>LR750000.1:0-152500 GCA_902729485.2 Mus minutoides
ATAAAGATGTTAGAGAGATTGAGGAGCCATCGAAACAATGACCCAACTTGTGACACATTCCATGTAAGAGACCCAACATTATTAATGACACTCAGCTATGCTTGCAAATAGGAGCCTAGTTTGATTGCTTCCTAAGAGGATTCCTTCAGCAGCAGATGGAAACAGACGCAGAGACCCATTCCTACACATCAGGAGGTACTTGGGGAATCTTGTAAAAGAGTGAAGGATAGAAATGAACAAACTGGTGGTTTCAAGGATACCACAAAATAACGTACAGAATCAACTAACCTGAAGTCATAAAGATTCACAGAGACTGAAACACCATACAAGAGTACACAGGAGCTATAAATAGGCCCCATACACATTTGAAGCAGATTTGCAGCTTGGTCTTCATGCTGCTCTCTAATAATTGGAGCAGAGGTTATTTTTAACTCTGTTGCCTGCATTTGGATCCCCTTCCTCTAACTAGACTGAATGGGTGGGCATCAGTGTGAGAGGATGTAATTAGTCCTACTGTGACTGAATGTCCCATAGTTGGAAGGTACCCAATGGGAGCTTCCCCATCTTTGGGGAGAAGGAGATAATGAGGGAAAGGATTTGTAATGTTGGTACTGGGAAAAACTAGAGAACAAAAGGGGTGGAAAGTGAATAGGTAAATTAATTTTAAACATCAGAAAACATTTATCTACATTATCACACTAACCATTTTCAAAAGAAAGTAGCTTTCTACATAGAAACATAAAGTATTCATTAGTGAACACTTTATATTCCTCATATCAATACCACAAACAAGGAGAAAAAAAGAATTGTTTTAAGTGGTAACAACCTTCTCTATACAATGTATAGCATGTATTCCCATTGGGTAAATACTAAAGTATTTCTTAGAAGATCTAAACATTATAAGTGTGATTTCTCTTAAACAATTTGGAATCTGTGTTTTCCAGATAGTAAAATAAAATTAAACAAGCAAAAGAAAAGTGTGAAAGTTGTTAAGCAACAAACAAAAGAGTTTTCAAGATCAGTGCAGCAGTAGTTTCCATTCCTTCGCAAAAAGACGTTATTAATTAATCACTCAATTTAGTTGTCTATAATTCAAAGAGTATCCATGGAACATCCTCATGATGCTGAGGACACAGAAAATTAAATACTCACTATAGTGCATAGGATGTTATCTCTACCAAAAATAATAAAGATATAATTGAATTTTGGAAGGTGGTAATTGGATTAGGTAAGTTACTAAACACAACAACACTAGCAACAAAATTCAGAGTAGAACCCAGTGACCATGATCATGAACTGATGTGTGAATTGAAGAGATAACTCCCTGAACTGAACACATTTCTGCACAAAATGGCAATTATGGAAGGAAGGCAAAGAAGGATGTGAAAAAATTATGCCAAATGGAAACAAATGACTTACATGATTCTACCCAAGTTGAGCCAGCAGCTATTGCTAGGAAAAATGACTAATTATAGATGCAAGGACTAAGGCAAAATAGAGGAGGCAACAATCCAAAGTACCAGGCCCATGCACCTACAACCTCTCAGATCATTTGGTACTTGCTATTTACCTAGAATACAATAGATCGTCATGGGCAGGATTTGAATAAGCAAAGGACTTCTAACATCTTAGTGACAGGATCAGTGATGGTGGTAACAAATAAAAAGAAAGAACAGAAAAGTTTATCAATATCAAAGAGTAGGATTGATGTCCTAGGTTTGCTAATCACTGATAGGTGGAAAAATGTATTAAAATTGGAGGCAATGCATACCAAGCTCCTCCCAATGTTCACTGTCTGCCAGGGTGCTTCCTATACCTTACCCCCCTCATGGCCTTCCTACTCTGCCTCAGCCCCAACACTGCTCTCCTCCAGCAGACTCCACCCTTCCTGGCATTGGAATCACACCTCAACCTTGAAATGGCTCTTCCCAAAGCATTAAAGACCTAGTCTCAAAGATCAGGGCCATTCCCTGGGTCTCTTCTTTATTCCCACTCTAGACCCCTCCCTCATATCTTCATTGCCTGACCCTTCCTCACCTGGAGTGCCCACAAAAGCTGTAGCTCTGTGCCTCTTCCCATCATTTGATATTTCTTTCTGTCTTCCCCTCTTGGCTCCATTCTTATCAGTCCCCTTGACTGTTCATGCATACTCCTAGCTAGAGAGACTGTCTTCCCACTCCACAGCTCGCTCAGCATGATCAGAGCAGAACTCAATGACCATGATAATGAACTGATGTGTGAATTGAAGAAATAACTCCCTCAACTAACTCCTTCTTTTACCTCTTAAAAGAAGCCAGCTCCGGAAATTTGCTTGAGGAACCCTGCTTTCTAAGGGCAAAATGGTCTCCTATAGCTAGTAAAGGGAGACCTTTGTTCTCCCACAATTAGGGTGCTCTTCAGAAATACCATTCACCTCATAGTTTAAAGTTTAATGTGTTTCTGGTGTTTGGGAAGCCAAATTCTGCTGACTAATTCTCAGTTTCCTGTCTTTACATATTATATCCTGAATTATTATCATAGGTATCTTATCCAGACACCTCATCAGAACCCTGAGCTGTTGGGGTCCGGACTGTCTGTGGTCCCCCCATAATCAGACTGGGTTCCCGGAAGACAGACAGGGCCTAGAACGAGACTAGAGTGGGAGAAGAAAATGGACTCCAAAACAAAGCACTCCATTCAAAGCGTCTAATTTTATTTGGGATTCTTCTTTTTTTCTTTTTTTTTTTTTTTTTTGGTTTTTCGAGACAGGGTTTCTCTGTATAGCTCTGGTTGTCCTGGAACTCACTTTTGTAGACCAGGCTGGCCTTGAACTCAGAAATCCGTCTGCCTCTGCCACCGGAGTGCTGGGATGAAAGGCGTGCGCCACCATGCCTGGCTTTAGTTTTAAGAGGGAAGGCCCCGCCCCCAGTCAGTTCTGCACAGGTGCCTGGAATTTGGCAAGAAGCCTGAAGTAGTGTAGGACGTCCCAGCTGTAGGCAGGTGAACTGGGCAGAGCCAGGGTCCAGGGCGCTCTGGAATGTCTCTGCAAGATGCATGTCAGATGGGGAGGACAGACAGCAGGGCACCAGAGTAGCTCAGGTGTGATTTAGCAAGACAATGAAAGCCAATCTTGGCTGGAGAGGGAGGGAGATTACCCTGAGCCACTGTCCCTATACATAAATGGCTCCTATGGAAAAAAAAAAACAGATCACCTCTGTCCCTTTTCTTGTACTTACCCAGCTACTAAACAAACAAATCTCTATGTTTTATTTTTCTTTTCCATTCATGTCAATCTGGTTGTACTTGTTGATTTTGTATGTCAATTTAGCTAGGTCATCCCATGTAGATGTTTGGCCAAACATCCTATACAATATCATGATAAAATGAGATTAACTTTGAACCAATAAATTTTGCATAAAGTACCTATCAAAGAGGTGGATCTCATTTACTCAGTTGAAAAATAGAAGACTAGTATCTCTAATGAAAAGGCAATTCTGCCTAGAAGCTACTTGTCAACTTGGGCTCCAATATGTTAACTCTTCTGGATCTATATAGTCTATCAGTTCTGTCTCCTAGTTCTACTTGCCCTCAACCAGTTAAATTGCATTTAAATGAATCAAAATGAATGGAATACTAAAAATTTCAATGAAGAAAAAAATATTTGTGGATGCAGATTTTGGAATTACAACTCTACAACTGAATGAACTAATTCCTTAAACCTGCCATGCCCCCAAAATGTGTATATGTATATGTATATGTATATGTATATGTATATGTATATGTATATGTATATGTGTGTGTTTGTGTATCTATATCTATATATCTATATATTCATAGGTAGACAAATATTTGTTTCCCTAATAAATTACAAGTCTTTTAAAAATTAAAAATTGGAAGCAATACAAATTTTTTGATACATTACATATGTCTATTAAAAGGACCTGAGCCACATATCACTTCAGATTATAGTAATTGAATTTTAAACTTGCTACACATCAGGCAATTGAATTTTATTCAGTCAGAACAAGCACAAAACAACAAAATATGAGTTTGCATAAAGAAGTTTATATTAACAACTAGAAATTTTTAAAATATAAAGAAATGTAAGAAGCTGGAGTCATAGCTAACATGGTTTAGTCCTTTTCATGCAACTGTAAAGATCACCATTTTGATATCTAATGTTTCTGTAGAAATTTAAGGTAAGCTGTAGTCCCAGTCTTGTAGAGATGAATACAAGACTTCTGTAAATTGCTTCTCAGCTACACTTCAGGTACCAACAAGCTCTAAGTTCAGTGAAGAACATGACTTAAGCAATAAAGTAGAGAGTGCTGGAGAAGATACAGAGAGATGAACACACACACACACCACACTCAAAACATACATACACAAATGTGCACACATACACACACACACACACACACACACACACACACACACACATACATGAGCGATCAAGTGAGAGAGAGAGAGAAAGAGAGAGAGAGGGGGAGGGAAAGATAGAGAGAATGATAGAGAGAAAGACAGATAGAGACAGAGAGACATAGACATAGAGACAGAAATTCACACATACATTCAGGGAAAGAGAGAATTCAAACTACAAATTTAGATATTTAGATGTTTAGTAAAAGGAAACTTAAATGCACAGGGAAATTAAATGTTTTCTTTTTTTTTTTTAAGTTTGCCAAAATCAATCTACTCAATGTCATTTCAGTTAAAATAATCACTAAATACTCTTTAAAAGAATAGAAACCATCTCGTTGTTTTTAATTTTTGCCCTAAAAGCTTAAGTCAGCAATTGATTCTGATAGAGAAGGATAAGAATGGAAAATGCTTTATGTAATGATGAGAATCATGTGGCTAGACAAATACCAGTAGATAAACATGATATGTAAATAATAAACAAGCTATTCTAACATAGTAGACATTAAAGAAAAATAAAATAATATAGACGTTGAAAACAAGAGCTATGAAAACCACATTAAGTTTTCTGATGTGGATTTTAGCAGACACTAGACAGATTATCCTTTCAAGTCAGAAAGTCAAATTAGTTATTGGTTCCATGAACAGGTAAAGAGTCATTAGAATGATGGAGACTCTGAGGATCATCTACAAGTATTGTGGAAGTCACTATAGGTCTCAAATTGAGGGTCATGCCAGGTAGTTTATCAGTAGGCCACTGCATTGGCACTTCCTACAGCCAAGCGGTCCCTGATTTCTCAGTTGCAGTAAGAGGAGTAAATGTTAGTGAAGAAATATGGGAGTATTAGGATCAGGGGTAAAGTTTGTTAAGGTGTACCCATTATACAGCTGAGGCAATTGCCCACTGATGCTTCTATGGGATCCTAGAGTATGGCAGCTTGAGTAGGTAAACTTCCTGGGCATCTTTGCTATTGTATCTGTTCATATTCCAGTTTAGACTTAGTGCTTGTCCTTTGTCATAGTAGCAATGCTCTAAAATCTGTGAGAACCACAGTGCCTCCTATCTAGGATCCTAAAATCTAGTAGAGGAAAGAGGATCATCTAAAATACACTAGCAACAATTGAAAAATCATCTTTATCTCTATATTTTGTAGAATTATTATCTTGGAAATTAATTAATTAAAGTAAATTTTACCCATTTCTTTTTGTGTGTGTTTTTATGATTTGTAAATAAAGTATTAATATTAGAAGGACTGTTTTTATATTAATAAATACTACATATTATTCATAATACACCATTAAATCATACTTAAATATAAATTATATACATTGAAAACTATATATTGTGTATGGATAGTACAATTAATTAGATATCCATAATTAAATGTATATACATATACATATACATACACACACACACACACACACACACACACACACACACACACACACACATATATATACTGAAATCTCTAATAAGCCACAATTCAGACTATACTGTCACAGCAGCCCAGACTGTCATTGAACCCAGGTCTTTTTGCTTCATTTCCAGAATGGTTGAGTCAGTTATGAAGCACTGTTTATGTGAGAAGACACTGTTCCTCACTTGGTCAGGCACTAAAGATGCCTTGATTCATCTCCAAATATTTTCTCACTGACTTCTGAGAGATGAAATAAGTTGCCCAAATTTTCAGGGATCCATTCACACAACTTCTAAAGTACTTAGTTCCAAATCAAACTTCCTTAGATTATTTAAATACTCTAATCAAATATATTTATTTTCTAAGAAGGAATTCATCATGCATCTTTAGCAATAAATGAAATAGCAGTTCTTGATTAGAGTTTCTCCATGAATCTTGACACTGGCATCTATATGATTTGGCTATTTGATAATCTATGACCAGAACTCACTGATATAATTCTTCCAGACAGAAAAGTTAACTTTCTGTTAAAGAAAAACAATGACAGCAGAGAGAGATAGAAAGTTCTCAATGAATAAAATTAAAGGAAGGAAGGAAGGAAGGAAGGAAGGAAGGAAGGAAGGAAGGAAGGAAGGAAGGAAGGGAGGGAGGGAGACAGAGACAGAGAAAGAAAGAGAGAGAAAGGAGAGAAAGGAGAGAAAGGAAGAAAGGAAGAAAGGAAGAAAGAAAGAAAGAAAGAAAGAAAGAAAGAAAGAAAGAAAGAAAGAAAGAAAGAAAGAAAGGAAGGAAGGAGGGGAGAGAGAGAGAAAGAAAGAAAGAAAGAAAGAAAGAAAGAAAGAAAGAAAGAAAGAAAGAAAGAAAGAAAGAAAGAAAGAAAGGAAGGAAGAAAGAAAGAAAAGCTTTTCCTATAGGAAATACAAGCAGAGGATCTCAGCCAGCAGGTATTATGTGGGACTGACCATGAACTCATGCTCTGTGAGCCCAGAGCTCTAACCATCACATAAGCAACTTAGGACAAGGTAGGTGCCAGCAGCCCTGGAGGCTCAATCTCAGAGCTATTAGAAAGCAATCAGAAACATGATTAGACCTCACTAAGAGCCAAGCTGGGACTTCAGATGCTTGTCAGATACTGGCTTTTCTGAAATAGAATTGCTCTCTGCATCATCTTATCAGGTCATCTCCATCCTACACTGTCTGTGCTGAATATACTAGTTCTATAGCAAGCTGACTTTTGAGAATGCTATATTTAATATTGTTGTGTTACATATTTTAATATTACTCTATTTTAAAATAAATGACAGACTCTAGCTCTACTTATGTATTAGTTTTATTGCCCCGTAACGAAACAACTAGGAGATGACCTAAAAGAAGAAGAAAGGATCTATTTTGGCAAAACAATCTTAGAGTATAGTCTACTGTGATATGGTCCTCTGGGTTTGGGAGAACATCATTATATCATTGAAGTCTGTATCAAGTAACTTCAAGACATTCCACATAGAAAGCAAAGAGTAAATCAGTGGACAAAAACCAGATAATATTTATAGGTCTACATCCTCCAGCTACTCTCCAATTGTCCAATTTCTGATGCCTTACAAATATAGCCACTAGCCAAGAACCAAACATTCATCATGCAAGTCTTATGGAACAACATTCACATCCAAACCATAACCATTTAAATTTTGTAGAACCATCCATATTCAAAGTTGCATGTGACCTCTAGTCAACACTTTATTTTAGCCAAAAGGCCAAGAAGCAATGCTAACTCTAGTCTATATGACAAATCTATTAATGGCCATGAAAGTGACATGGTGTCCACAGGACTCATGGCTTCTAATTAAATCATTTCCATGCAAGTAAGAGCAAGTTCATATTTTTTATTGTACTGGAAGCTGGCAGCAAATCCTATATTCTGCTACAAAGATTAAGACAGATTTGACTATGCACAGGCTACTGATACAGTATGGTGCCACACAATCAACAATTTGTCACCTCACTTTATGCCCTGTCTTCCTTCTGGAGTTGGGCTCTTTAAGTTCCTTCTCCTACTGTTGGCCATTTCATCTAAGGTCCCTCCCTTTGATTCCTGAGAGTCTCTTACCTCCTAGGTCTCTGGTGCAATTTGAAGGGTTCCCCCATCCTCCTGCTTACTGAGGTTGCCTGTTTTCATTCTTTCTGCTGGCCCTCAGGGCTTCTATCCTTTTTCCCTCACCCAATACCAGATCAGGTTCCCCTCTCTCTCCACCCCACTCCCTGTCCAATTTCCATCCCAGGTCTGTCGCTCCCTCCCTCCCTACTTGTAATTTCATTCTTTTCTCTCCCTGAGGAACTGAGGCATACTCACCTGAGTGCTTCAGCTTGTTAAACCTTTTGATTTCTGTGGACTATATCGTATTTTATTTTATTGCTAATATCCACTTATTAGTGAGTACATACCATGCAGGTCCTCTTGGGTCTGAATTACCTCACTTAGGATGGTATTTTCTAGTTCCAACCATTATTTCAAAGCTCTTGTTCAAAGCTCAATCCCCAGTGGATCAAGAACCTCAACATAAAAACAGATACACTGAATCTAATAGAAGAGAAAGTGGGAAAAAGCCTTGAACTCATTGGCACAGGGGGAAATTTCCTAAACAGAACTCCAATGGCTCATGCTCTAAGGTCAAAATTTGATAAATGGGACCTCAGGCAACTGGAAAACTTCTGTAAGGCAAAGTATATAGTCTATAAGAAAAATTGGCAACCTACAGATTGGGGAAACATTTTTCATTAACACCACATATTATAGAGGGCTAATATCCAAAATATATAAAGAACTCAAGAAGTTAATCACCAAAAAAGCCCAACGCAATCAAAAATGAGGTATAGTACTAAAGAGAATTCACAACTGAAGAATCTCGAATGGCTGAGAAGCACCTAAAGAAATGTTCAAAGTCCTTAATGATCAGAGAAATGCAAATCAAAACGACCCTAATATTCCACCTTACACAAATCAGAATGGCTAAGACCAAAACTTCAGGTGACAGCACATGCTGGAGAGGATGTGGAGAAAGAAGACACTCCCTTATTTTTGGTGAGATTGCAAAATGGTACAACCACTCTGGATATCAATCTGGAGGTTCCTCAGAAAATTGAAAATAGATCTACCTGACAACCCAGTTATAACNACCCTAATATTCCACCTTACACAAATCAGAATGGCTAAGACCAAAACTTCAGGTGACAGCACATGCTGGAGAGGATGTGGAGAAAGAAGACACTCCCTTATTTTTGGTGAGATTGCAAAATGGTACAACCACTCTGGATATCAATCTGGAGGTTCCTCAGAAAATTGAAAATAGATCTACCTGACAACCCAGTTATAACTCTCTTGGGAATATACCCAAAAGATACCCCACCATGCCACAGGGGCACGAGTTCCACCATGTTCATAGTGGCCTTATTTGTAATAGGCAGAAGCTGGAAACAAACTAGATGTCCCATAACAGAAGAATGGATAAAAAAAAAAAATGTGGTTCATTTACTCAGCTATTAAGAATGAGGACATCCTGAGTTTTTCAGGCAAATGGATGGAACTAGAAAATAACATCCAGAGCAACTAGCATTTTAATGAAACAAGGATAATCTTTCCACAGGGTAGAAAAACATTAAGCCTGACTATCCCCCTTTTGTTCAATAAAAGGCCATTTCTTTTATAATTAAAATATGTATACAATAGTAACAATTATGAAGACTATAAGGTAAGATTTACATTAAAATTTCTTGTCTATATGTATTTTGCTAGTTTGGATAAAGTACTTATTATCTATCCTGCCTTGGTGAGTTCAGAATTCAATACCTAAATCATTTTCTATCATAACTTGCATTACTAACCTAGAAAAATCTTCTTGGACCTATAAAACATCTTAAATCCTAAATAATCTTTGCTTCATCTTGTCTTCAACCCCATCAGACACTTGAGAAGGAGTAAATATTATCTGATTATGTAGGAAGTGCAGGCAAGTAATTTCCTAAACTGTGGAAATGACTGAGAAAGCTGGCTGTCTGGAAAGTGCCCCCAAATTGTCTATATAATATTGGAGAATCCTTCAGCCTTCTAGCCCACAATATCTGACAGATATTTTAATGAAGCAGGAATTATGAACAACTACTTACCTTGTCTTAGCAAAGCTCAGCAGTCAACTTCCCTGTTTCTGTTTCTCTAGATTGAATAGCATTCTGTCTGCAGTTGAAGAAAGGACAGTTTTTTTTTTGCACAGTAGCATCTTTTCACATTTGAAGCAAATGCCATATGAAGGTTCTTTGATGCTCATTATTTTTGGAGTAGACTGGAGATAGTGGCCAGGAAAGACTTGTATCTTTGTCAAAAAGATATTTTAGTAATTAAAAAAAAAAAACCTTTAAGATTCTATGGATCTCTGGGGTTTTAAAGATCATCTATCTATAGTATATCTGAATTTTTAAACATTGTTCTTAGCTATTTCCTATCAGGATTGCCTTGAAAACATCATTTTTTTCTGGTTTCATGGCGATTTTAATAATGCAGATATACATTTTGTTTATGAACAATTATATGATCATGTACCTGACTTGGGAATGTTATTCCTGCTCCTAAAATCAATATATGTTATTTTCACTCACAGACATTGTTGCTTTCAAAATACATTTCTTGGATGATGTCTTAGTAATTTTTTTCAAGTCAAGAACAATGAAAAGTGACATAAATTATTCTTAAGTTCCTTTCTGACTTAAAACCTGCCCATGTCCCCAGGCAGAGTAGAAATATAAAGATAGAATGAAAGTATCCCCCAAATTACCTTAAAATATACACATAGATAGACTTCAACATAGTATCTTAAATTTTTTAGCAATACCACATTTATCTAATACATTATTTTTTAATATTTTTATTTTAAATATATTAAATAAATTAATATTTTAATATTTTATTTATTTACATTCTAGTCATTGTCCCTATACAGTTCCCCTTCCTACAGTTCACTATCCCATTCCTCTTCCTCCTCCTCATCATCCTCCTCCTCCTCCTCTTCCTCCTTGCCCCTGAAAGGGTGTTTCCTCTACCATGCTTTCTCCTTTCCTAGAACCTCAACCCTCTCAAGGATTAAGAGCATCTTCTCCCACTATGGCAGTACAAGGCAGACATCTACTATATATATGACAGGGTCCTCAGACTGGCTTGTGTATGCTCCTGGTCAGTGGCTCAGTCTCTGGAAGCTCCCTGGGTCTGGGTTAGTTGAGTCTGCTGGTATTCCTGTGGGGTTGCTCTCTTTCAGTGTCTTTAATCCTTCCCTTAATTCAACCTTAGTTGTTCCCTACTTCAGACCAATGATTGGATGTTAGGTTTCACCCTGTGTCTCAGGCAGCTGCTTGTAGGGCCTCTCAGAGGACAGCCATCCCAGCTTCCCATCTGTAAGCACATCATAGCATCAGCAATAATGTCCACCATAAGATTGATCCCAAGTTGAGCCAGTCATTGTACCACCTCTTCTCCATAATATGTCAAATATCTCTAATAATATTAAGACCTTCATTATATCTATTTGACTCTCTATAAGAGGAGATGAATCTGTAGACCACAGGCCATACTCACAACACGTACTATTATCTTTCCATTGCTGAAACCAATGCCTGACTCGTAGTGGAAGCAAAATTTACATGTGGACTGAAATCATGAGTGTACATATAAGGGGCAATTCATGTTCAGTTTAGTGTTCATGAGTATGGTCATGATCAGATACAGACATTGCAGAAATGATATTCATGATAGATCAGATTTCTATCACCCAGAATTATTTTGATTAAGCAAACCAAGAATCAAAACTTATATTGAACTTTTAAAAGCATATGAAATCTAAATTGCTTAACATGTCCTAATGTTTCCTAAATTATGCTATAAGTATGGACTGATTGGGAGGTGAAGCAAAACTTTATAGTATACCAGATATGAATTTGTCTGAAATAGATCCCAAGGGATAGTATTTAAATATTTTTTCTTAAAATTTTCTTAGTTTTCAAACCAATTTTCTTACTCTATTTTACAAAGTTTTCTTCAAATTATGTCTGATCATGGTTCTTCCAGAATATATGATTCATAGGATAATTATTAATTTCCTTTTCTATTTTATGAGTATATATTTTAATTTTATCAAAAGCTAGAAATTTTTATTTTTTATTGATACTTTTCTTCTTATTTTTCCTTTTATTCCTAAGTATCTCTGTTAAGGATTGACTTTGTAAAGAATTGAAAAGTTGTTCTCTAAAATAAGGCTGCTCAAACATAAAGTACAAAATAATTTGGATATTAAAAAAATTAATGACAGGTAAAATGATATTTTAAAGTATAGTATAAAGATTATATAATTCATTATTTTTCATAAAGTACTTTTGTGACAAATGTAAGTTAAACTACATTAAATAGCTAAAATATAAAAATGAATTTCCCTTCAAAGAGACATTTTGGAGCATATATATATATATATATATATATATATATATATATATATATATATGGTTTCATTACAAACCAATATGTACATTTTGGAGCTTACAATATGAACATATCTGTCTCTGGCATTGTAATTTGACATTTTGATGTGAAGTATAATTCCAACTTAAAAACTGAGTAAAAATGATACACCCATTATCACTAGTGGTACTCATTATGTTAATATATGGATGTGTCATTTGTTTTGCAGCCCAGCTTCTGTTGATAGATATTGTTGATATTGTTGTTGATTTCTGTAGTTGTAAATTGTGCTATTATAATTGATGATATATTTGAATCCTATATGTAATTTTGACAATAAATTTTTCTGGGATAACTTTTTTTATAAGTAGAAATGATAACTCTGTATCTGTAAATATATTTGTTTTTTTGTTTTTTTTTTTTTTGATTCATGTAGCAAAATTTCTCAGTTGCAATCATGGTAAAACATAAGTTCTCTGTATCTTACAGTGGAAAATCACATAATTTGAACTATGTTGTTTGTTGTGGTTACCAGTAAGAATGAGGTCTGAAATGTGTCTGCCCTTTTAACATGCACATACTGAAATTCTAGTTTCTGAAATAATGATAATGAGATGTGGCCCTTGTCACAAAGTCATGAGAGCTCTGCTCTGTAAATAAAATTACTGTTTACATTGAACAGCTTGCTGAATATCGTTGCCATCTGAGGTCATAGCAAGAAGTCAGCTCATGTGACAGAAGCCATCTTCTCAGAACCCGTCTTGTTTGTATGTGTGGGAGTTTGAATGAGAATGTCCTACAAATGCACCTGTATTTGAATGCTTCCTTGACAGTTGGTGGACTGTTTGAAGAAATTAAGTGTTATGAACCTTTTGGAGAAAGAATGTCATTAGAAGTAGGCTTTGGTGGGACTCATGACTCTATCTGCATATGTCTGAAAGGATGGCCTAGTCAGACATCAATGGGAAGAGAAGCTCTTTGACCTATGAAGGCTGTATGCCCCAGGTTGGGGAATGCCAGGTCCAAGAAATGGCAGTGGGTGGGTTGGTTAGCAGGGGGAGGGGGGAAGGGAAGGGAGAGGTTGTTTTTAGGAAGGGAAACCAGGAAATGGGATAACATTTTAAATGTAAATAAAGACAATATTCAATAAAAAGAACAAAAAAAGAAGTAGGCTTTGAAGTTCCAAAAGTTCAAGCCAGGCTCAGTCTTTCTTTCTTTCTCATCTATTTACCTTCTCATCTATTTACCTTCTATTTGTTTGTCTATAGGTAACTATTATTTATCATCTATTTATCTATCTATCTATCTATCTATCTATCTATCTATCTATCTATCTTTATATCTATCATTTATCAAGCTATTATCTATCTATCTAACTATCATCTATCTATTCATCTATCTATGTATATATCTCTCTCTGTCTCCTCTCTTCTCTGTCTTCTCTCTGCCTGTTGCCTGTGGATCAGGATTTATAGCTCTCAACTCTCTCTCTAGCACCTTGCACGTCTCCATACCACCAGGCTATTATCAAAATGATAATGGACTAACCCTCTGAAACTGTAAGCTAGCCCAGAATTAAATGCTTTCTTTTTTAAGAATTGCCTTGGTCATAATGTTTCTTCATAACAATAGAAAAGTAGTAAATGAATATAATTATCTTGACTCTGAAAGCCTTCAGAGCTGTCTGAGAATAACTTCTATAGTTTATAAATGATCTTATTTAGTGTACATTGACATTGCTGCCTGAATGGAAAACAAACAAACAAACAAACAAAAACAATATTAGAATTTGTCAGAAATGAGCTAGGTAACAGTCATTACATAGTGTTCCCTCTGGACTGTATGACTGGGGACTTCTCTGAGTATCTGACATTTCCATATTCTGATTGACATATATAAAAGTATTTGAATAATGCATCCTCTCGTTTATCCTGTGGCCATATGTAGCTACTTTTTTTCTGGTATAATATTTTTTGTTTTGGGGGTTTATTTTTTGGGGGGGGGTGTGATTGTCTTTAATTATTTTATTTGTTTACATTTCAGGCACTGTTTTTAAGGGTTTCCACTAAAATGTTCTGCAGTTATTTCAAGTGCAAGCCTCAGACTGACCTGCTTTATTTGTCTTTGATTATATACAATTCAGAGTCATCCTTCAGAGAATGATCTGTTAGGAGTAAATGCAAGTAATGATCTTTGTGAATTGGCTCACACATTTTGCCATGCATTTAGCCTCTCCAACTAGAACATTCATCAGAATCCTCTAGAGGGTTTGTTTAAAACAAAGTAATGAAACCCCCACCAACTTCTGGGCTCATTTCCAGAATTCTTTATTCAGTAAACATTGGCTGGGCTAGAAAATATGTGGTTTTTAACATATTCCCAGGTAGTGCTGCTATCACCTATTAGTCATCTCCTTTGAGGACCATTGTGCTAAATCTGATTGTTCCTATATTATGTAGGCATTGACATTGTTCCAGGGTGTTCTAGAACAGCTGCTATTCAACTAATAAAGAAAATAAGGACCTCCTGGTGGTACAGTTGAAAGCATCAACCCCATCTCCAATTTTTGTTTTGTTTTGTTTTGAAAAATTTAAAAAGGCTCTGAAAGTGCAGACAGATGACTACATTGAAAACCCTTTTACACACAAGGGCATTTCTTGGATAATTCAAACATTGCTTATACTCCTTAAGTTCTACCTTATCATTAATCTTACCTAAGCGAATTCCAAATAAAGTTAATAATGAATTTAAAGCAAATTTGATTATTAAGTACTTAATATTTTCATAAGAAATATTTTTACTCTTATTTATTAACAAGTTAAGATTGACAAATAAAGAGAAGAAAATTGATTTGGTTGTGCACTCCTAATCTTTCACAATTGCTTTGAATATACACTCACAATGTATCAGGACCTGATCACAGTCCTAATGACCCACAGTTAAATTGCTCACATACCCCAATTTATTTTTTTTCAACTTCCAAAAATTTTATTAGTTAACTTTTTCTTTGACAATGTCACATGTGAATATAAAGGATGCAGACCACCCTCCTGTCTAACCCCTTTTCATTTCCCTATTTATTTTCTAAACCTATGAATCTCTTTTTTTTTCTTTATTAGATATTTTCTTCATTTACATTTCGAGTGTTATCCAGAAAGTTCCCCATACCCTCCCCCAACCCCACCCTGCTCCCCTACCCACCCCCTCCCACATAATGGCCCTGGCGTTCCCCTGTACTGGGGCATATAAAGTCTGCATGACCAAGGGGCCTCTCTTCCCAATGATGGCCAACAAGGCCATCTTCTTCCATATATGCAGCTAGAGACATGAGCACTGGGGGAACTAGTTAGTTCATGTTATTCTTCCACCTATAGGGTTGAAGACTCCTTTAGCTCCTTGGGTACTTTCTCTAGCTCCTACCTTGGGAGTCCTGTGTTCCAACTAATAGCTGACTGTGAGCATCCACTTCCATGTTTGCCAGGCACTGGTATAGCCTCCCACAAGACAGCTATATCAGGGCCCTTTCAGCATTTTCTTGCTGGCATATGCTATAGTGTTTATTTTTGGTGGCTGATTATGGGAAGGATCCCTGGCAGCCGCAGTCACTGGTTGGTCCATCCTTTTGATTCAGCTTCACACATGATCTCTGTAACTCCTTCAATGTGTGCTTTGTTCTTAATTCTAGGAAGGAGCGAAGAGACCACATTTTGAACTTCATTCTTCTTGAGATTCATGTGTTTAGTAAATTGTATCTTGGGTAGTCTAGGCTTCTGGGCTAATATCCACATATCAGTGAGTACATGTTATGTGAGTTCTTTTGTGATTGGGTTACCTCACTCAGGATGACACCCTCCAGATCCATCCATTTGCCTAGGAATTTCATATATTCATTGTTTCTAATAGCTGAGTAGTACTCCATTGGGTAAATGTACCAAATTTTTTGTATCCATTCCTCTGTTGAGGGACATCTGGGTTCTTTCCAGCTTCTGGCTATTATGAATAAGGCTGCTATGAACATAGTGGAACATGTGCCCTTATTACCAGATGGAACCTCTTCTGGATATATGCCCAGTAGAGGTATTGCAGGATCTTCCGGTAATACTATGTCCAATTTTCTGAGGAACCGCCAGACTGATTTCCAGAGTGGTTGAACAAGCTTGCAGTCCCACCAACAGTGGAGAAGTGTTCCCCTTTCTCCACATCCACGCCAGCATCTGCTGTCACCTGATTTTTTGATCTTAGCCATTCTTACTGGTGTGAGGTGGAATCTCAGGGTTGTTTTGATTTGCATTTCCCTGATGATTAAGGATGTTGAACATTTTTCAAGGATCTAGAAAAGACAATCAGCAAGTTCATCTGGAATAACAAAAAACCTAGATTAGCGAAAACTCTTCTCAACAATAAAAGAACCTCTGGTGGAATCACCATGCCTGACCTCAAGCTGTACTACAGAGCAATTGTAATAAAAACTGCATGGTACTGGTACAACATCATAACCAAGGAAA
Organism: Mus minutoides; assembly: GCA_902729485.2. Classification (NCBI taxonomy): domain Eukaryota; kingdom Metazoa; phylum Chordata; class Mammalia; order Rodentia; family Muridae; genus Mus; species Mus minutoides. The sequence continues at coordinate 16,809 of LR750000.1, forward strand.
CTCTTATAAAAACTAGCATTTTATGGGGGCTTGCTTATAGTTTCAGAGGTTCAGTCCATTATCATCATGGCAGAAAGCATGCAGCTTGCAGGCAGACATGGTGGTGAAGGAGCCAAGACTTCTACATCTTGATCTGAAGGCAGCCAGGAAGAGAGCAGATTTGTTTCACATGAGGGACAGCTTAAGCATTTAAGACCAAAACCCACCTCCACAATGACAAACTTCCTCTAACAAGGCCACGCCTCTTCCAATAAGACAGGTAGATCAATGGAATAGGATCGAAGACCCAGAAATGAATCCACACACCTATGGTCACCTGATCTTTGACAAGGGAGCTAAAACTATCCAGTGGAAGAAAGACAGCATTTTCAACAAATGGTGCTGGCACAACTGGCAGTTATCATGTAGAAGACTGGGAATTGATCCATTCTTATCTCCTTGTACTAAGGTCAAGTCTAAGTGGTTGAAGGATCTCCACATAAAACTACAGACACTGAAACTTATAGAGGAGAAAGTGGGGAAAAGCCTTGAAGATATGGGCACTGGGGTAAAATTCCTGAATAGGACAGCAAAGGCTTGTGCTGTAAGATCAAGAATTGACAAATGGGACCTCATAAAGTTGCAAAGCTTCTGTAAGGCAAAAGATACTGTCAACAAGACAAAAGAGCCACCAACAGATTGGGAAAGGATCTTTACCAATCCTAAATCTGATAGGGGACTGATATCCAATATATATAAAGAACTCAAGAAGGTGGACACCAGAAAATCAAATATCCCCATTAAAAAGTGGGNAAGCTTCTGTAAGGCAAAAGATACTGTCAACAAGACAAAAGAGCCACCAACAGATTGGGAAAGGATCTTTACCAATCCTAAATCTGATAGGGGACTGATATCCAATATATATAAAGAACTCAAGAAGGTGGACACCAGAAAATCAAATATCCCCATTAAAAAGTGGGGCACAGAGTTAAACAAAGAATTCTCAACTGAAGAATACGGAATGGCTGAGAAGTACCTGAAAAAATGTTCAACACCCAATTTATTTTTCTTGTAAAAATTTAATTTTGATTCAAGAGTAATTCCAAATTTATAAAAAGTCATGTGTGTGATGGTTTGTTTCTTTGTGAGAAAGAGAGAAAGATATAGAGAGACAGAAACAGAGAGATAAATAGTTAGATGAGAGAGAGAGAGAGAGAGAGAGAGAGAGACAGACAGACAGACAGACAGACAGAAGCTTAGAAATACAAACAGAGTTAGAGAAAGGGTTGGGGAGAGAATGAATTAGTTTTTTCCAGAGATGATCCATCTGATGAGTTATTAAATCCTAAGCTGTCAGTCTTAAATACATATGGGTAACACTAACATGAATTGTTTAGACCCTGTGTTTGTATGTGTGTGTGTGTGTGTGTGTGTGTGTGTGTGTATGTGTCTGTGTGTATGTATGTATGTATGTGTAAGTAACAATAACTAATCAGTGACTAACCATAAAATTGGGAGTGTTTGGAGGGAATCTGGAGTAGGGAGAAATCAGATGGGGTGGAAATGATGCAAACAATATTAATATATAAAATTAAAAATACATTAAAGATAAATCTCATTAAAGTTATATTAATTTTTTAAATGTTCAACATACACGTTTGAAACCATCAAAGAACACAAGTTTAATATTTTAAATACAAATGTTGTTTTAGCATTTTACTGTTGAAAGTGTATAGAGTGCAAGTGAACACAATTCTGCCACGCCCACTCCAGTAGTGACTTGAGTGACAGGCCCAGAAGCTTGGAAGAAGTCCTGAGGCAAAATGTTCATGGAAACTTAGTCTCCTGTAAACTTGGCATCCTGTAAAAGGAGTGCTCCAAACCTGTCCCCATTTTAGTCCCGTGTACGGATCTGTGTGCTTTCTTTCAGTATTGTTTTATTATAAGTGCCTTTAAGGATTGATTTTGACATATAGCTAAGTTAAATTTAAATTAGCCTCCACCAGTGTTCTAATGTCTTAGGTAGTCCTTGAGCCGACCCTGAGCTTGGAATTCAGTAAGAATGTTGCCTATTCAGTAACATTCAAAATTACCTCTAGTAGAGACAGTGAAAGTAATTAGGCATTACAATTTTCTTGAATAGAGCTAGAAATCTCAGGGCTAGACTCCATAGTAATTACTTAGAGCAGTTGCTGAGTCAACCTCATACACAGGCATTTACCATGGCCTAGGAAGAAGGTGGGTTGTGGTTTTAGAAGGAACTGAAGTATTATTCATGAGAGGGTTAGTAGAATGGAATTCCCTGGTGCAGGTTTTTCACTAGGCCCAGAGGAATAGCATAATCAGGTATTTACTAAAGGACCCCTGGTGGTGGGTTTAATAATAGACTAGCATTGCATCAGACCTTTCACCTGGCTCCTGTGTTTAGCTGATCTTAGAGCTGTTTCTATCTCAGTTCTAAACACTGCCTGGCTCACCATAGCTTTTTATGCATGCATTTTCTTTGTTTGTGTAAAGAACCTTTATGGATATACCTTGGTGGATGTATTTGCCTGGCTTTCTTGTTTTTCTTCTGTATTATAAGACTGGTACTTGCTTTTGAGAAATAACATTCAGATACCACACTCTCTTGTGTCCATGTGTTTGTCACCCATTTTTCACCCACTCCTGCCCACCTTTAATGGGACCCTGAGTTCTCCTGTGGAGGGGCCTACTGAGGTCAGTCCACAGTAAATACTATATGTTCAAAATACCTAGTCATTAAGTCATTAGGTGTTAACAAGTCCCCATGATACTCTGTATAAAATAACTCAGAAATCCCTATGTTCTACTTAAGATAAAATATACAGTGTGTACTGGCTGGTTTTGTGTGTCAACTTGACACAGTCTGGACTTATCACAGAGAAAGGAGCTTCAGTTGGGGAAATGCCTCCACAAGATTCAGCTGTAAGGCATTTTCTCAATTAGTGATCAAAGTGCGGGAGTTCTCCTTGTGGGTGGTGCCATCTCTGGGCTGGTAGTCTTGGTTCTATAAGAGAGCAGGCTGAGCAAGCCAAGGGAAGCAAGCCAGTAAGCAACATCCTTCCATGACCTCTGCATCAGCTCCTGCTCCCTGACCTGCTCCCTGACTTCCTTGGTGATGAACAGCAATGTGGAAGTGTAAGCTGAATAAATTCTTTCCTTCCCAACTTGCTTCTTGGTCATGATGTTTGTGCAGGAACAGAAACCCTGACTAAGACACAGTGAGACCAAAGATACAAAGCAATGAGTTCATTTGCAAACCACCAAAAATTATTTTTATGTGAATGAAGGATTTTTTTAAATTTATTTTATTCAATAGTGAAAAAGGGGTCAGAGGGGACTTTTAATTTTATTTGTGAATCAGAGTTAAACAAAAAATTCTCAACTGAGGAATACCTAATCACTGAGAAACAGATGAAAAAAAGTTCAACATCCTTAATCATCAGGGAAATGCAGATCAAAACAACCCTGAGATTCCACCTCATACCAGTAAGAATGGCTAAGATCAAAAAATCAGGTGACAGCAGATGCTGGCGTGGATGTGGAGAAAGGGGAACACTCCTCCACTGTTGGTGGGACTGCAAGCTTGTTCAACCACTCTGGAAATCAGTTTGGCGGTTTCTCAGAAAATTGGACATAGTACTACTGGAAGATCCTGCAATACCTCTACTGGGCATATATCCAGAAGAGGTTCCATCTGGTAATAAGGACACATGTTCCACTATGTTCATAGCAGCCTTGTTCATAATAGCCAGAAGCTGGAAAGAACCCAGATGTCCCTCAACAGAGGAATGGATACAAAAAATTTGGTACATTTACCCAATGGAGTACTACTCAGCTATTAGTTTGTTACTTATATACTTTAAGGATCCGTTTACCTACCTAGACCTCCCACAGTAGGACTCACTCCATTGGGTTAGTGTTTTCTTGAGTGTATTGTTGTACTCACTGATATGTGGATACTAGCCCAGAAGCCTAGACTACCCAAGATACAATTTACTAAACACATGAATCTCAAGAAGAATGAAGTTCAAAATGTGGTCTTTTTGCCCCTTCCTAGAATTAAGAACAAAGCACACATTGAAGGAGTTACAGAGATCATGTGTGAAGCTGAATCAAAAGGATGGACCAACCAGTGACTGCGGCTGCCAGGGATCCTTCCCATAATCAGCCACTAAAATAATCACTATAGCATATGCCAGCAAGATAATGCTGAAAGGGACCTGATATAGCTGTCTTGTAGAAGGCTATACCAGTGCCTGGCAAACACGGAAGTGGTTGCTCATAGTCAGCTATTAGTTGGAACACAGGACTCCCAAGGAAGGAGCTAGAGAAAGTACCCAAAGAGCTGAAGGGGTCTTCAACCCTATAGGTGGAAGAATAACATGAACTAACTAGTTCCCCCAGTGCTCATGTCTCTAGCTGCATATATGGAAGAAGATGGCCTAGTTGACCATCATTGGGAGGAGAGGCCCCTTGTCATACATACTTTATATGCCCCAGTACAGGGGAACGCCAGGGCCATTATGTGGGAGGGGGTGGGTAGGGGAGCAGGGCGGGGATGGGGGAGGGTAAGGGGAAATTTCTGGATAAAGCTTGAAATGTAAATGAAGAAAATATCTAATAAAGAGAAAAAAATTTTAAAAAATTTTATTTGTGAATAAAAATTTCCAAATAGTCTCAAATATGTAATTCTGTTAGTTTTCACACATTTTTACTACTTAAAATTTGTTCTTTGATGGTCTGAAACATGTATATAAGGCACTGTATTTTTTTGAGCAAATAAGATATTCTAGTACAGAGTACAATAAGAGAGAAAACTGTATGATTATTGATTGTCTCAGCATCCCATTCTTAGGCATTTTCTCAAGTGAGCAGAAACTCTCCACACAAAGTATTCAATAAAAAATATAATAGCTTTATTTTTAGGACACAAAGCTTTGTAAACAGCTGAAGTATTTATGGCATGGTGAGATGACAAGCAAACTGTGGCACATCCAATCCTGCAGTGTTGCCTAAACACAAAATCATGCAAACACTCATCTTTTCACCATTATCACAAATAAGAAAACAATAAGTTAACATGTAAAGTCTACTGTCATTGCAACTGCATCTTACAGAGATGTATCTAAGTAAGATATAATTTGAAACATAATACTAAATCATTTGTACAGAAGTTCAAGAAAGACATAGATAACCCTAGCTTTTGAGGTGGAATTGAAAATGGATAGATGGACTCTATAAGATGCAAGATGTCATGTTCTCAGTGTAGTTTAACACACATGCAGACAAACAAGTAGAAGAAGAAGAGTCATAGAAACTTCACTGTTAACAGAATCACAGAAGTGGGGAAAGGAATTGCCCATGCAAGGACTTTAATCACTTTTTGCCTTTATGGTGAGTTAAGTCAATTGCAGAATGTATGGATAAAAACATTAAGGAGTGTTGTGAAGCAGTAATCAGAAACGCTTCAAAATCAATGAAAATCAAGATTTAATTATAAGCCTATGTGTTATTTAGAAAGAAATCAGTTAAAAGATTCTCCAGTTAAGTATGTAGAAGAGAAAATATCCAACTGTGAAAAGAATGTTTGAAAGATTTTTAAAATAAAAGGGATAAGTTAATAGCTTGCTGTTGTTGTTGTTTTTGTTATAGAGTAATTCAAGAGAAAATAGTTCAGTACATTGTTTCTGACCTGTATTTAATACCTAGAATGCACAGGTAGATTCATGGGCTTAATTGGACAACTACCACAGCCTAGACAGCCTAAGCTTTGATCTTTAATTCTGTAGAAAAAAAATTCTCAAAAAACCAAGTTGTACTACCTCTGAGAGACAGAACTCAGTAGTCCTTACGATCATGGCATTCCATATCCTTTGCCTGAACTATGCATATATCTCTCTATACATTTATCCTCTGTGAATTTAGCACAATGTTGTCTCCTGTGAATTTAGAACAATGATGTCATATTAAGTACAGTATTCATATCCTCTCATATGTTGGTTTCTTATTGCAATGTCATCTCTGATATCTCTCCAAAGCACTGCTTCCTTGACCTATTTTAATATCAACTTTCTAACATATAGTTGTCAAAAATAAAATATTTGTAAAGATGTGTATACATATCTTTGCTGGACTGGAGATTTAATAAAGAATAGTATTCAAACAGGCTATGGCAGATGTAGAAATGGTAGCTGTCATTGATGGAATCCTGAACATTATTATTTTTTTAATCTTAATCACCTAATGGCTCAACAGAAAATAATGCAAATTTAATATCTATGAAATTATTTTATTTTGCTAGTAATACTACACATAAAATATGTTTCAACAAGATTTTACTTAAAAGTATTGAAACCTAGCCAGGCGTGGTGGCGCACACCTTTAATCCCAGCACTCGGGAGGCAGAGGCAGGCAGATTTCTGAGTCCGAGGCCAGCCTGGTCTACAAAGTGAGTTCCAGGACAGCCAAGGCTACACAGAGAAACCCTGTCTCTAAAAAACCAAAAAAAAAAAAAAAAGTATTGAAACCTAAATTGGGCTAAAGTAATTTGAAAAGAGGTGTATCTGATGAAGTCATGCTTCAAAGCATGGGACAAAAAGGAACTTTCTCCAAATGACTCTTAACTGTCTTGGAATCCAATCTCACCACCAAATTTAGTAAATATGATGCTTCTTTTATATGCTGATTTTTAACTTGCAAGTGCGAAAAGTCAGTAATCTTTGAGCAGATAATTTTTGATCCAAGAAGTCTCACAGAAAATAAAAATGTAGGACTTAATTGCAGATTAAATGCATTCTTGCATTAATTGGACTTATTGTTACAAAAATGATTTATAGTGAAATAAAAGGATTATATAAAATGTATAGATTCATGTAACAAAATGAAGGTTCTTTTTAAGAACAGCTTTTACTTTGTTCTCTACAAACCCTATTGTTGTTCTGCCCAAAATTTGTCTGTATTGATGCTGGACTGCCTGACCTCCATCTCTGTAGTCATATTCCTCTAAATTACAAGATTTTCTACAACTTCTTGCACCTGCCATCTCTGATGCACTACATCAAAGATAACAAACTTTGTAACTATTCCAGAGAGACCATGGGATCCCAGTCTTCATTTTCCTCTCCAGGGGGTTCATCTGTCCCTGGCCACTGGTCTTACCTGTGCTTTCGAGCAGATTCTCACTTGTTTGTCATCAGTCAAGTTGCACTGGGAAAGATTGGCAAAGGAAGACTGGATGTTATCCATTTCCTTCAATATTTAAAGAAATGTCAAGAGTGGGTGCTCTGTGAAACATACTTGAGACATGACACTTTATGACATCAAGACAGAACATAGAAATTTAAGATAGAGAACCAGAATCCAAAAACAAGTTATTTCAACCAATAACACATCCTCGTGAACAAGATATTATATTTGAAAAATTAGCATCTACAGGTATTATATCAGTTTATGAAAAATTACAAAACGCTCTACGAGAGTCCATGGTTTCTGTTAACTGGAAAAGAAATTGGCAAATTTCTCATGAATCTACATCTGGGTGCAGTATTCAAATAGACTGTGCACAAAGCTGGTTAGGAAAGTGACAAAGTCCAAAAAATTCTCTGAAATTAGCCAATGATCTAGAGTCACAAGAAGCAAAGCCACAGTTTCTTTGTTGGTTGCATCACCGAATGTGTTTTCTCATGGAGTAAGAATACTTTTGGTTGGGTCAGAGGAAGTTAAGCAATAGATGATATCCCACCAAAGGTAAAAGTTCTGATGGAACATTGCAGGGAAGGGTTACTAGATACAGCAATAACAAACTGTTTCTTTCAAAAGGCCAGCAAAAAAAGATTTTGAGTATTTCCACCATCAATGACAAATATTCAATGAGACAGACATAATTAATCTGAGTTAATATCACATAACAGACATACAGATGAAAACACCAGATGGCATTCAATAATATGTACAATTTTTAAGGTTTAATATATCCTTAGAAGCTAAAATAATAAATAAGTAATTATATATAAATTAATGATAAATAAATAATAAATAGGTAAAAAAAATCCTACTGTGATAAAGCAAAAATACCTCCAAATATAGGTAGAGATTTTTCTCCTTTTGAATAATGAAAGGAAATTTCATTGTTGAATGAGACCTGTATAAACTTTTGTCTGAGACAGCTTATTGCTTTCTAACACTGACGACTGTTCTCAGCTGACATTTACTGAAAATCCTGTGCACTTAACTCCTACATGGTGACAAAGCTCAGCATATGACAAAGGTGCACTAACCCTGTTTACTGCTGTGTTCTGTTTCTTTGCAGGTCACCAAATGGTCTCATATTTCTATCCTCTCAGCCACCACAGAGAGTGCCATACAATACTAGATATAGTCAGCATAGAGTTTCACCAGACAGACAGCATGATGGCAGGGCTCCTCCTACTTGCAGTGAAACATCTGTTTTAGGCATTTACACAAAATATTGGCACATTATCTAGGAAGTGGTACATTTGTGTCCTATTCTGTTTTATCAAAACGGAATTGTAATTCTGAAGTTTCAGAATATCAAAAATGTTGGCCTAATGCCTTCCCAGGTAGAACCACTACAGAGTTGATGTCAAAGTCATGCAATCTCTACAGGCAATTTGATCAATGTGACAGATCCAGATGCTGTTCCAGTGTCCAAAGCTCCTCCATAACATCAGAAAATCTGTATGACTGGTATCCCACTGTCTTTCACATCCATTATTTTTTCCCTCTTACCAAGGTTTCTTTGGATCTTATTTTTAGTAGTAATTTACTGTAGTCTAAAAAATATACAAATTCACCTAAAACTCTTTTTCCTTTGAGCTCTAGTTTGACCCAGTAACACATTTTATCATACCTGATAGTGATAGGAGCCTGCGGAGATCCCAAATGGCTGTCACAATTGTCACTAATGGACACCTTCTATTCTCCAAAAGATTGATTGCAGAAGCAGATTTTACCCTTTTCTCTGTCACTTTCACTGTGTTAAACCATGATTTTTCCAGGAGTGTTCTATTACTGAGGCAGATTACATGATGGCATATCATCCCAAAGTGATGACACTTAGGAGTACCAGGTGGAACTTTGATCCAGCAGCAGACAGTCTTTCAACTAGGGGAGGGAGAGGGTGGGCCAAGGAGCAGAAAGGCCAATTAAGACATGGCACTGAGAGCATATAGGTGACCAAAGACAAGCATTACGGCAATATCAAAACATCAGAAACGAAGCATGATATGGGCCTGTGTGATGGTTAACATTGTCAATGTGATATGCTCTAAACCGTGGTTCTCAACCTTTTGTGATCCTTTAGTACTCTTCCTCATGTTGGAGTGACTCCCAACCTTCAAATTATTTCATTACCACTTGATAACTATAATTTTGCTACTGTTATGAATGATAGTGTAAATATCTGATATGCAGGATATCTGATATGTGACCCCCAAGGGGGTCCTGATCTACCTGAGAAATGCTGCTCTAGAAATGTCTATGAGTTAGGCCTCCAGGCATGCCTATAAGGGAGTACTTAGCTTCTGGGTATGCCCAGGAGGTATTACCTAGATGAGGTTGTTTGGGGTGACAAGAACGGCCTTTCCCATGGGTGGCATCATTCCATGGGCTGGGGTTCTGGATGAAGAGAAAGCAAGTTGAGCAGCAGCCTCATAGCTCCATGCCTCCTTCAGCGAGATGCTGTGTGCTCCTGCCCTGACTTATGACTTTCCCATCATGATGGACTGTATCCCAAAACTGTGAATCACAGTAAACAAGTTCTTCATTACAAAAAAGTATATGAATTAAGGATTTTTACTAAATTCTGTAAGCTATGTATACACATCTTATTCTTCCCATCTAAAAATATATGGCATAGTTTACATTTTTAGGGAAGGGACTTAGAGTCAGAGAAATCAATACTAATGACCAGTCTGTTCTGTCTATTAGGATATTTGCTGCCCAAGGTTATTGATTAAATGATCTTTTGTTTTTCTCGAGTGTTACTATTCAGATGTACCTATTGTTATTTTATTTTATTGTTTATATCTTATGATAGCACGGATACTCATGTAACGATGAAAGTTGCTGAAAATTTCTATACAATTGTTGGGGAAGGTGTTTCTCGTATTAAAGAAATGATTGCCTTCTATGCTTATTTCATCTATAGCTGCCTTTCTTAAAAACAGAATAAATGAAAAATCTAAGAGGAAGAGAAAATATAAGCAACTAAGTTTTCAAAGGTGTCCAAAACTACAACAGATTGATTATCAAGAAGAACTACAACTCAGCCATAAAACTTAGCCATATAAAGAAACAGAATCCACTCAGTTGTCGCAATGCTGATGCTACTGGAGAACCTTAAAATGAGTGAAGGAAGCCAAACAGAAAAGGAAAATGAAAGATGTTGTCTTTTAAGGAAGTCACCAATCAATAATAAGTATGAATTGGAATTGTGGTCAGCAAAGATAGAGAAGAGCAAGGAAAGTGGAAGGCAGGAAATAAAAATAAGACAGACTTTCAGATACTGGAAAGAGTCCTGAGAGAAAACAAGTGTCTAAGCATTGCAGAGTAGACGGACATGACTGGTGCCTTATTTATCCATGCATGAAGATGTTATCACAAATACATGATACATTTTATAATGAATATTTTTAGGAAGAAATAAAAGTGAGTTGCTGGAAAGTAGAAAAGAAAATATTAATGATGTGAGTTAGATTTCCATCTATAAAACAAGGGGCTATAAAACAAGAGTTGACTGTTATCATAGTGTGAAAATACATCCCTATCTAATATCATAAATTCAAACATAGATCAGTAAAGGATACTCAGACTTAATCTGTGAGATACTGAGATCTGGTCTGTGTTTGTGAGATTGAAACTTCTATTTTGCACACTCAGTGATATCATGAAGAATGTGTAAACTTTCCCCATAGTCTGTTCCACGAACATCTGTAGGAATCCTGGCTATATAAACCTTTCCTCCCTATTGCCATCATGTCAAACAAATGGTTTCTAAGTCACATCCATTGAATTTTTAGTGATGGCTAGCATGGTAGGCTTCTCACTGTAGCAAAAAATATATAGTTTAATCAAACAACACTGTAGCTTTAACAAAAAATATATTAGCAAAATTATTAGGCAAATTATAAATAAATACAAATTGCACATTTGTGGTATAGAATGTTAATGGAACTTGTAAAGCTTTCTGTGGAAAATAACTCATATGTTTGAGCATGTCCTGACATACAACATAAACTCAAGAGATGTCCTTATCCCCTCAGTGGGTATTTAATATGAAGAAGGTACAGAACACTCTTAACATTAGTTTCCTGAAGCTACAAAGCAGATAATTCTTTTTGTTTTCTTCTTTTTTTTTTTTTTGAAAACATATGGAACCAGTTCTCACTTGGCTAGTTTATTGCATGTTCATATGCACACATGCATACACACACACATACATGTATGAGAAGTATTTATTCTATTACATCCACAGATGCATATGTGCACACACATACATACACACAAACATACACAGACAGGTGTTCTTATAAGCAGTTTTTAATCATCTATGTGTTAAATACCATATAAATGTGGCAAATATAATGGCTTTTTATTTATTTACTGTGAAACTATGAGGTAGCTCTGATTATTATTGCTAACATATGCAGAATCTGGGAACACCCCTACTTTTCTCTGTTACTTTGCCATTTGCAACTCTTGACAGTTTGTACATTTATCTCCATTTTAACAGATATGTGAATGTTTTGCAAACTCCTTGTAATGTCCTTTGTTTTCCTGGAGTGATGTCCTATATGTGTGCTCTCATTAATAGGTATGAGTATTTCCCAATGCTGGGTACTGATAACAAAATGCATGAATCACAGATTTCATAATTTCAATTTGTTTGAAAATATTGGTGATACCAAAGTGAGTAGGTCAACTTCCATTTCAAAGAAAATCTGTGCTGTAGCTTCGTTGCCAACATTCAGAAATTGATTTCATAGTGCCAACTTTTGATAGATTTAGTTCATGTGAAGACTAATTAGGTTTTAAATAATTAGCTTATGTTGTTGAATAGTCCTATGGTTTTTTTTTTGAAAAGTTAAATTTTTCTAATCTGTAAAATTTTCTTTCTTTCTGTTTTCATTGTTTTACTTTATGTTTTGTGTGTAGACAGAAGAATGGCAAAATATAGACAGGCAACAACATAAACTATTATAAAACATAAAAAATAATAAATTTTCTTATTACACATGCTTTGTGAGAAAATTAATTTTTTTCAAATACAGTAACATATCAGTTTCTTCCACGTTGTCTTTACAGTGTCTTCTGTGGATGCAGATAATTTTCACTGTTTTGTTTTCAACTTGGATGATGCCTATTATTGTGCATCTTGATATTTAACATTTCTTCCACAATTAACTTTCATCATTATAGCTAACACAGAAAATCTAATTTTAATGTTTATAAATTATGATATCTAAATTTAATATTTATAATTTCCCACTTACATTTCTATCTTAGCATTATGAGGTTTATTTTGCATATGAAAACTTCAGAAAATATTTGATAATTTGCATAAAGTGAGCATATTTATTTTTTTTGGATCCATGATCCACTGACCAATATTCTTTCCAATTTCAAGTACCCACTATTTATGATGTAGCCTTATATCAAAATCTAATTTTGAATAACACTTGCAATTTTTGTGCTATCAAAATTCTTAAAATAGCACACTAGACAAAAATATTTTTAAATATCTGCTAATTAAGTTTCATAAAAGCAAACTCTGAGGTTTTACACTGGAATTCATTATTTTCTCATAATGATTACAGTTTCTAATCAAAAGGCTTATCTCAAAATTAAAAAAAATATGCTTCAATTTGTGTGTGTGGATTTTTAATGTTTCCTTTTTATTTTTTTACTGTATTTATTTATTCACTATGTAGTCCAACATCAGCCCTTCCTTCCTCCTAGTACTTCCTCACACAAACGCTCCCACAATTCCTCCTTCCCTTTATCTTTTGAGAAGGGGAAGCCCCTGACTCTGGGTATAGCTCCCTACTAAAACACATTCACTCTCTCTCTCTCTCTCTCTCTCTCTCTCTCTCTCTCTCTCTCTCTCACACACACACACACACACACACACACACACACACACAAACACACACACACACACACACACACACACCCATGGCCTGAAAAAGTTACTAAAAGTCACTGTTCTTACAGAACACTAGCTTGCTGCTTTCACCACCAATGTGTTGGCTCTCAGCTGTCCTTCTAGTCTTCTGTTCTCTGTGGGCAGTGCACTTAAATGGTGCATTTACATACCTGCAGGCACATACAATGATAATAAATATTTAAAATCTCAATTATAAAATTTTGTCAGATTTATAACTTCAAACACTCAAATATTTTATAAGATGTTTTATATCCTCCTGATTGTTCTTCCATTTTAATAAAATTAGTGTTTAAAACAGGCTAGTTAATGCTATTGGGCCAATTTATTATTCTTGTATACCTGGTATCCTAATTGGTTTTGTCATCTTTCCACAGCCTTGAATAACTGAATAATGTCTTTATTATGTTGTTTTCTTGGCATGTGTGTGAAGAATTGTCTTGAGTATTATTTGATGCAAGAGGGTTCAGACATTGCTGGCAGCACTATCCCATTAGTAAATAGTTCTGGGCAGTACAAGAAGCTAAGTAAAACAGCATAAAGACCCCCTTCCCTCCACAATTTCCACTTCAACCTCTTTGAATTCCTGACACAATTTTCAACAACGATGTTATGTTATCTACAAATATGAGCAAAATAAACCCTTTCTTCCCTTATATTGCTTTTGGTCATAACCTTTGTCATAGTAGCAGAAAGAAAACAAGAGCACTGTTAGGCCAGCAGTTCCCTTTATTTAAGTTATTTGTAGCTCTCATTATGTTTCAAGGCTGGGGAAAGATGACAAAGTCAAAAGTGGCAGTCAAAATACCTAAGCATTTCCACTTGTTGCATTTCCCTGGCCTACAGTTTCCTGCTACTAATTTCTGTAATGTTATTGTCAGGTTATCCACTAATTCTAGGCCAGTGTACAGTAGTTTATAGCTACTGATTCAAAGCATAGAACAAGAAAAACCCACTTCATACTTGCAATTGCAGCTCTGGATTTTAGATTTTTGATGCATTAATGAATTACCAACAACTTTGAGGTTACTTTCTTTTATGTATGTTCTTCAAATAACTTTTGAAATGTATATATTTGGCAAGTTTTTCATGAGTTAAATTATTTGTGTTTGATTTTCAAACTCAAAATTTATGTATCTCAGAGTGTTATGCCCCAATAGTAGGCTCCATAAAGACTGCCATAGAAACCACCAGGAGTCCAACTCATATGCAAAAGCAAAGAATCTTTATTTAAGCTTGAGCTGAGACCTCTCCAAACTCTCCAATGCAGTGGGTGGGTCAAAAGGTCACAAGCTGTGAATCTTTGCCTATTTATCACAGTTTCAGCAGGGAAAGGGGCTTTCCAACTTGGTAGTTACATGATTGGTTAACATTGGGAAATTGCAGATTGGAGAATATTTATTGGCTAGTAATGATTTCAAACTGTTATGAGCAATCATAGTTAAATTAAGTAATCTATTTAAAAATTTTGGTACATTAGGTACTTTCCTCTTAATCCTGGTTGTTACAGGCCCTCTGGATCCCCTGCCTGCGTGGGTCGAGTTCTCTTGAGGAAGTGGGCAAAGATTCCGCGAGTGACAAACAGACACGACACACAAGGGAGTGTGTAATATCTGAGTGTATTGTGTCAAATTAAGCATCAGACTTTTATACAGAATCTAAGTTCAAACTAAGGGCAAGCTCTACATTAGAAGGAGTCTGAATACAAAATGGAGTTTGAAATGTTAGTCTGGGCCATTTAAGTGATATAAATGTGATCTATAGAGGCATCATTGCCTCAAAAGGGGGGAGAGAGAGAGAGAGAGAAAAAAGAAAGAGAGAGAGAGAGAGAGAGAGAGAGAGAGAGAGAGAGAAGGAGGAGGAGGAGGAGGAGGACTAGGAGAAGGAAGAAGAAGAAGAAGAAGAAGAAGAAGAAGAAGAAGAAGAAGAAGAAGAAGAAGAAGAAGAAGAAGAAGAAGAAGAAGAAGAAGAAGAAGAAAACAATACCGGGAATTTGTATGTGTGCTTTTAAATATTTTCTTTATTTCCATTTTTAACCCCTGGGCCATTGGAAGACTGTAGTATATTCTAATCTGCTACTATTTCTAAAAAACTAGCTCTTGATTTGCCTGACACAATAAGTCCTCTTGATGTCTTTGATGTCTCTCTGCTTAATGAGCACACTTTGCCTCCCTTCCACCATATTCTAATAAGGATTCTGGTTTCAACATATTATTTTTATATTGGAGGCTTGTTATATCAAGTGTTCACAGTGTCTCTTTATATTTTGATAAAATATTTCATTATAAACCTTCTATTTTAAAGTATATTTTCTTCATTTTGTAGTTTTAAAATGTATCTTATGCTTTTAATATATTTTTTCAATAGAATTTCTTCGGATGTAACTAATAATATATCCAAGATGTGATTTGAGTCTCCAATGAGAAGTCAGCTATAATTCTAATAAGTTTGTCTTTATATGTTACTTAGGAGTTTGTCTTTATAGCTTTTAATATTCATTCTTTCCTCTGTATTTTAGTATTTTGATTATTTTGCAGTAAGGGAACCGTCTTTTCTGTTCTAATCTAGTTGGTGATCTATAAGCTTCTTGTACCTATATAGGGATGTCTTTCCTTTGATTCAAAATAATTTCATTTCTGATTTTATGAAAAATATTTCCTGGGCTTTTGAGCTGGGATTCTTCTCCTTCATCTATTACTATTACTCTTGGGTTTGATTTTTTTTCATGCTGTTACAGATCTCCTGGATGTTTTGAGTCAAAAATTTTGTAGACTTAATATTTTCTTTGCCTTGTGTAGTCATGCCTTCTATCACATCTTCAATGCTTGAGATTCTGTCCTCCATTTTTGTATTCTGTTGGTGATGCTTGTTTCTGTTCTCTTCACCAAGTTTTCTATCTTCAGGATTCCCTCCATTTATATTTTCTTTATTGCTTCTATTTTTTTTTAAGTTGTGAACAATTTTATTCATTTCCTTTACCTATTTGTTTACATTTTCTTGATTTTCAATATGGGATTTATCTATTACCTCTGGCTCTTTGTGTTTTTCTGAATCTCTTTAAGGTACTTCTTTATTTCCTCTTTAAGGACCTCTTTCATAATCATATAGTTGTTTTTAAGGTTTATTTATTGGCAATTACATGTGATGAAATATTCAAGGCTTTCTGCATAGGATATTAGGGATCAGATGTTCTTTACACTGGCATTAGGTATCTGCTGTTGTAGTAATTGAAGACTTCGGTGGTGATTTCTGAGTTGGTCTTTGTTAGATGGGTGTTTTTTCCTTGGTTTCTTGGTTTCTGTTTCCTTTTTTATCTTCGTGCTTGAGTGGTGGTTGAGTAGAGTGTCTAGTTGAATTGGCTGCTAGCATGCACTCTGGACCAGCTAGGGGTCCTCCATGTAAGTTGAGTACAGGCATACGGAGGGTTGGAAGTGGTGTGACAATGCAGTACTATCCAACTATTAAATACAATGAAATCATGAAATTTACAATAAAATGGATTGAACTTAAAGAGAGAAAAAAAACAGAACAACAACAACAACAACAACAACAACAAAATCTGCCTGAGTGAGGTTACCCAGTCCCAGAAAGTCAAACATTGTATGTACTCACTTAGAAGTAGACATTAGCTGTTAGGTAATGGATAATCACTTTATGATCCAGAGACCAAGAGAGGTTAAGTGACAAAGAGGACTTAAGGAGGAACACATTGATATCTTTGGGAGGGGAAATACATGGCTATTCTTGGACAGGGAAACATAGTAGATTTTCTGCGGGGATTTGGGGTAGATAGAGATGAGAATAAGAGGGATCTGGCAGGAAACAGGAGGGAATGAAAGAGAGAAACCTACGAAACTGGATTTAGAAGCATGTGGAGGGAATTTTGTAGAAATCAAGAGTAAAGGAAACTCCCTGGAATCTCAGACAGTGACCCAATCAAAGTCTCAAAGGCAAGAATTACAGCAGAAGCACTTAGAAATCAATCCAGCTACAAAACTTTGGTCCTTCAATTTGTCCTGCTTGCAAAATGTGCTAACGTAAGGATGACACAGAATTTATGAGAGTGAACAACCAATAACTGGTCCAAATGGAGGCCCATGCCAGGACAGGGAGCCCACACCTGACAGTGCCTAGATGGCCAGCAACCAGAGGCAGATCATCCTGGAGACCCAGGATAGAGCCAAACATGACTGACAAAAAATGTTTAAGTTTCGTAACTATGTTTTTCATGTCCTTGTCATTGCTTCTTATTCCCTTCTTTGTCTTTTAAGACATCTCTTCAGTCAATCACTTCTGTTCTGGAAGGCATTCCATGCCACTGTCTTCTAGCATGTATTTACTGGGGGAAAATCTTCTGAGATATTGTTTGCCTTCAGCTGGTCTCATCAGGGAAAGCTAAGACAAAGAAAATGGATCCTAAACAATTGCTTTTGGATTCTTTGGCAATACTCACTGAAACGTCATCCATTTCCAGCTGGCCAGGGGTCCGCTTACGCTGTTGTTTATCATTGAATTGTTTAACTTTAAAGACCATCCAGCCGGGTGTGGTGGTGCACGCCTTTAATTCCAACACTCGGGAGGCAGAGGCAGGCGGATTTCTGAGTTCGAGGCCAGCCTGGTCTACAAAGTGAGTTCCAGGACAGCCAGGGCACAGAGAGAAACCCTGTCTTGAAAAACCAAAAACCAAAAACCAAAAAAAAAAAAAAAAAAGAAGACCATCCTTCTTTCTTTTCCTTTATTCCTAAGATATTTTTCCTTTTTATGCTCTGCACTTTCCCTTTGAGTATTCAGTTAATTGGACTTTCCTAACTATATGCATTCCTCAAATTTTGACAATCATACACTTAAATGGACTTACAGAAATTGGAACTACTGTCTATTGTTCTATGTTGTGTCAGAAACACAGATAAACATGTCCAGATCTTCTCACAATGCCAGTTTTTACTTAATAACTATAAATTCATAAAATACTGGTTTGGGATGCATTGGCAGCATGTGGCAGATGTTCCTGCTTTCCTCAGTAACTTTGACCAGTTACATACAAGTCCCTTTTCACCTATTCTAATTGCTAATATTTACTCTAAGAACATATATACACATAACATAGTATATTTGTGTATGTGTATGTAATTGCAGACTACAGAATACTTGAAAAGATTTATAGAGGAAGGAATTTTAAAGCATTTCTAAGTCTTGAGAACCTGTCGCTATGAATCAAAGTTATAGTCTTTGTACTGAGGAGCAAACTCACTGAACAAAACTGGAGAGGAAGTTAGAGACCTGTGGCTGCTGCATTCAGACAGCTGTAGGTCACGGTTTGAGCTGACATTTGAGTGCAGCTGCAGAAGCGAAAGGGAAAGGCAGCTGCAGTTATAGATGGCTCTCACAATAGGCTCGAGGTTTCAATTTCTGGGAAGCCAGACACTTGCTAATAAATCATTTTAGAGGTTTTTTCTTGGTGAAATTTTTAACAAGGGTGTGGTTTTCCTTGCTCTGGAACTTCATTTAACAAGAGATAGAAAAGGTAACTAACTCTCATCTTCAGCCCATTATTGTTTTAATCACCAGAAGATACGGGGGCTGTTTATATTTATCTGCTATTTAATATAGACATCTGGTAGAAACTTATCAATCTAAAGAGATAATCCTGCGATTTCATTCTTTCATATACAATTAGCATGTAATAAGCACAATCTTGTTAATGGTTAGTATTTAAGTCATCTATATCTAGAATGTTTTCTATATTCTGTTCACTGCTGCTAGAAGCCAGAATCTCCAGGTGCTTCCTCAAATCTTCCATTCATATAGAACCAGAACGCACCTCTCCGCAACTCACCAACATGAAAACCTTCCATACAAGGTTCAAGAAACTTTGAATGTGGACACACAGTAATGATGCTATCCACTGTTATGTAGCCTAAATCCACTACTTTGGCAGGAGTCTGACCTGCCTGAGCATCAGGAACATGTCTCTGGGAGGACTTGCCCTTTTTACCCAATTCTCTCTGCCTTGCAGAAAAACTGTTAGATACCAAATTCCTAATGTCACTCATCAAGGTTTACCTTTACTTGGCCACTTCCTCCTTTTGAGGCTAACTACCAAAGTTTAGCTTAAAAAGTCCTGAAATCTAGCAATCAATAGCCTCCTTTGTATCACTTAATTAACATAGCCAATTAAAATTAAACACCTGTCCTCTCTATCCAGAGGCAATCCTTTGTCATCCAGGGCAAATAACCCTGCCCTCTCCCTTCTTCCATTCCCCTTCTCTCCTGTAGTCTGTCTTCTGTCTTGGTTTCCTCTTACCTGCCACTTGTCACTCTGGAAAAATAAATCTCCTTTCTACCAAGAACTTGTTCTCAGGGATCCTGATTTGCTTCTGGCCACTACACCTTTATCTCAGTTATATAACACTTTATAATGCTCACATTTTAACTATGTCTACATTACTTCTTCCTTACAAAGGACCAAAGATTCCTGAGAAAATGAAATAGGCACCTTGCTTTGTCTGGCAGAAGTGAAGCTTCTTAATTCAGATCACCATGATACTGTGTGGTCTGCCTGCCTACCCATATTTATAAATCTCTTGCCATGGATTGTTGGACATAATACTTCCCTTATGTTAACCGGAAAGACTATAGAAACACCTGGTAAATAGGACCCTGGGGATGTTCTTAGGAGGATAGTGTTTAACTTTGTCAACTGATAATGGACAGCCTCATAATTGTGAACAAGTACAGCATCACATATGCATTCATTCTCTCCATGTCATTGATCATGGCAGTGATATGAGCAGCTACTTCAACTTCTTCCCATTTTGACTTACCTAACAGGATAGAATTTATGAGCAAGAATAAGCCCCCTTTCCTCTAAATTCCTTTTGTCCGAATATTTTATCATAACAACAAGAAAAATAAATATAAACCAAACTCCGGTACTGAGAAATAGGGCCATTGCTCTAGCGAGTGTCTTTATGTGGTTCTTTGGCCTCTGTAACTATTTTGGTTTATTAGTTGAAAGAGGTTGGAACTTTGAACTACAATTGCCCTTGAATGCTATAAACATTATAGTAGTGCATTCTGCAGGGAATGTAGAAAACAAGAATATTGTGAAATGAGGGGAGCAAAGGCCTGGCTCTGGCTCGTATAAGAAAAAAACAGGACTCTGTCAGACTTGGGAGAATGTCCATTTATGAGATGCTTTGACCAAGAATCGCATTTTACTCTGCCTACATCCTTAAAACTTGAGTGAAGTTGAACTTGAAGATAAAGGAGTAATTTCTTTGGCAGGTAATGTTTCAAGATGGAAAAGATTCTACTCATAACATCACTGATTAGAAACATGTACAGCACTGAAATGAGAAAATGTTTGGAAATTAATCACACCCATTAGAAGCTAAATCCAAAAAGTTTCTAAATCATGCTTATGGAGAAAGTATAAACTGAGAGGTTCCCTACTCATTGAAGCTAACTGACCAAAGAAGTATTTCCTTAGAGTCAATACAAGAAACAGAAGTAGATGGGCCAAGTATTAAGATCCCTGTGCAGGGAACCCTGGACCTTCTACAGTGGAGAGAATGAACTCAACACTAGCATATATTCATTGCTCTGTGTTCTTTGGCTTTCACTAACTGTTTATTTTGTGAATTTCTTCACCATCTGAAGTTGTAAATAGCTAGTTACATTACTGCATCATTCATTTTCACTGTGCTGAAATATACTGTTAAGACTTTCCTTCAGGTTAACAAACAAACAAACAAATAAAAAACAAAACAAAACAAAAAANCGTATTGCACCTGCAGGTTTCCCTAGAGTAATTTAATGTTACAGTTTTGACAAGATAATTCCATCTTGACTCGAGTTGAGTTTGCAGTAGGCTACTGGGAAAAAATAAGCAGAACCTATATTGGAATATATGTAACTAAACTTAGTACACAGCTCAGAAATCCCAAATTGGAAAAGAACAAGATGAGACACAGAATGAGAATCTTGCTTCTATTTGGCTTCACTTCCTTGTTGTTCAAGTCAACTTTCCTGAGTCCAGCTGTTATGTCACATTGCCTATGATGACCTTTCTCCTTGTTCCCTGAAATGAGGTCACATACCCCTGCATTTTGTCCCTCAGAAGAAAATAAAAACTGATACACAGTTGCTAAATCACAAAATCCCTCATATCTCAACAAGAAAATCCCTACCCATTGCAATTTCAAGATAAGTTTATGGATGAACATGGCTCCCTCCCTCCTTGGCATATGGATTAGGCCAGGCTAAGTTACATAGTGTGGAACTTCACACAGCTATTTAATAAAAGCTCTTTTGGAGGGGTCTTCTCAAGGCAACTCTATCCCAACTTGCTTTCTGTTTATAAATAACCATGGGGTTGCATGTGTGCTCAGGTAGTTTAGTCCACTTTGTAAAAGGAGACTTGATTGTAAGGAGAACATTGCATAGTAACACACTTACAATTTAGGATGAGATGAAGGAAGCATTGTGCAGTTGCTGCGGAGGGTACACTGTGGAGTAGGGATGATAACACAATAGTTTTCTTCAAGCAAAAAGTAGGACAGAGAACAGGAACAAAGAGAACAAGGTAGGAGACAGAAGCAACAAAGACAGACTGAGACAAGACAGAGACAGAGATGCTACCATCATAGCCAGTGCAACAGCAACAGAATCACCATCCATTGTCCTGTCTCATGTTACTCTGGGATTCCTTTATGTCTTTCTCTAATTTGTATTTGCAAATTTTTCAATGGGATACTAGTCCTTTCATAAAAGCTGTAAAAAGTTTGGAGAACACATGCTCAGCACTGAATTCATATTGTTTCTGCCCAGAAACAGGCCTTAGGTAATCAAAATGTGGAGGAACATGATCTCTATTGCTAGGGAAGGCCTTCATTTTAAACTTCCAGCGACTGATACTGAAGGCATCATTCCTCATAATTCTATATTGTGACTTGGCTTCCAAATTTCCATCCTAGTGGCAATACCTATAAAGTAAATAAGCAATCTCTACAACTGTATTTTCTTTAGCTATCTAATTTTATTGTACTAGAATTTGCTAGTTTGTTAAATAGACACATGATCTAAGCAAGATTTAAGAGATGAGGGAAATACTATCCTCAGATACCCAACGACATTCCATTTTCATTTTATTTTCTTTACCTAACCCCCAGAACTCTGCAAACTTAGTTATGATTAAGCTGGGTCAAACCGATGTTTTGTTAAATCTTAGAACTGTACAGGTTGGAAATTTATCTAAGAATCTATGACCATCTCAGGAAAGAGTTAATTAAAAACACACAGGCTAGATATATTTTTACATCTCTAAACTTCAAAATTACGTGACCTAACTTCCACTCTCCAGGGTACCAAATATTTGCTCAAAAATGCATACTTTACTTTTATATGGATACTATACTTTTAATGTAAGTCTTATTAAATTCACAGAATCATGAGCTTTGATATAATTTTTCTACTTATCTTACTCCATTCTTTCAAAGCTAATAACGAAGATCTGGACATGTTTATCTGTGTTTCTGACACAACATAGAACAATAGACAGTAGTTCCAATTTCTGTAAGTCCATTTAAGTGTATGATTGGAAGAGATGCATGGCTACAGAGGGAGGGTATGGATAGGGGATGTGGAGAATACCCTGTAAGTTGACAAACTCCCTAGCATATGGTCAAAAGAGAAGGAAGCCTATTTTAGAATTGCTATTCATAAATGGGATGGACAGAGATATAGGTATGGATACAGTTGATATTAGCGAGTAAAGCAAGTCAATTAAGATTAGTTATCATCTGAATTAAGTCATCTGTGTCATTTTTTAGAGAAGACTAACTTTGTATAAAAATTTGAGTAGTAAAAAATTAAAGAAATTCAACTTCCTTAAGAGGAAATAAACTATACTATATGGCTAATATCCATTTATAAGTTCATATATACTATGATTGTCTTCCTGGGATGAGTTACCTCACTAATGAAGAGCCTTTTCAGTTCCATCCATTTAGCTGAAAATCTCATGATTTTATTGTTTTTAATAGCTTAGTAATAGTCCATTTTGAAAATGCACCATATTTTCTTTATCCATTCTTCATTTAAAGGATATCTTGGTGGTTTCCAGTTTCTTGCTACTACGAAAACAGCTGCAATGAACATAGTTGAACGGTATCTTTGTGGTATGGTACAATATCTTTTGGGTATATCCCCAGGAGTGGTATATACCAAAAAACTTTGAGGTAGAACTATTACTAATTTTCTGAGAAACCTCCAAATTTTCAATGGGATTGTACATCTTTGCACTCCCACCAACAATGGAGGAGTATTTCTCTTGCTCCATATCTTCACCAACATATGCTATCACTTATATTTTTATCTTAGCTATTATGACATATGTAAGATGAAATCTGAGGGTCATTTGATTTTCATTTTCCTGATGGTTTAGGATGTTGAAAAAATTTAAAGCAATATACAGTCATTAGAGATTCCTCATTAGAGAATTCTGTTTAACTCTGTACCCCATCTTAATGGATTATTAGGTTTGTTGATGTCTAATTTCTTGGGTATATATATATATATATATATGTATATATATATATATATATATACATATATATATATATATATATATGTGTGTGTGTGTGTGTGTGTGTGTGTGTGTGTGTGTAGATAGATAGATAGATAGATAGATAGATAGATAGATAGATAGATATTTCAGAGATCAGTTAACCATGTTTCAATCCACCGACCCAAAGAAGCTAAGGAGAACCAAAGGGGGGATGCTTAAATCTCACTGAGAAGGGGAAAAAGAATGGATATCTTGGAGGGAGGGAACTGGGTAAGAGAGGAGGTATGGATGGGAACAGGAGGAATCAAGTGTGGTGAGTAGTGAAGAAGAGAGAACTGGAAGTGATGACTGGTATTTATGAGTGAGGGGACATCTCTCAGATGAGCTTGAAACCTAGGACAAGGGAAATTCCCAAGATTCTATGAGGATGGCCCTATCAAAGACTCCTAGCAACTAAACACTAAATAGAGAGTACACATAGTATGGATCTAGGCCCTCTGCATATAAGCAATAGATATGCAGCTGGATCTTCTTGGGGTATCCCTAATAGCAGGAGAAAGAACTGTCTATGACTCTGTTGCTTGTCTTTGGATCCCTTTCCCCTAAGTGGGCTGCCTTGTCTAGACCTAATAGGAGAAGATGTGCCTAGTCCTACTTTAACTTGATATAGCAAGGTGAGTGAATGTCCATGGGAGATCTCTCCTTCTCTGAGGAAAAAAGGGAAGGGGATGGCAGGAGGGGGTGGAAGAAAGAGGGACTGGTAGGAGAAGCTTGGTCCAGGATATGAAGCACATTAATTAATTAATTAATTAATTAATTAATGTAAATACAATAGTAGATAGTAATGTCTTGATAAAATATTGATGCTTACAAAGCCATTATCCCATTCCATGTTTATGGTGTTAATATATGCACAGCACTTGTATCCCAAGATTGTCTTGTGACTGATTTGAATTGTACGGAGAATGTTATGAATGGTCCTTTATGAGGGTGAGTATGGTTTAAGACATACCACATACCTCCTCCTGTTTTTTTGTTTGTTTGTTTGTTTTGTTTTGTTTTGTTTTAATGAATATTTGTTCTACAAAAACCTAGACCAAATTTCAAAATCAAAGAATTCCATCATTAGTGAGATTGGGGTTGTGCCCACATTCAGAAGCAAGCCCTCCCATTCCACAGGGGCAATTCCAAGCTATCATGAAATATCTTTTGCCATCTTGGCCATGCCAACCCAAGCTAACCTTCAAGTGATGCTGGACTGTGGAATGAGAGATATATAAAGCAAGACTTGCTACATTTGTGGCCTTTATCACTGGTATTGTCTTGTTAAAATACAAAAGAATTATTTCAAAACTGTGTAATCAGAAACTCATTATATTGACTGGTATGTTCACTCAGCAGGTGACTAGTTTACTTTTGCTTGTGTCATTGAAAGAAGGTGAAGAAATAAAGACACGTACACAAGTCCACCTTTTACTGCTTAATAGGAGAGTTGTCTTAACCAGATCTTTCATTTCACTATCTTCAAAAGAGGATTTATACTAATAAGCAACCGTGTTATTTTTCTCAAGAAGAACTCAACAGAGCAGAAGAAAATAAACATTTTGCAGTGCCAAATGCCCAGGACAAAAATCTGACATTAGTTATTCAAGCCTCTATATGTACAACAAACTGATGAGAGAGAGAGAGAGAGAGAGAGAGAGAGAGAGAGAGAGAGAGAGAGAGAGAGAGGTTCTTTTTAATATTGATTCTCATGCTGAAATGTAAGCTTTCATGTTGTCTACGGGAGCTTGTCTCTGTGCTCTAGGATTTGGAGAAAAAAAAAAGAAATAGAAAATTCTAGGCTACCTGTTATCTTTTCATTCAGCAAATTAGTTGTTGAGGAAGATGATATTGAAACATTTGCCTTTACCAATGGAGAGAGCCTCTCTTATTTAACATATGTAGACATTGCATTTGATATGCATTTAGTATGATGTGTTCTAATACAGAGATACAAAAATATTCTTTCCTGTGGCAAATCTTTTCCACATATGGTTCCCTAGCTTTTGCTCAGGGGGAAGTAAGTTCTCTCTCTCTCTCTCTCTCTCTCTCTCTCTCTCTCTCTCTCTCTCTCACACACACACACACACACACACACACACACAGACACACAGACACACAGACACACTTAAAAAAGAATCAATAGAACCAGTATTAAAGGGCAGATTTTTTTGGTGGGGGGTGTTTTGTTTTGTTTCAGACATTACATTCTCATTTCTTTGGAAAGAATTTGGAAAAACATCCATCTCAATTTGCTTCAGTGTAGGTTCTATATTTTATGCCAGTAAAAATAGGTCAGCTGTCAGTTTTCCTATGACAGCACTTGTAACTCCACAGAAACTGATTTTGTTTTTGTTTCTCCTCAGATAAGGTTTAAAGTGAACCTTGTATGTGAAGTAAAGAAGATACCCTCTAAAGAGCTCAAAGCATTAGTAGAACATTGTTTTCTGTAATAACATGTTTCAAAGAACTAGGTAATTTCAAAATGTTAGGGTTAAGAACACGTATTTACTTTTACATGTATTTATGAAGCCAAATACCAGCTCTAACACATCTTATAGATGACTATTTACTAAGGAGTAACATTCACAGCCACACTCTCTCAGAACCAGATGCTTGATGCTTATCTTGGAAAGTGCAAGGGAATATAGTAAATTTCAGAGTAAGCAGAACTTAGTAAAACAGAAACAACCTCATACAGAAAGATGAATTCCTGAGCAGAGTAAAAAGTCAGTACAAGTTAATGTAGAAAATGTCTACTGGGTCTCGTTTTAAATCATACAGAACCATGCTTTTTCAATAATCAAACCAATCAAAATGTAGAACCAGCTGACAAGGACCTTTTTTAAAAGGTTAAGCATCAATTTGAATAAGAATTCACTCATCTGACTTAAAATTGTATGTGCAGTTGTGTTAAGAATTAAATTAATAGCAGAACAGGTACATGGCTGGTTAAAAACATCTAAATTTACTTAGCACCTGGTGTATTCTCAGTGTTTAAAGTATCAAACCAAGCTTTCCAGAGAAAGTAATGGGTATTCATGACTTAAACTCAAATGCACACACAAAGCCCTAAGGATTTCTGATATTTACCTATACAACCAATGCATTTGATCACATCAATTATTTCATATTTACTGCTTATAATGCACTTTTTATTTGTGTTCAGATCAGTTCTTTTTAAAAATTTTGTTTAATTTGAATCTCTGAGTCTTTTTAACTTTGTTTTTGTATTTAAAATATGGCCTCTGCAATATATATTTCTATCTCCTTTGAATAATCCCACAATAATCCTAAGTTGGTAGGTAAAGCAAAGTTATCCTCTTTTACATATAACACACAGAATAAACATGTCCGTGGATAAAGGTGATTTATTTTAAAATACACATTTTTTCAAACTCACATAGAGTCTTTCCAACAAGTTTTATTAAGAATAATACTAAGATCTTAGATTACTAGACATGTATAGATAACATGGACCCTGAAAATGCAATGGGAGGTGAGAACTCAAGAGCCAAGGACCACAGCAACACAAAGTAACAGGAGGTGACATCTGGGTAAAGTCTAATGATCTGTAGTTAACTCATAATCAAGATCGTTTATAATTGAAGTAACATCACAGATCAGTTCACATATATTGTCCATTAAAACCTTTGCTCTTGAAACAGAATACGAATAGAATAATTAAATTACTTTTTGTAAGTGTTATTCTTGCTCACTTTAGCTCCTATACCATCCTATGGAAGAAAAATGTAAGAAAGCAATTACGAAAATTATTGCATAAAATAAGTAAAGAGAAGACAAATCAAATTACTTACAATAGACGCTCACAATAGATGAGTCTAAGAGCAGGATACTTAATAACTTACAGAATTAGTATGCCCTAAAAATAAAAGAACAATAAGAGGAAAAAACACTGAGGTGAAAGCAGTGACAGTCGCATGGAGCAAAACACAGGCTTGAGCATATCTCAGATACAACTCACAATGTTTCAACAGACAAACAAGACACTGGAGAAATAAATACAAAGAACCAGAAGTTCTAAGTCGATATATGGAGATAAAGATGCCAGGAGAAACTGATGGGAAAGTCAGATCATTACACTATACATTTCTTGATTTATCCTATTTCCTGCTATTTGTTAAACTCATGAATTGAAAAACAAATAATTCTATCTCAAAAAGGAATTACAAATTTTTGCTTGTCCATATAGAAGACACACAATCCAGGTATTTTATTTACAAACTATAAACTTAGTTTGGGCAGGTTATGGAGCTGCTTACATTCCAACCATATGGCCCTTGTTATTTGCTGTTTCTCTTGGCCACATGCTCTTGGTCTATCTCCTCTCATGGCAGCCTTCTCATCCCTTGGTCTCCCTTTTCTTGTCTCTTCTACTAGTCTTTTGTTCTCTTCCTCTGTCTCTAACTAGAAACCCAACAAGGTGATTGAAAACACACCTACCTCTACTTAATGCCCAATCATAGGGTTTAGCCTTTTATCAAGGAATTAACTTGGGAAGCAAGGTTGGCACAACAAAACCTAGTGTATGTGAGAATTCCTTTGTTAGGGACAACCAGATATTGGGGCCAGCATTTAACATTTGAATATATAGCAGGACCAGACAAACCTCCTTGTTTAAAGCAGTTCAAAATAGCCTCCCACAAGCTTATCTGAGCAATTAATGAATCATATAAAATAATGCAATTCTTAATTAACAAAGTGTTAGCCCTGTATGTATATATGTATATATTTATATGTATATATATATATATATATATATATATATGTATGTATATATATATATGTGTGTGTATATATACACATTTTATATGCATGTATATGTTATCACATATGTGTGTGTGTGTGTGTGTGTGTGTGTGTGGTGTATGCTAGGCTCCCATACTCAATTGTCTATGTATTTTATCTACCAAGAATATACAAAAGTCATCGATAGTATTCTTATTTTAACACTGGGATTTAAATATTTTTCTCAATGGTATCCAATTGTTTTCTCTATGTTCGAATCTTTAAATTATTGGGGGAAATATTATTTTTATTTATGAGACGGTTAAAAGAATGAGGGCTATTGACAAGAACATATGCAGAAAAATTATTGAGAAATCAAACTTAACATATTTTGTATTTTAAAACATCAAGAGATTGAAAAGGAGCATATACATTTATTTGCATTCCCACACTTGTAACCTCAGTAACATTTTCTGCAAGACAGAAATCATTTATGTTGACTCTCTCTTTGAGGTTTGAAAGGATGCATTCAAGGCTTTCTTTTTCCTTCATGCATATCAGAACCATTTCCTTTTTGTGTATATCATGGCTTCAAAAGTCTGTAAAGCAAAAAAAGTCTGTGAAGCCGGTCTGACTATTGCTCACTTACATACTCTGTAGCTCTGTGTACATTCAGTCTGAACATTTCAATTTTCTCCATTCTACTAAATGTAACTGAAACATACAAAGGCTTTGGCCTTATTTTAGAAAAGACAAAACAACATAACAAATGAAGTATATTTTGAGTGGAGAGAATTGTCACTCTGAATGTCTAGTAAAGTTATATGTGAACCTTAGAATGGAGGCTTCTTTGCACTGTATGTTCTACAGTACTCTTAATTCATAGGAGTATATATGTGACTTTTTAACATTAACAGAGAAAATGGTAATACTAACTGGTGATAATTCTTTCATCTCTAAAACTAATATACAATTTATAAGACAACTAGTGAAGACCAGAAGACATCACTTAGAAAATGTAAAGATTGAAGATAGTAAAACATTTTATGCTCACACATTCAAAATACAGAGCTGAAATCCAAGTCTCCTGGAGTTTACCTATCCGTTCATATTGATTCCTAGTCAATCTCCATGGGGTGATTCTTTAAAATACATGAAAAGGAGGATACACAGGAAGAAATGCAGTGGAAGAAATCAATGTAAAGGCAAACTTATGCCAATCACTACTTACTGCAAAGCTGAAATAAGGGAGGCAGTTTGATATGGGTGAAAATTGGACACAGTGACCAGTGAAACAGAATAAGCTGTGCCAGGATGAGCCCGTCATTGTTTGATTTCCCAATTTAAGGCAGACACTTCTCTGAATTTCAATGCAATCTTTAAAGTGCTGAGTCCTTGGAAAGAGAACAAGCCACGACTTTGATTTCAAGCATACAAAATTATTAAGTTGTGATAAAGCATAGAAGTCAACCTGTTGAGTTATAAAAAAAAAGTCATTGAAGAATTCCTTCAAAAACTTGAACAAATGACTTTTTAAATAGGATCTTAAATTAAAAATTTATAAAGAAACTGATATTGGGCTGGAAAAGCTGGCTCAGTAGCTAAGAGCCCTGACTGCTCTACTGAAGATCCTGAGTTCAAATCCCAGCAACCACATGGTAGCTCACAACCATATACAATGGGATCTGATACCCTCTTCTGAATTGTCTGAAGACAGTAACAGTGTACTTACATATATTAAATAAATAAATAAATCTTTGGGCCAGAGTGAGAAGAAAAAGTGTCTGAAGACAGCTACGGCGTATTCACATATAATAAATAAATAACTCTTAAAAAAAAAAAAAAAAAGAATACTCCCATTGATGGCAGACTAAGCCATCCTCTGTTGCATATGCAACTAGAGACACAGTTCTGGGGGGTACTGGCTAATTCATATCCTCCTATAAGGTTGCTGTCACCTTTAGCTCCTTGAGTATTTTCTCTAGCTCCTTCTTTAAGGGCCCTGTGTTCCATCCAATAGATGACTGCTGTGAGCATCCACTTCTGTATTTGCCAGTCACTGGCATAGCCTCACAAGAGATACCTGTATCAGGGTCCTGTCAGCAAAATCTCGCTGGCATATGCAACCAGTGTCTGTGTTTGGTGGTTGTATATGGGATGGATGCTGGTGTGGGGCAGTTTCTGATTGGTACTTTCTTCTGTCTCAGCTCTGAACTGTGTCTCTGTAACTCCTTCAACAGGTATTTTTTCCCTATTCTAAGAAGGAGCGAAGTATTCACAAGTTGGTCTTCCTTCTTGATTTTCATGTTTTGCAAAATGTATCTTGGGAAATCTAGGTTTCTGGCTTAATATCCACTTTTCACTGAGTGTATATCATGTGTGTTGTTTTGTGATTGGGTTACCACACTCAGGATATCCTCTAGATCCATCCACTTGCCTAAAAATTTCATAAATTCATTGTATTAAATTGCTGACTAGTACACCATTGTATAAATGTACTACATTTTTGTATTCATTCCTCTGTTGAGCGACATCTGGGTAATTTCCAGATTCTGGCTATTAAAAATAAGGCTTCTAAGATCATAGTGGAGCATGTGTCCTTATTATAAGTGAGAACATCTTCTGGGTATATGCCCAGGAGAGGTAATGAGGATCATCTTGTAGTACTATGTCCAATTTTCTGAGGAACTGCCAGACTGATTTCCAGAGTGGTTGTACCAGCTTAGAATCCCACCAAAAATAGAGGAGTGTTCCTCTTTCTCCACATACTTGCCAGGATCTGCTATCACCTGAATTTTTGATCTTAGCAATTCTGACTGGCATGGGGTGGAATCTCAGGTTTTTTGATTATCGTTTCCCTGATGATTAAGGATGTTGAACATTTTTTCAGGTGTTTCTCAGCCATTCGGTATTTCTCTATTGAGAATTCTTTGTTTAGTTCTGTGTCCCATTTTCTAGTAGGGTAATTTGATTTTCTGGAGTCCATCTATTTGAGTTCTTTACATATATTGGATATAAGTCCCTATCTGATTTAGGATTGGTAAAGATCCTTTTGCAAGTGTCTTTTGCCTTAAGAAGTTTGCAGTTTTATGAAGTCCCATTTGTTGATTCTCCATCTTATAGCACAAACCATTGCTGATCTGTTCAGGAATTTTCCTATTGTGCCCATATCTTTGAGGCTTTTCCCCACTTTCTCTACTATAAGTTTCAGTGTCTCTGGTTTTATGTGGAGTTCCTTGACCCACTTAGACTGGAGCTTTGTACAAGAAAATAAAAATGGATCAATTTGCATTCTTCTACATGATAGCTGCCAGTTGAACCCGCACCATTTGTTGAAAATGCTGTCTTTTGTCCACTGGATGGTTTTTAGCTCCCTTGTCAAGGATCAAGTGACCATAGATAGATGTGTGGGTTCAGTTCTGGGTCTTCAATTCTATTTCATTGATCTACCTGTCTGTTGCTTTACCAGTAACATGTAGTCTTTATCATAATTGCTCCCTAGTACAGTCTGATGTCAGGCATGGTGATTCCCCCAGAAGTTCTTTATTGTTTAGAATTGTTTTTGCTATCCTAGGTTTTTTGTTATTCCAGATGAATTTGCAAATTGCCCTTTCTAACTCAGTGAAGAATTGAGTTGGAATTTTGATGGGGATTGCATTAAATCTGTAGATGGCTTTAGGCAAGATAACCATTTTTACTATATTGATTCTACCAATCCATGAGCATGGGAGATCTTTACATCTTCTGAGATCTTCTTCAATTTCTTTCTTCAGAGAATTGAAGTTCTTATCATACAGATCTTTCACTTTTTTAGTTAGAGTCATACCACTGTATTTATTGTGAAGGATGTGGTTTCCCTAATTTCTTTTTCAGCCTGTTTATCCTTCTTGTAAAGAAAGGCCATTGATTTGTTTGAGTTAAT
Source organism: Mus minutoides (assembly GCA_902729485.2). NCBI lineage: Eukaryota > Metazoa > Chordata > Mammalia > Rodentia > Muridae > Mus > Mus minutoides. Next base: position 49,278 of record LR750000.1, read on the forward strand.
TTTATAACCACCTACTGCACTGAAGCTGTTTATCAGGTTTAGGTGTTCTCTGGTGGAATTTTTAGGGTCACTTATATATATTATCATATCATCTGCAAATAGTGATATTTTGACTTCTTCCTTGCCAATTTCTATCCCCTTGATCTCCTTTCATTGTCAAATTGTTCTGGCTAGGACTTCAAGTACTATATTGAATAGGTAGGGAGAAAGTGGGCAGCCTTGTCTAGTCCCTGATTTTAGTGGGATTGCTTCCAGCTTCTCTCTATTTACTTTGATGTTAGCTACTGGTTTGCTGTATATTGCTTTTATTATGTTTAGGTATGGGCATTGAATTTCTGATCTTTCCAAGACTTTAGCCCGGAAACTATCATACCATCAGCAAATAGTAATATTTTGATCTCTTCCTTTCCCATTTGTATCCCCATGATCTCCTTCTGTTGTCTAATTACTCAAGCTACAATTTCAAGTGCTATATTGAATAGGTATGGAGAAAGTGGGCAGCCTTGTCTAGTCCTTGATTTTAGTGTGCTTGCTTCAAGTTTCTCTCCATTTAATTTGATGTTGGCTACTTCTTTGCACTATTTTGCTTTTATTATGGTTAGGTATGGGCCTTGTATTCCTTATCTTTCCAAGACTTTTATCATGAATGTATGTTGGATTTTGTCAAATGTCTAAATGTTTTCTTTTTTTTTTTTTGGTTTTTCGAGACAGGGTTTCTCAGTATAGCCCTGGCTGTCCTGGAACTGGAACTCACTCTGTAGACCAGGTTGGCCTCGAACTCAGAAATCCGCCTGCCTCTGCCTCCCGAGTGCTGGGATTAAAGGTGTGTGCCACCATGCCTAGCTTGTCAAATGTTTTCTTAGCATCTAACCAGATGATCATGTGGTTTTTGCCTTTGAGTTTGTTTATATACTGGCTTACTTTCATGAATTTCTGTATATTAAACCACCCCTGAATCCCTGGAATGAAGCCTATATGATTATGATGGATGATCATTTTGATGTATCCTTGGATTTGGTTTGCAAGGATTTTATCAAGAATTTTTGCATCAATATTCATAAGGGAAATTGGTCTGAAGTTCTCTTTTTTGTTGGGTCTTTATGTGGGTTAGGTATCAGAGTAATTGTAGCTTCATAGAATGAATTGGGTAGAGAACCTTCTGTTTCTATTTTGTGGAATAGTTTGAGGAGAATTGGAATTAGGTCTTCTTTGAAGGTCTGATAGAACTCTGCACTAAACCCATTTGGTCCTGGGCTTTCTTTGGTTGGGAGACTATGAACGACTACCTCTATTTCTTTCAGGGATATGGGACTGCTTAGATCATTAATCTGATCCTGATTAATTTGGGTACCTGTTATCTCTCTAGGAAGTTGTCCATTTCATCCAGGTTTTCCAGTTATAGTGAGTATAACAATTTGTAGTAGGATCTTATGATGTTTTGGATTTCCTCAGTTTCTGTTGTTATGTCTCCCTTTTCATTTAAGATTGTGTTAACTGGGAAACAGTCCCTGTGCCCTCTAGTTATTCAGGCTAAGGGTTTATCTATCTTGTTGTTTTTCTCAAAAGAAACCAAAACAACAACAACAACAACAACAACAACAACAAAACAGCTCCTGATTTGGTTGATTCTTTGAATAGCTCTTTTTATTTCCACTTGGTTGATTTAAGCCTTGAGTTTGATTATTTCCTGCCATCTACTCCTGTGGGGTGAAATTGCTTCTTTTTGTTCTAGAACTTTTAGGTGTGCTGTCAAGCTGCTAGTGTATGCCCTCTCTAGTTTCTTTTTAGAAACACTGACAGCTGTGAGTTTTCCTCTTAGGAATGATTTCACTGTGTCCCATAAGTTTGGGTATGTTGTGGCTTCATTTTCATTAAACTCTAAAAAGTCTTTAATTTCTTTCTTTATTTCTCCCTTAACCAAGGTATACTTGAGTAGAGTTTTCTTCATCTTCCACATGAATGTTGGCTTTCTAGTATTTATGTTGTTATTGAAGATCAGCCTTAGTCCATGCTGATCCAATAGGATGCAGGGATAATTTCAATAATTTTGTATCTGTTGAGGCCTGTTTTGTGATCAATTATATGGACAACTTTGGATAAGGTGCCATGAGGTGCTGAGAAGAAGTTATATCTATTTTAGTTTAGGATAAAAAGTTCTGTAGATATCTGTTAAATGTAATTGTTTCATAACTTCTCTTAGTTTCACTGGCTATGTTTAGTTTCTGTTTCCAGGGTCTGTTCATTGATGAGAGTGGGATGTTGAAGTCTCCCAATATTATTGTGTGAAGTGTAATATGTGCTTTGAAGTTTATTAAAGTTTCCTTAATAAATGGGGATGCCCTTGCATTTGGAGCATAGATATTCAGAATTGAGAATTCATCTTGGAAGATTTGACTTTTGATGTGTATGAAGTGCCCTCCTTCTCTTTTTTGATAATTTGGGGTTGGATCTCGATTTTACTCGATATTAGAATAGCTACACCTGCTTATTTCTTTGGACCATTTGCTTGGAAAATTGTTTTCCAGCCTTTCACTCTCAGGTAGTGTCTATTTTTTTTTCCTGAGGTGGGTTTCCTGTAAGCAGCAAAATGTTGGATCCTGTTTGTGTAGCCAGTATGTTAGTCTAGTCTATGTCTTTTTATTGGGAAATTGTGTCCATTGATATTAAGAGATACTAACTAAAAGTAATTGTTGCTTCCTGTTATTTTTGCTGTTGGGATTCTGTTCTTGTTGCTGTCTTCTTTTAGATTGGTTAAAGGATTATTTTCTAGCTTTTTCTAGGGCTTCATTTACCTCCTTGTGTTGGTGTCTTTCCTTTATTATCCTTTGAAGGGCTGGATTTGTGGAAAGATACTATGTGAATTTGGCTTTGTCATGAAATACTTTGGTTTCTCCATCTATGGTAATTGAGAGTTTTGCTGGGAATTGTAGCCTGGGCTGGCATTTGTGTTCTCTCTCTCTCTCTCTCTCTCTCTCTCTCTCTCTCTCTCTCTCTCTTTCTCTCTCTCTCTCTTTAGATATTTTCTTCATTTACATTTCAAATGTTATCCCGAAAGTCCCCTAAGCCCTCCCCCATCCCCTGCCCTGCTCCCCTACCCACCCATTCCCACACCTTGGCCCTGGCATTCCCCTGTATTGGGGCATACAAAGTTTGCATGCCAAGGGGCGCCTCTCTTCCCAATGATGGCCTATTAGGCCATCTTCTGCTACATATGCAGCTAAAGACATGAGCTCTGGTGGTACTAGTTAGTTCATACTGATCTCCTTACTGCTTTTAATATTCTGTCTTTATTTGGTGCATTTGTTGTTCTGATTATTATGTGTCAAGAGTCTATTTGGAGTTCTGTAGGCTTCTTGTATTTTCATGGCCATCTCTTTCTTTAGGTATGGGAAGTTTCCTTCTATAATTGTGTTGAAGATATTTACTGGCACTTTAAGTTGAAAATCTTCATTATCATCTACTCCTATTATCTGTAGGTTTGGTCTTCTCATTATGTCTTTGTGTTCCTGGATGTTTTTTTTTTTTTTTTTTTTTTTTTTTTTTTTTTTTTTTTTTTTTTTTTTTTTTTTTTTTTTTTTTTTTTTTTTTTTTTCTATTTATTTATTATTAAAGAATTTCTTCATTTATATTTCAAGTGTTATCCCATAAGTCCCCTATACCCTCCCCCCACCCTACTCCCCTACCCACCCACTCCCACTACTTGGCCCTGGCATTCCTCTGTACTGGGGCATATAAACATTGCTAGACCAAGGGCCTATCTTCCCCAATAATGGCCGACTAGGCCATCTTTTATACATATGCAGCTAGAGACATGAGCTCTGGGGGTTCTGATTAGTTCATATTGTTGTTACATCTATAGGGTTGCAGACCCCTATAGCTCTTGGGTACTCTCTCTAGCTCCTACATTGGGGACCCTGTGTTCTGCCCTATAGATGATTGTGAGCATCCACTTCTGTATTTATCAGGGACTGTCAAAGCCTCACAGGAGACAGCTCTAATGAAAGGATGGACCATCCAGAGACTGCCCCACCCAGTGGTCCATCACATAATCAGCCACCAAATGCAGGCACAACTGCATACACCAGCAGGATAGTGCTGAAAGGACCCTCATACAGCTGTCTCCTGGATGTTTTGAGTTAAGATCTTTTTGGATTTTGCATTTTCTTTGATTGTTGTGTCCCTGTTCTCTATGGAGTCTTCTGCATCTGAGATTCTCTCTTCTATCTCTTGTATTCTGTTGCTGATGGTCACATTTATGGTTCCTGATTTCTTTCCTAGGATTTCTATCTCCAGATTTGTCTCTCTTTGGGTTTTTTTTTTTTTTTTTTATTGTTTCTACTTTCATTTTTAGATCTTTGATGGTTTTGTTCAATTCCATCATCTGTTTGGTTGTGTTTTCCTATAATTCTTTAAGGGATTTTTGTGTTTCTTCTTTAAGGACTTCTACCTGTTGAGCAGTTTTTTTTCTGTAATTCTTTAAGGGATTTTTTTGTGCTTTCTTTTTAAGACCTTCTACCTGTTTAGCCATGTTCTCCTGTATTTTTTTAAGTGAGTTATTAATGTTGTTCTTAATATTCTCTACCAGCATCTTGAGATATGTTTTTAAATCTGAATCTTGCTTTTCGGGTGTGTTGGGGTATCCAGGACTTGCTGTGGTGGGGGTGCTGTGTTCTGATGATGCTGAGTGGTCTTGGTTTCTGTTAGTAAGATTGTTATGCTTGTCTTTCATTATCTGGTCATCTCTGGGGTTAGTTGTTATTTCTGTCTCTGCCTGAAACTTTTTCCTGCTGTGATTCTGTTAGCCTCTCTCAGCATTCCCGGAAGTCTAATTCTCTCCCAAGTCTCAGTGGTCAGAGTACTTTCAGCAGGCAACTGTGCAGAGGTCTGGAGCTCAGCTCTGCCTCCAGGCTTAAGATGAAGGCCTGAAAGGGACCCTTTTCCAGAAGCTTGTGGCTTGTGCTACCTGTGCACTCTCCTGTGCAGACTGGTCTGTTTGTGACACTGCATAGTAGATGGCATTCTCACCTGGTCCTGGAGACAGAGCCCTCCCTCTATACACATCATTAAAAAAAAAAAAATTAAAGCAATCAAAATAACTGAATACTTGACTAGCCAGTTCACCACTGTGGAAGAGGAGTACTGAATTGAATAAAGAATGCAAAGATTGCTTCTCAAAGTCACTTCATGGAGAAAGGCAAATGCCACAGAGGGAATTGTATTTCACCTCCTAAAATGGCCAGGCACCTATCAACTGTTAGTTCTGTGTGTATTTTTTAGAACATTTCTGCTTTCCCAACAGAGTTAAGTCTGAACAAAAATTACAATATCTGAATTAAAGCATATGTGTGTTTGTGTATAAAATGAATATGTGAAAAATATTCTTACGTAGCAAATTTACAATTAAGTACTAAATTTGCATCTCTGTGTATTCACATTTTAGTTCTTATTGGTCATCTCTCTAGACATATATACTTTAGAAGATGATATTTTAAAATGTGCTTTCAAAGAGAAAAATGAAGATTTCTTTCCTCAGACTAAACATTCATCAGCTAAAATAAAGATTATTATATGCTTTTTAATGCTAGGCCACTAAAAATTATTTCTTTTGAATGAAATTCTGTTACTTAACAACCAAGAGTTACTTTAAAATAAAAGAGATATTCAACAGTTAAAATATATGTTGAGACAAATTGAAATCCAAAGCAATTACATTGTTCCTCATCTGATCCTAATTATTGATTTAATCAGTAAATCAAATTCTTCTGAATATAAAATATGATTATTAAATCTCTGTCATATTTTAAGAGATGTAGAAAATGAATACTGTCAGGGTTCTAGAACCTGAGGACAGAGGTGTGGCATTGGTGAAAGTAAAGACTCTGATCATCTGTTGACTTTCAAGCAAGTTGTTTTGAGTAGCTCAAGCCATCTTTATTTATACAGTCAAAAGCCTGCTCAACCAAACATTGGCATCATTTGTTATTTGATGTAAAGAAATCATAACATCATCCATTATAAAAGCTCCATCATTATATATATATAATAATAATATATATATATACACAATAGTCTAACGTCCTCTTTACTTCTTCTTTCTGTGTCAATAACCCCCTAAATTATTTTGTACTACAAAGCACTATTTCAGCAAGATAAACTAAATTTCTAGCAATGCATGTCCTGTGGACATGAATACATACTCATCTGATATCAAAGGTGGTTACACAGTTGTACAATGTGAAAGACAGATTAATCATTTGTGGGTATAAGGCCATTAACCAAGTAGCACCCCTCTATCATAATACTTTTTAAATTACAGGCAGAGACACCCTTACTGTACCAAGCAAACTTTCCTGATATGCATCTGTCAATTTCAGTTAACATCTTTCCAAGAACCAATTTTTAATTATCTGTTGATCAGACATAGGTTATTCAGAACAGTTTATGCAAGCAGAGCCCATTGCTCTCCAAAACTGCCACAGGCTTACTCAGTGGGACTATAGCTGTTTGTTTAGGGACATGTCTAGGTATTTTTCCTTCCAAAAATACCCAGGGTCAACAGTCCCATCTGGAGGATGCATAGAGGCAGAGATGGAAGAGGAGAGTTTTACTGCTCAAAACAGTATTGAGAAAAACACAAAATCACCCACAGGGCTTTCAGGCTACATGATCCCAGCCCTGCCCATGAACAACAAAGCAAAATTAAATATATCTATGTACATAAATAGCATAATGAAGCAGGGAAAGATTGTAACACAGACAATCTAGATAATAAGCCTAGAGTCCTTTAATTGTACCACAAGTCCTTGTGAAGTGGGATGATGTTTCCATGGAAATTGCCAAGATAGAGCTCCCTCAGTGAAGTAGTCATACACCATTCCCTGAAGATGCTACATGGCCATCACACACAAAGATATAAATTACAACTTCTCTAAATTATATAAATTACAACCTGTGAAAAATTCAGAATCTGCCAATATTTAAGTATAATTTATTGGAAAGGTAAAAGTTAAATTATAATTAAAAATTTGAACTTATTAGAGCATATTTTAAAATTAGAAAAAATTTAAAGCTGAGGCTTTGCTATTCAGACATTTTCCAGTGACTTCTTGCCACTTCTGCAGACTTGAACCTATTGGCAGATCCTAGCTGACTTATGACTGGTGTTTGCAAATGGTTTGATTTGCTGCTTCAAAACAGGTCCACATTCTTCTTTACCATGTTAACCTTTTCTCTCTACTATCTCTGGTGAGTGGTGAGCTAGAAGGGAGTTTAAACCCTTACTAAAAGTTGGTTTTGAAAAATATAAGCCTACACCATAGTCAGTGATTAAAGTATAGCGCTGGTTTCTTTTTACATCTATCCTAAAATTGGGTGGATTCTTGAATTCATTATTTTCTGATTCACAGTATATAACCTTCTGTATGGAGCTATCAGTATTTTTTTTTCTTTCAACCAAAAATCTTACCTGTAACCTCCCCCAGCCTGAAGCAGGCTGATGCAGACTTTGCCACTGAAATGAGATCACCTGCAGGGGCTTCCTTTCTTGTGTCAACTGCCACTGTACTCCACCAAAATCCTGCCACCTACTGAGATACCCTTGAGACATTCCAGAGATGCATCCTGAACCTTGCACATCATCCTCAGGCTGGACCCAGGCTCCCAGAACCGACTGGCAGGGGGATGGGCCTACCTAGCTCTTTATAAGCACAAACTCCCAATACACTTTGGGGCCTTGAACAGCATTTGTCTTGGCCTCCATATTCCTCTCTACCGTTCATTCCCATACAGCTCCAACCTCCCACTCAGGAACCCAGTTAGCGCAAGCCTCTGGCGGCTTATACTTACCAGTAAACTTAATTGTTCAGATGGAGGGGATAGTAATGCTTCAAGATCTGCTGGATCTTAATATTCTCAGAGCAACAAAAGAAAACCTGTGCCATTTTAAATATGCTTTGTATTTATAACTAACCAGTGAGGTGGTGGGTCCTTGGCTGTTTTAGTGATTTCCCTAACATTATTATTATCAGAAACCTCATAATAGAAAAGCCTTGGTAATCTTATGATTAGCCTCCTGAATGCTTTATTAGTTACCTGGTTGGATATCTTCAGTAGTACCATCTTGTCCTCTATAATTTTATCAAATGATGATCCTTAATCCTCAAGCTTGATTATTCTCATGTTTCTTTAGGACCAGGCAGCTTGAGAGTTTTGACTTTTTCATCAGTAAATCTATTTCTCTACTTACCAAGGATGAAGCTGTAGAAAATGGAACTTTTATTTTTCATCAGCCCTTAAAATTAAGGAATCAAAGGCTCAGAGGGTCAAATAGAGACAAGCAGAAGGAAAAAGATTACAGGACCTGGTAAGAGGGAGTGGACCTGCACTCAAGAGCCTAGTAGAAACCACTCAACAGCTGAGTCAAGAATGTCAAAGCAATTAAGAATGTCACAGAGAGATTTTAACACAGAAATAATGTTACTTCTATATAAAGATTCTTCAAATAAGAATGCTAAAATAATAATGACTTAGACTTAGGGCCTTAAGATGCATTTCTTCCTTCATTCCTGCGGTAAACAATCCATTTTTAGATATCCTACCAGACAAACCATTTAAAGTAAAAGTTATGTTTTAAATCCTTGTGTGACAAGTGCAGCTACTAGTTCAAGTTTAAAAAAATAATAACCAAGGACCTCTGGACCTGCTCTATAATCTAATTTATAAAAATATACTTCTAACTATGTAGAAGTTCATTGAGGAAACTAGCTATTGTTGAATTTGGTGTATGAGGTTTCTATATAATTGCAAGTTTTTTGTAATAAAGTATATGAAAATTATATGGGAAAATTCTAAGCAATGCTAAGCTTTAACTGAAAGCAACTATAGTGTTTTACCATAAGTTCCTGATAAAATGGCCAAATGTGATTTGCTGTTGAGAAATCTATTCTCACAGTCAGGAATTTTATTCTTGTACTGACTTTCTTTCCATCAACTCCTATGTTTGAATATATCTTTAACTTTAAAAAAAATAAACTCCAACTCAGTTTCATGTTGAATCATCCTAAAATTCTTTTTCTGAAGCCAAGGAAAGATCAGGCCTTACCTCATTGGATGTCTTGTAGTAATAAAAGAATTCCTAGCCGGGCATGGTGGCACATGCCTTTAATCCCAGCACTCGGGAGGCAGAGGCAGGTGGATTTCTTAGTTCAAGGCCAGCCTGGTCTACAAAGTGAGTGCCAGGACAGCCAGGGCTATACAGAGAAACCTTGTCTCAAACAAACAAACAAACAAACAAACAAACAAAAGAATTCCTTAACAGTGGTTTGTGTTGTCTCTCCTATAAAGTACCTCCTCATACATACATACAAATAGATACATACACACACACACACACACACACACACACACACAGAGTTTTTAGGGGCCATTTCTTATTTTGTAGTTCAAGATATTAATAACATGATTCTTGATAGCTGGAATCACATGTATGTAGTGCTATCATCCTCATAGGAATATGTATTATAAAAATTGCATGTTAATTTTGCTCTTTTTAATTCCAATGTAATGTTTTTGAAATTTTGGTATGTGTATATGTAAACATATGTATATATAATTTATTAATATTTGTCAATGTATATACATATGAACATAGGAATAAACATCAGCTTCTCATAAGTGTCATTTCTAGAAGGAATTTATATTTTTAGTTTTATAGTTCTTTAATTTTATACTGAAAAGTTTCATTTAGAGTAATATATTTAGTTATTTGCAAGGTTCCTTCAGAGTTAGAGAATCATTAATAGCACTAACAAACTCATGCCAGGTAAGTGTTTAGATTTTGTTTTACTTATAAATTGTTATTATCCCAGTGATGATGAATTATATTTAATTTGTGTTATATTTAAAATGTAAGTTAAAGTTCCAAATTCAATGAGTTATTTTATAATACTGTTATGTTCTAATTTTACTGCATTTTTTGTCTTTTAATGAGTTACCCTGAGTCCTTTATATTATTTTTATAAACTGGAAAATGTTCATTTTCATCTTGGTGCCCATAGCAGGAATTTTAAAATGTGAATAAATTCTTGGCAACACTTCTGCTATCGAACTTGATTTTGCAGTCTCTATCTCAAGATGATAAGTTCACTGACCTGTCCTCCAGAGGCCAATTAAAACAGCAAATAAATATTTAAAAGTTACAAAAAAGATTTATTAAATATGGCTACATTGGGAAGAAGGAGAGAGTGATCTAGTGATTCCATGCAGCACATATTTGTGGGCCCTGAAGTAAGATAAAAGTTTAAGTAGAAGGCTAGGGAGATGCACATTTTAGTACTGCACAAGGGGCCTATTAATTTTCTTGGCTCCAGTCTCATCTTGCAAAGTGATCTGGAAAGTTATTAAGACTGTGTACAATCTCTTTTGGGGATGACAAGTCACCCCTGAACCTAGTAGGTCTTTTCCTTCTACCATGATGTAATTCTGGATAGGATCCAAGTGTCTTGAGGTCCATTGCATTAATAGTTTGATAGGTTGATGTGTATGGGTGTCTTTTAGAATACTCTTTTCCCTACTAAGCCAGTTTACCCCAGGTAGCTAAACAACCAGCTCCCACATGAAGGCTATAAATTCTCTGCTACCTGTGATAGGTCCCTTTCCTACTTTTCATCATTTTCCTCAGCCTGCTGGAGTACCTGCAATATTCTTGCCTTTCCTGAATTTTATTTCATGGGTAAATGGTTTGTGGAGAATTTCTTGCCAGTTGAAATTCAAGGACCTTTTCACACCTTGGATTCAGCAAAAGGGCATCCTCTAGGAATGAAGAAGATAATTTCTCATCTCAGAAAGATGAATAGTATCCTTTTCCAAGAGGAAAAAAGCTATCTGTTTGATTAGTCATACCTTCTGCATTAAATTTTCAATAGCTTCTCTTAAAAGCTAATCTCCACATTGAAAATTAAAACCATGTGCACTATAGTAGAAACATTCCCAAATGTATTATTTTGCTAGCCTGGTTAATAAATACCTAATAAACCATTTTTAAAGTAATTTACATATGTATACCCATGAATTCTATGGAAATCTAAATCTCATATGTTTAATAGAAACAGTAATAGGTGCAATGTATTGATGAATGCAGTATGCTAGAGTTCTATTTTCTGAATGATAAATTTATTTAATTATGATTTTAAATACTGTAAACCACAAATGAGACTTAAAAATATTTTCCCAACTACACACTGTCATTATTTTGAAAACTGTACCTAGAATGCATTCTTCCTATAGTACATCATATTTATTGTATAAAAATGTTTAGAAAAGAAAAAACACTTTTATTCAACCACTATAAGCAAAGATCATATTTTAGGCCATGAAATTTTAGCATATTCCAAGCAATGTTTAGAGAAACATCAAAGGATAGGCCCTTTTCTGTTCTTAGATAGAACTGTGCGGAAATAATATTACCATAACATTTGCAATTCGTACTAAGCAGGTTTTGCATGTTTTCTCACATTGGATTGTCACAAGGATCAGACAAACAGTAAGAGGTTGCATGGATGAAAATAATATGTTTCTAAAATACTTTTAATTTAAATGAAAAGTGAGCTATTTGAAAGTAGTTGCATGACCTTAGAAATCTACAAAATCCTTTTGAAAAATCACGTTTGGGAGATCACAGAGATGTCACTGCTCATCAGGACTGCAGTCTCTGTAGAAATTCAGAAGCAGGATCATTAACAAAGTTAATGAAAACAATCAGATGATATAGAAAGGTTCCCATTGTGGGATAATTCAGATCAAACGATGCCTCAAAGAACTTGTTAATTATATCAGGAACTTAAATGTATAAATTTCAAAAAACTATTTAATACTGGTCCTGATATTTAAATGTTTGAAATAACGAAACTTTTCAGATGATATAAAACTCCCTAAACATAGTACAATGGAATTTGAGGTTAGGGTCAAAAGTCCTCAGTATTAACATTTCTTGGTGTTTATTAGTAAAATAGTTTTGGTTTCATCAAGACAATAATGTGGATGTATTTAACAAAGTGGTGCAAAAATATTTTATCATATAATATGAAATCATATTATAGAATTCTTCATTAGTCTAGGAAAAAGTAATAAATCCAGGATGACTTTGGATTTACTACAAATATCCTTAAGAAGCACATGTTCCCATGTCTCAGAACCTTTCTGCTCTGTGTTTATCATCAGTAAAACTAAGGTGACAGTCACTCTAAAAAGTTTATCATGAGATTAAATCAGATCACATATATGATGATGACTTAAAATGTATGTCATGGGGGAAATATCCAGGATAATTATAAAATAAAGGCTTACCATCAACATGAATAATCCATTAGTAGGTTCCATGGCACAGTAACAATTCACTTACTTTTGGATTCCTGGCACTGTGGTTCTGTGTCTGTTCTCATGAGAACTGAAATGCACTGGGTCCTGCTGCAGAGGTTCACCAGTTGCATCAAAAGGCAAGCAAGTGTTTAGAGATAAATGATATTCTTGAGATCTGAAACATAAAATCAGACCACCACAAATCAAACCAAAAAAGTCCAAATTAGAAAGATATTCAAGATTAAATAGCCTGAACATAGATGCTGTCTCTCACTTCAGTAGTATAGAAATAAAACCAGTAACTGTCATGAATACTTACATTATTACACCATTATGGGAACATAATATATTTTATTTTCTATTTTTTTTGATTAGACACAATGATCAAGACAACATATAAGGAAAAGTTTATTTTGGCCTATGTTTCTTTAAGGATAAATCTATCACTATCTTGCCAGGGAATCATGACAGCTAAAAAAGCTAAGAGTTCTTATCTCAATCTATAAGCATATAGCAGAGAATAAATTGGTAATGGTGTGTGACTTTTGGAACCTCAAATCTGTCCCTATATTTTCTTCTAACATATATTCTTCAGCAAGGCCAACTCTTCTAAATCTATCTGGACAGTTCCACAAACTGGGAAATAATTGTTCAAACTTCTGAGACTAAAGGGGCTATCTCATCCAAGCCAACATAAGGAGATTTGACTAAGAAGGAAGATAGAGAGTCATGGAGATTAAGGTTGTCAAGGGACTCCATGCTGTGTTATAAGCAATATAATACTACATGGTGGATCTAACAAATACAACAATCACATCACAATGAGTTGCAGGTATATATATTCCATATTATTTATTGTTTAGTTGGTTTTGCTTCCAAGTGGTATCACAATGTCAACTAGCAAAGAGAGATTGGTTTAATTCAGGATCCTTGCAGAAATTTGGCCCAATTCCATTAGCTTCATCAGATATTTCAAGTATATAATCTGTTTGGCAAAATACAGATAATAGTCCCTTGTAGGTTGTCCCAGTGTTTTGGGAAAGTATTTTACATGTATAGAACAAAGAACAAAAGTTACTCATGTAGTCTCTTTCACACACACACACACACACACACACACACACACACACACATACACACACACACGTCACACCTATGCACATTTAATAAGTTTAAATAGGTTGCTGTGTACACCTGACTCCAGAAAGAGCTATTTATATTCCTTAATGAAAATCACTCACTCTTAGGAAAGTATTTTGATATTTATGAATCAGTTGATTAAAATGTAATCTACGGCTGGGCATGGTGGTGCACGCCTTTAATCCCAGCACTTGGAAGGAAGAGGCAGACATATTTCTGAGTTCCAGGCCAGCCTGGTCTACAAAGTGAGTTCCAGGACAGCCAGGGCTATACAACGAAACCCTGTCTTGAAAAACAAATAAGCAAAAACCAAAAATGTAATCTCCATGCAAACACATTGATCATTCACTTGTGCTTCTATTTATGGACTTTAAAAATGATATCTCAGTGTTGACAGACAGTAAGTATGAATATGCATATTTCTAATAGGTAACACAGTAAAATCATCTAATAGATGATAGTAATAATTTCAAGCACAACAAAGTATGACCAGCACGGTGCACGGTGTCCTGCCCACTTCTGGCTTAATTATAGAATTGCTTCTTTGGGTAGTTCATCTATGCAAGGAAAAATCTTGTTGAGGAATCCAAAGCAGCTTTTTTGTCCAAGTGCTTCTTGTCTAGGCAGGATATTCCCTTTATTGGGCAAACTAGTCCAGTAAAACCAGTGACATTTGTTGGAGAATAGAGAAATAGACACTGAGCTCTAAGTCAGGCGGATCTGTTGTGTGACCTTGTCCCAAATTATGACCCAAATTAATAAAGCATCCTTGATTATTGACATAGAAAAATCAATATCCTAATATAATTCCACACTGTAGAGTAGAAGATCTCACTTATTATTACTTTTTCAAATTTTCTTCTCTCATATATTACATCCCAACTGCAATTTTCCCTCCTTTCTCTCCTCCAAATTCTTCACCACCAGTATCTCCCCTCTTCCCCAGATCCATTCATCCTCCATTTCTTTTCAAAAAAAAAAAAAAAAAAAAAAAAAAAAGGCAAGCCTTTCATTGACATCAAGCAAACATGGCATGTCAAGCTGCAATAAGACTAGGCACTTCCTTCATATTAAGGCCATAATGGGAAACCCAAAATAGGAAGAAGAGCATTCTAAAAGCAGGAAAAAGTCAGAGATAGACAGTCCTTCTCCCACTGACCTACGTTCCACAAGAACACCAAGTTACACAAATATTACATATATGCAGAGGGCCTAGGTTAGACTCATTCAAGCTCCCTGATTTTTTATATAGTCTCTGTGAGCCCCTATGAGCCCAGCTTTGTTGTTTTTGTGGGATTTGCTTCTGGCTCCTACAGTCTTTCCTCCCCTTCTTCTGTAGGATTTGCACTGATCTACCTAATGTTTAGCCATGCATCTCCATATTTGCTCCCATCTTTTGCTGGATGAAGCCTTTCTGGTGATGGTTTATGCTATGCCCAGTTTATAACACAGTATAATTAGGAATCATTTCATTTACTCTTCATCTTAGTTAGTTAGTTAGTTAGTTAGTTAGTTAGTTAGTTAGTTAGTTAGATTTTTTTTTGCCAGTTGGATTTGATTCCCTCCTAGGTATCTGGGCTACCCTTAAGTCTTGCCCCTCCAGGCAATGCTAGCTGTGGGCTTCCTCTAGTGGCCTGGGTCCAGGTCTCAAGCCAGACTAGTCATTGTTCAGTTACTCCTCCCAGTTCTGAGCAACTTTACCTAAGCACATCTTATTGGTAGGACTACTTGTAGGTCAATAGTTTTGTGGCAGGG
The DNA here is from genome assembly GCA_902729485.2 of Mus minutoides. Lineage (NCBI taxonomy): Eukaryota > Metazoa > Chordata > Mammalia > Rodentia > Muridae > Mus > Mus minutoides. The sequence continues at coordinate 64,527 of LR750000.1, forward strand.
TTGGTGTCTCATCCCTTCACTGGAAGACTTGCCTGGTAATCAAAGATGACCAATTTATATCCTGTATCTCTTACTATTAGGAGTATAAGCTAGTCACCATCATAGAGATTCCTGGATGTTTCCATTGTACTAGGTATCTACCTTGTCCACAAAATGAACATCTTTTTATTTTATTTTATTTTATTTTATTTTATTTTATTTTGTTGGCTTTTTGAGACAGAGAGTTTCTCTGTGTAGTCCTGGTGTAGACCATGCTGGCATTGAACTCAGAAATCCTACTGCCTCTGCCTCCCAAGTGCTGGGATTAAAGTCATGTGCCACCACTGCCCAGCTTGCACATGTTTTAATATGTAAAATTACTTTCTATTTGCAGACAATGTCTTTCTAGAAAAACCTTTATTTTTCTTTTGAATTCGTTTTATTTTGAAATGCTGTGGGGTGTGTGTGTGTGTGTGTGTGTGTGTGTGTGTGTGTGTGTGTTTGCATAGTGTACAGTACCTGAATGTGTTGCTAACTTAAGACAGAAGAAGGTGCCAGGTTACTTGAATCAGGAGCTACAAGTAGTAAAAACCACCTTACATGGTTACTGGGATTCAAACTTGTGCACCCTGGAATACAAGGAGGAGTTCTTAACTGTTGAACCATCTCTCCCACCTTCACAAGAACGCTTTTAAAATTAACCGTTCCAGAAGCTTTGTAAAGGGAGAAGAAGTTTTTGATGTCTACTGCCGTTATTCCAAATGACTCCCAACATCTGATCTAAACATTCTAACAGTCATTGATTTATTTACAGGCTTCACAACTATCCATTTAGTGCCATCAGTGCTGACTAGAGGCCCATGGCCAACTTAGTCTGTCAGTTAATAATATCATGTCTTTATCTCCTTTATTTAAGAATTTTCATTAAAATTCATGAAAAAAGTTTTTATTAAACTAGACATTTACTTCATTATAAACAATCCACATTTAGGAAATACGGAAACCATACAACAATGTTCCATGAATATGAGAGATTAGGAAATACTGAAACCATACAACAATGTTCCATGAATATGAGAGATTAGGAAATACTGAAACCATACAACAATGTTCCATGAATATGAGAGATTAGGAAATACTGAAACCATACAACAATGTTCCATGAATATGAGAGATTAGGAAATACGGAAACCATACAACAATGTTCCATGAATATGAGAGATTAGGAAATACTGAAACCATACAACAATGTTCCATGAACATGAGAGATTTCCAGCTGTCTTTATCACTATATTTCAGTTAAGTCCATGGGTTGGTTTGTTTTTAGTCAAAGCCTTGGTTTGTATATGTGCCATCCTCAAATGATGATTCTCCTGTCTCAGAACAACACCAGAAGGTCTTTGTTGGCATTGCTTTCTATGAAGTCACAATAAACAATGGCCAGCAAAAAGTGGCAAGCTGAACCAATACCACAAAGCATCCTCAGGAAGGGTAAAACTTGAGATTGAACATGTAAGCAGAGTTGAGTTTACAAGAAGTAGGAAAAAAGGCACAGCAGGAAAGTAGAGCACAGTAAGAGAGTGGCTGTGGGATTATCAAGAGAGTTATATTTACTTATCATAGATATGTGGGCATATGCATCATTTCGGTGGCTTTCAAGTTACAACTCAAAAAGTTCTTGATTCTATACATGAATTTGCAAAGTTTACACAAGGAAATGAAGACATATTGTTCACTGTAAATTGTGATTCTGATGTGATTTCTAGAAAAGTGCATTGTGTTTCATGGAGAAAATGTATAATGAAATAAATATCTAGGCTTTAAGCCTGCTCATTTATTATAACAGTCTCCTTTGAAATATTGTTATGAAGAAGGGATATTGTCTCTAGTTGAAATCTATTATCGTCAATGTTGTGAATGGTCGTGGAACTCTTGTTTATCTGCTGGAGAAAAGCTTCAACCAGAACACAGGATGTTGTATATTCTTCCTTTCCAAGTCTTCATAATTTCCCCGTTTTTCTATCCTATCTCATACCTACTGAATTTACTTTAGAAAAATGATATTTGTTAACATCAAATACCAATTCTGTTTTAAGAAAATAGGATAGCAGGCTTTCTTTTCTTTTTCTTTCTTTTTTAATATTTTGTTTGTTTTATTATATTATATTTTATTTTATTACTTTTATTACTTTTATGAGTGACCATGACCCCAAACCATGAATTCCAATTTCCTTTGATGCTATGGTTCCTAAATTAGAGATTAATGAGGAAAAATGTTACTACTTCTCATTGTTACTTTCTCAGTTTTCCAAATTATTTTTAGCATTTTAAAAATATTACTTGATTATCTAACATTATAGAATCAAGCATATAATGTATATACTTGTTGAAGACTCAAATACATAATTAAAATTATATTTCTTCTTTCATACCAACTTTGAGTTTATTTTTCTACCTTAACTCAGGTGTATTCAATACCTTGTACCTGTATTTTCAACCTTTCAGTAAAAAACATAGTCTAGATACATCAAATACAAATCCTATAGATATCATAAAATACCTGTTCATATTTGCTATAATTTTTACTGTAAAATTCTCATTTTGAAGTCTATTAACCTCTTCCTATTTGAATGTATTTCACTCCTTTTTTGTTCCTCTTCCTTCTGGAATTCATATATGTTTGTCACATTGTATCTTTGCTTCATATTGTATAACCACCTTAATCCGCACAATTTCTCTTCCATTATTCATAGGGTAGTAAGCATATCTATTGGTATTTTGATGAAGGCTTTAAATATATACACAGTTTTTTTATATTTGTTTAACAATCTTCATTAACTCTACTATCATAGAATTATGGACTATATAAAGGCTAATCAGATCACAGTTATCTTCTAATTCCTTATCAACTTTTCTCTTCAACTGTTAACTATCTAGTTTCAAAGTATTCTTCCTAAATTCATTATGATCAGAGGCTGGTGAAAATGCAGCTATCTTTCAAATATCTGTTTGTGAACTACTTTTGAGTCTTCGTAAGTCATCATCCAAAGATTTGCCATTTGGAGGCAAAGAGTACTATCATCCTTTGATTTGGGCCTGGGACATCAAGCTCTATGTTGCCTCATAGGTTTGGACTCTAGATGCATGATTACTTCCTGTATCACTTGTTTACACCTCAAGTAAATAAAAAATGAGAAACCTTCATTTAGCTTCAGTATGTGCAGAAGTTGACAGCCATCTAATATAAATTGATTACTTTCTTGAAAAATTGTCTTTATTACCTCTGGACTCTAAATTTGTCACTTGTTTTCCTCCCCCTAATCAATGCTGAATATATTTCTACATTTTCCTCAAAATTCTACTTTATAAACTTTGTTATTTTTGATGTTTCCCCATCAGGTCTGATGCCTTCTATGTTCTTTTTTAAACATTTTCAAATACCATACAACTTTAAAAGTATATGAAAAAGATTTAAAAGCACTGACTTTTATTTTTTACTGAAATAGGTCAAGAATTCTACATAAAATTAGAAAATTCTCAGTATACTATGAGTCTTAAAGTGTTCCAATATGGTTCAAGAATATGTTACTATATTTCTTTGTACAACTTCATGATCACATATTCTTTGCTTCGGGATATTATTAAGTATATTTTTAAATGGATTTAAGTGCCAACATCATCAATACATATAAATCTACCAGATTAAATGTGATGCCACGTACCTTTTGGAGAACTTGAAGTTATGCAATTATTCAGTAATTTATTAAAATAAAGTTTGATAAATTTTAAATGGAAAAACTCTTAAGAAAGCAGAGTGGAGGCTGTTTTGAGTGCTAAGATATGTAAATACTGATTATGTCAAGATGAAAAATATAACTCTTGAATCTGGTATGCTTTTATTATTATTTCTGCATGATTCTAACAAAAGGACCAAAGGTAACAATTTTAAAAAGAAACAGCTATTTTGCTCATAATTCAGATTTCTTGGTCATTGGCACCATTGATCATGGCCATGTGTATTAAAGTGTAATATGATACTGTCAGGAGATTTTTGTAGAGGGGCTTTACCACATTATGGATGGGAAACAGAGAGAAAGTAAGAGACCTAGGGATCTAGTGTTATAAAAAGCATAAAAACTTCTATAAAAAGCATAGTCTCAAGTATCCTATTCTTCCAGCTATGGCTCCATACCTTAAAATTTCCACTATCTTCTAAAATAACACTAAAAAGTACTGAGCATATAGAGAGTATATTCAATAATATAACCATAACAAATATAAACAAATAACGATGCTCTTCAGTGTTTTACTAGGAGCAATTTAATTAGGAGAAATAATTGAAACACTAAGCTTCATTTCAAAGAGTGAATTTCCATGATATTTCTCTACAAAGGTCTCTGGGGTTGTTCTTATTAACATATCCTTCTAAAACATTGGGTTTTTTTCCCTCAAAATTGTAGGAAATGTGCATTCTTTAAAGAGTGTTTTTAAAATAAGGTAGATGCAGAGGACACTAATGAGTGTAAGTGAGGAACTGCACTCATTAATCAGCATCTGGACATTGGCTCTTCATTCACATAGCCATTTGGTCTCTAGGGCAGTCAGCAAATATGTTGAAAACTGGAAAAGATGTAAATGCTTACTACATCAAGCTCTGGAGATTATAAAAATCAAAAGTGTTAAATAAGCTAAAATGTCTTGACAGAGTAGACAATGGACATATAATTAAATGCGTTTGATAAATGCTATGGGACTATGAACTAGCCACTTTCCAGAAGATAATGGATTAGAGCAGACAACATTCCTAGCTGCAAGACTCCTGATGTGGACAGTTAATAAAGTATCCCAACACCAGGTCACAGATGTAATTCCTTATAAATAATTTTAGAATTCAATGAAGTTTCTCTGTGAATTGATTAATTACAAGTGCTGTCTTATGAAGTCTCCAATATGCAGACACAGCCATCATAAAACAAGCATTGTCAAAAATGCAATGATATCCAGGGATGAATTGCCATGAAAAGTTTGAAAAGCATAATCCTCAATTCATTCAATTCCTCTGTTCTTAATTCCAGCTCAGTGCAATCAAAATTACATTTGCATTAGGTGTCTATGAAAACATGAATAATAATATGTGGAGGTAGGTTTTAGCTTGAACTATATATTATAAACACGTGTGTACACTATCATCTTATTTTACCTATGACCCCAAGTAACACAGAGGTCACAACCCTATTTCAGTTTGTCTTCTCAGCACTCTGAATAAAGTATTTGACAGAAAGTGCTTGATGGAGGAAAGACTTATACTGTTTCAGAGTCTACTCCTTGGATGTTTGGCTTTATGCTCAAGGGTATGGTAACCCTAGAGTGCAGAAGGAATGCTTTTTCTTCACAAGTGACAAGACAGGAAATAGCACATAGTGATCCAAGACAGGACCCAGTGTAACTTTAATTTTTTGTTTGTTTTTTGAGACAGAGTTTCTCTATATAAATCTGCCTATACTGGAACTCACTCTGTAGACCAGGATGGCCTCAAACTCAGAAATCCACCTGCCTCTGACTCCCAAGTGCTGTGATTAAAGGCATGCACCACCACTGCCTGGCTATTTTAATATTTTTACAACAGTTTTCAAATGTTGTAACCTCCCTTGTATCCCATCACTCACCAGAGGTAGTGGAAAAGAAAGGATACAGAGGAAGTGGACCCATTTAAAAAGGTTCATCGGAGCAACTCTTTTTTGTGTTGTCTGGAAATCAGCAATTTAGTTCAGAGGATAGCAGGCAGCTACAGCTCCATCCATTCATAATACTTTATGGATACATCAGCAGTCCAGTTGGGTAGAGTCAAGTTTGCAACAGGGAAGACACAACCTAGCAGAGATAACAAGGCCTCTGCCTCAGCTTGAGTCAGAGGGAGGGCCCAGTAGGAGCACTAGAAGAAATTCACAGCTGTGCCTCTCTGATGGAAAGGAAAATGACAGAACCACAAGCGTTGCACAGCTAACTATACCAGCAAACCAAGCTCCGTCTCTGTCACTCCTTTGAGTCCTACTTATACCCTCTAAACATCATATGTCCTCCACATGCATTGTCTCAGCATGTGTCTTGACTCAGCACAGGTCTTGAATTAGCACATGTTTTATCTCAGCATGTGCATCCAGTCAGCCAGAGTCCTAATAATGGAAGTCCTAATAATGGAAGATGGACCAAAGTATGTGTGCTGTTAGCAAAGAATCCTTTATCATGTGTAATTTCATGTGTTTGCTTTAGCATCCTCTCTTCTGTGTCTGCTTCAGTGAAATGTTCATTCATGAGACTGCCTTTGTCTTTTACCTGTGTGCACTTCAGGAAAATACTTCTTCACATGTTTGGCCCAGCAAAACACCATCCAAAACAACTGACTTTCCAAAGAGCCCTTAAGTTTCCACTTTAACCCTATCCCAAAATACTCTAGTGACCTCTTACTTCTAGGTAACCACATCTCTGAGACATCCCCAAAGAGTTATGTCTGTTTGGGACCATCCTCTCAAAATAGAAGTTATTAAATGTCCATTCACTTCCTTGACATATCTTTAAGTTCCTTTCATGAGGCCAACTTTGATTAAATATTCTGGCTTCTGTGTTGACATCCACACAATTCTCCTTTTTCATTGATGTATTAAAAAAGGAAAAGTAATATGTAGCATGTCCCCTTTTTTAACTTTTCATTTCACTGAGTAATATTTCTTTATAATCACAATGAATATATTTCTGTAACAAAGAAAAATTGAATAATGCATAACAAAATCCGACAGAAAAATGAATAAATAAACTCTGGTATATTTTTTGTTAAATAGAAAACCTGATAGCAATGGGAATAAATAAATTCTTATTATGCACTGCGGCATAAATAGATCTCTTAAATATAATGTGGAGGGAAAGAAGCCAAGCAAAATGGATGACACAATTACATTCTGTTTAATTTTACATTAATGTGGCAAACATGCATAAACAATCCATGACTTTAGAAAACAAAAAGGTGGGTACCTCTTTATGCAGCACTGTCATTTGGTAAGCTTCTAGTCTTCTGTTTCTCCATATAAAAGCTAACAATGTACATGTGGACTGTTTGGGAAACATTTGGCTATAATCTTTTATGTTGAACTGTAATTAATTTTGCACTTTAAAATGCTATCTAAACCAAAGAGCCTTGAGTAACACATAAGTAAAGCAAACAATCATACCCAACAAAAACCACATCATCTCAGTGTAGAAATGACTATCTACCATCAGCCAGGATACTACTTGAAAAATGTTATAAAAACAATTAGAGATGCTCTTTTGCCATAAATCACAGAAAGAAATAATAAAGTTATGATCGAGGTGTTAGAAATAAAGTCAGAGAATAATTACAATGGGAAGTAGTTGTTACTGGAATAGAAAGAGAGAGAGGGAGGGAGGGAGAGAAAGAGACAAGGAGAGAAAGAGAGAGAGAGAGAGAGAGAGAGAGAGAGAGAGAGAGAGACTCATTACACCTAGTATTCACAATTTGGAAGTTTAATAACATTTAAAGGGAAAAATAACATATAAAGGATAAGGACTGTGCAAACATGGTAAAAAGCAAAAGTGAGAAGTATAGATTCTGGTGAATTCATTAAAGATATTCATGTTGTTTGAACAAACCAGAGATACTTATTAACATGAGTATATCTGTTAAACATAATATGGCCTAAGGAATAGAAACATGGAATTACTTGTAAATGCAATAAAATGGAAAAGGAGCAGAAGCAAAATGGATTAACTTATAGGAAGTCAGAAATAAGTAAAAAAAATAGAAATAAAAAAATAAAAATATAGAAATAAGTCTTAAGCATAGAATTTCCTGATTAATTAAAAATCCTTATTTGAAAGCACAGATTTTCAGTGTGGATAGGTGAAAGTGTATTATAAATATATTTCACAGAAATCGATTACAAAGTGTCAAAATGTTAAAAAAATTATATACATTAAATAAATACAAAGCAACAGAAACAGAAATGCTTTAATAGTATATACACAAAAATGCAAAACATCTAAGGATAAGAATTTTAAAAGAATCTATTACTATGCTAAACATATAACTAAAAATTTAAAACACATTTCTTCAAGTTATTATACACCTAAATTGAAATCTCAAAATATATAATTTAAAAGAAATTGCAATCAGATTGGTAAAGTATAACATATCATAAAAGATTTTATATTATTCTAAAATAAGCCAAAAGATCAGACAGCAAAATACATTTTTCAAATATGTGTCCTGATACTACATCATGATAATGGTCATTAATAATCCTTGCAGTATAAGCAAAATACTACCACATGCCTCCATGAACATTTAGTTCATCAAACAATGTTATGAGAAGTATATTATTACTGTCAGCATTTTACATATAAGTACAAGTCATTGAGATAAAATGATTATATTAAATATTGTTACAAATTATTAGTGATAAACTTAACTGATTAAAATCAAGCCAACTCAGAGAACATGGAGTATTGATATGCTATTGAATAACACTCAAACCAGTATACATAACTGATTCCTAAGTAAACATTTAGCTGTATACAAGGTTGAGGGTTTTGGTGAAACAGCTCATACCCAGTTGAGATAGAGTAATAAAAGCCAAAAATAAAGTAAGTTTGTAAATGTTTACCAGTGGTACACACACACACACACACACGTGCACACACTTAATACATGCATGTGTGTATTTAATGTATGCTTCCAAAAGGAAAGGTACATAAAAAATGAGTCAACCTAAGAGCAAAGTTAAACAATAAGAACAAAATAGATAGCACTAGCATAGAATCATATCACAAATAGTATTACTATGGGTATACATGCCATAAAAATATGATTGAAACATAAGCAAATATTTTTTAAAAATTACATCCATATTATGTAATTCCACATAATATGTTTCATCCTCTTTCACTGATGAGCTAACTCTTTCTCCTTAATTTCTAGGCTAAAGTTGGCAGCTCACATCCCAAACAATAGAGGGGAACATAGCAAGAATTCTTTGACTCAGATGACCTCATTTGCTGTCTGTTCCACTACACCTTGTCAGACCAGACACTGTTTTCAGAACCATAAGTACTCTAAGCCCAATAAGAGAATTAGTCAATACCAACTGGGGAACAATCTACAAAATATTTGACTTCAACCAAAGTATTAAGGTGACAAAAATTGGGAGAAAACTCTGAGAAGCCGAAGACTGAAGTTTTGATAATGTGTGGAGTGTGATGTGGTGCTTGACAATGGATACAATCCATAAAAGAACATGAAAGGAAATTAGATCAAATTCAAATAGAATGTATAATTGAGTTTTCAAAAATGCCCTTACATTTTTGTCTCAGTTTTGCAATAGGCTTATAAACAAAAGTTGATAATAATAAAGGAAGCTGAGTGGAGCAATGCAGGTGTCCCCATCCTATTGATGTACTCCATGCATTAGAAAAATCATAATAAAATGAATGATATCTCATAAATATAAGGAAAAAACTATCAAATCATTGAGAAACAAAGAAAAGCCAGAGATAGAGTAAATTATCAGCATAAAATAACAAATCTCATTAGCTAGAATATTTTAAAATTGTTACATAGCTAACTAACAGAAAAATGAGCAAATGATATTAAATACAATAATAAGTAAACTGTGATTTAGTGTGTAAGGAAGTCATCTCACCTGACTAGGAGACATTTTACTGTAATTTAAATGTCATGAAATTTTATTTATTAATTGGAAAGATATACAAGTGTTATATGGTGGGAGAGAGTAGACCTATTGTTTTCTCTTTAATAAATGTTTAAAAATGATTACATTTTTGCAAGTAAAAAATGTCTGCACTGACTGCCTTGAAAAACCTCTCTTTTAGCAGCGATCAGTGAACTCTTCTAAGGCACAAAGAGATACAAGTGTGTGTGTTTTATTTATTATTATTGCCACTCAAAACAAGAATGAGAGGTTGGGTTACAGCTCATTGGAAGAGTTCTTACTTAGCATGAGAATGACCTTGGCTTCTATTCCTAGTACTACAAATTAATAATGAATATGACTTTGAAAAAAAAGAGAGAAGAGAAGGGGCAAGGAAGGAAAATGGGAATAAAATAAGAAGAAAGAGGAGGAGAAATATTCCATCAGCATCAAAACTATGTGAAAATGTTGAAAGCTCTGCTATGTCCTTATGAAGAAGCACATAGTCTGTGAAATGTATAAACATGAAGTTTTAAAAATCTTATAGGCTAGGCAGTGGTGGTGCACAACTTTAATCCCAGCACTTGGGAGGCAGAGGCAGGAAAACTTCTGAGTTCAAAGCCAGCTTGGTCTACAAAGGACAGCCAGGGCTATACAGAGAAACACTGTCTCTAACCTCTCCCCCTCAAAAAAAAACCCAATCTTATAGATTAATTACTATATGTACATATATAATTATACAAATAAAATAAATGTTGGTGAAATTGTATAATTTCATTAATAAGCTGTCTTTGTTAGGGTTTTACTGCTAGGAACAGCCACCATGACCAAGACAACTCTGATAAGGACAACAGTTAATTGGGGCCTGCTTATAGGTTCAGAGGTTCTGTCCATTATCATCAAGGTAGAAGCATGGCAGTGTCCAGACATGTATGGTGCAGAAGGAGCTGAGAGTTCTACATTTTCATCTGAAAGCTACTAGGAAAAAACTGGTTTCCAGGCAGTTAGGATGAGATTATTAAAGCCCATGCTGACATTGACACACCTAGTCCATCAAGGCCATACCTACTCCAATGAGAAATACCTCCTAACTGTGCCACACCCTGAGCTAAACCATCATATAAGTCAAGTAGCAAAAGTTTTAAAATCTTCAAAAAACACCAAAGTAAATGACTATGACAATAATTGATAGTATCTTTATGATCAATGCAGGTTGTTTTCAGTTTCCTCTTTAAATTTTTTACATATCTAAACTATTTCAGCAATTCAACAATGTGCTTTATGCCATCTGACTCATTCCCTTTCCTCTTCTCAGACTTTGCTTGCTTGTAAATCAGAAAATTCAATTATAAGAGGAAGACAAAATTAGACAAGACATTCCATCTTGACTTCACATAAAAAATAAAGAGCCTTCTATTTTTTAGTTAAATCTTTGGGTTAAGTAAACACAGTCACCAAATCTTATCACAGTTTGCAAAGGTCAAAAGTATGCACTTACTATTTATATTTCTTTTTTAAATGATTCAAAGGAAACATCTTTAACTCTCAAATGGTGTCTTATTTATTGCAAATGAATAATTTAAATACACTTGCCAGCGAGTTATGGATCAATAACAGTTGTTATACAATATAACCAATTATAAGGTTTCTTCTGTTTGTATAGTATATAGGTATGTTTAGACTTAAAATAAGAGTTTAGTTTGTAAAATATTTGGTGGTCTATGATTTATTTTAATAGCTTTTTTTGATCCTTTGTTCATAAAACTTCAAGGTTGAGGCTACCTTTTTCAACCATTTATTTGTTGATTGTCTGCCAGCAGGTGTTAGATTATGTTGATTGCTAAGGTCAATCTCTTACCCATATGGGAAAAAAAAATCATTTCTAACCCAATGGCACCACTTACAATAATCTTGAAACTCATACTACACTCTGTATATGTGAGTGACACTTCTTGATATTGGGCCCCAAAATACAATGATGCTCAGTGTAGCAACAAATGAGAGACTACAAAAGCAAACAGTTGTTGCAAAGGTAATTGCAAATACATGGACTTGGAAATAAATAAAAATTGACCACTTCCGGTGCTACTAGTTGTATTATCTCTGCCACTCATTCTTGTCTTTTTATTGACTATTTTAATTATTTGCATTTAAAATGTTATCACCCTTCCAGGCTTTCCCTCCACAACCCCTCCATTTCCTCCCCCTCCCCCTCATACTACCTGGGTGCACCCCTACCCACCAACTTACTCCTGCCTTACTGCCCTTGCATTTCCCTATACTAGGGTATCAAGCCCCCACAGGAACAAGGGTCTCCCTTCCCATTGATGCCAGATAAGTCCGTCCTCTGCTACATATGCAGCTGGAGCTGTGGCTCCCTGTGTGAACTCTTTGGTGGGTTTAGTCCCTGGGAGCTCTGGGGGTGTCTGGTTGGTTAATATTAGTGTTCTTCCTATGGGGTTGGAAACCCCTTCAGATCCTCAGTCCTTCTCCACCATTAGGATCTCCATGCTCAGTTCTGTGGTTGGCTGCAAGCATCCAAATCTATATTGGTCAGTTTCTCACAGAGCCTCTCAGGGGAGAGTTATACCAGGCTCCTGTAAGCAAGATCTTCTTGGTATTAGCAATAGTGTCTGGGTTTGCTGTCTGCAGATAGGATGGATCCCTAGGTGGGGCAGTCTCTGGATGGCCTTACCTTCAGTTTCTGCTCTACTATTTGTCCCTGCATTTCCTTTAGGCAGAAACAATTGTGGGTTAATATTTTTGAGGTGGATAGGTGACCCCGCCACTCAACTGGGGACCATGCCTAACCTCTGTTATGGTCTCTACAGGTTCTCTCTCCCCTTAGTTGGATATTTCAGCTATGGTCATCCTTGTTGGGGTCTGGGAGCCTCTTGCTTTCCTGGAATCCGGAATCTGGGATTTTCTAGTAGCCACCTGCATTTCTCCATCCTCCACTGCTACATACTTCAGTTCAATTTCTCGACTCTCTGTACTTCTGCCCTGTCTCCTCCCACACCTGGCCCTGTCCACCTTTTCCCTCCCTTTTCCCTCTCTCTCTCTCCCAGATCCCCCAGGCCCTATAACTCCAGTGATAATTTTGTTTCCAATTCTGGGTAGGAAAGAAGCATCCATTCTTAACAGTGAAACACTACAGATACGAACAAGGAATTTCCTACAAGCAGTCAATGAAACAAAACAAATGAACACAGAAACAAATCCCAAATAAATAATACACACCATCCAAACTCTCAACGCTTTAAATTTTTTAAAAATTTTTTTTATTTTATGATGATGCCAAAGCCATATACTCTGGATAGCAATGGTATATTGCATTTTAAACTTTGATCTTTTCCCAGGATAACAGAATGCAGTGTGATACAATTTTGAGATTCTTGGAGTAGCAGTGATTTTCAGGATGTATATCTACAGATTGCAACGTGTTGCTTAGCTATGCAACTTGGTAGGTTATATGTACTAAACACATTTTTTTTTTGGAGACAGTGTTGGTATATGGACCAGGTTGCCTTGAACTCAGAGTCTTCATTCTCTGCTTCCTGAGTCAAAGGATTGTAGCAATGCACAACCATGCTGTGTTAGATGCAGTTTTGATTCATGATCTTCTTCTTCTCCTTATTCTCTTCCTCCTCCTCCTACTTCTTCTCCTTCCTTTCATTTTTTATTAGATATTTTCTTCATTTACATTTCAAATGCTATCCCAAAAGTCCCTTTACCCTCCCCCTGCCCTGCTCCCCTACCTACTCACTCCCACTTCTTGACACTGGCATTCCCCTGTACTGGGACATATAAAGTTGCAGGACCAAGGGGTCTCTCTTCCCAATGATAGCTGACTAGGCCATCTTCTGCTACATATGCAGCTAGAGACACGAGCTCTGGGGGTACTGGTTAGTTCATATTGTTGTTCCACCTATAGGGTTGTAGACCCCTTCAGTTCCTTGGGTACTTTCTCTAGCTTCTCCATTTGGGTCTCTCTGTTCCATCCTATAGATGAATGTGAACCACTTCTGTATTTGCCAGGCACTGGCATAGCCTCACTTGAGAAAGCTATATCACTGTCCTTTCAGCAAAATCTTGCTGGCATATGCAATAGTGTCTGCATTTGGTGGCTGATTATAGGATGGATCCCTGGGTGGGGCAGTCTCTGGATGGTCCATCCTTTCATCTTAGCTCCAAACTTTGTCTCTGCAAATCCTTCCCTGGGTATTTTATTCCCCATTCTAGCAAGGAATGAAGTATCCACGTGTTGGTTTTCCTTCTTCTAAATTTTCTTGTGTTTTGGAAATTGTATCTTGGGTATTCTAGGTTTCTGGGCTAATATCCACTTATCAGTGAGTGCATATCAAGTGAATTCTTTTGTGATTGGGTTACATCATTCAGGATGATATCATCTAGATGCATCCATTTGCCTAAGAATTTCATAAATTAAATGTCTTTAATACTTGAGTATTACTCCATTGTGTAAATGTACAACATTTTCTGTATCCATTTCTCTGGTGAGGGACATCTTAGTTCTTTCCAACTTCTGGCTATTATAAATAGGGCTGCTATGAACATAGTGGAGCCATGTCCTTATTACCAGTTGGAACATATTCTGGGTATAGGCCCAGGAAATGTATTGCTGGATCTGCTGGTAGTACTATATCCAGTATTCTAAGGAACCACCACACTGATTTCCAGAATGGTTGTACAGGTTTGCAATCCCACCAGCAATGGAGAAGTGTTCCTCTTTCTCCACATCCTTGCCATCATCCACTTTCACGTGAATTATTGATCCTAGCCATTCTGACTGGTGTGAGGTGGAATCTCAGGGTTGTTTTGATTTGCATTTCCCTGATGATTAAGGATGTTGAACATTTTTTCAAGTACTTCTCAGCCCTTCAGTATTCCTCAGTTGAGAATTCTTTGTTTAGTTCTGTACCCCAATTATTAATGGGGTTATTTAAATTTCTGGAATTAAGCTTCTTGAGCTCTTTGCATATACTGGATTGTACTGGCTAGGTTTGTGTCAACTTGACACAGCTGGAGTTATCATAGAGAAAGGAGCTTTAGTTGGGGAAATGCCTCCAAGAGATCTAGCTGTGAGACATTTTCTCAATTAGTGATCAAGGGCCCCTTGTGGGTGGACCCATCTCTGGGCTGGCAGTCTTGGGTTCTATAAGAGAGCAGGCTAAGCAAACCAGAGGAAGCAAGCCAGAAAAGAACATCCCTCCATGGCCTCTGCATTAGCTCCTGCTTCCTGACGTGCTTGAGTTCCAATCCTGACTTCCTTGGTGATGAGCAGTATGGAAATGTAAGCTAAATAAACCCTTTCCTCGCCAACTTGCTGCTTGATCATGATGTTTGTGCAGGAATAGAAACCCTGACTAAGACAAATTGGTACCAGCAGAGTGGGGTATTCCTGTGACAACCTGGCCATGTTTTGGGGAGGACTCTGAAGGAATTTGGAATATTGGGCTAGAAGATCCATTCTGTGTTAAGAGCTTTGTCAGATGTTGTGTAGGAGCTTGGAAGATAATGTTGAGAACAGTGCAGAAGATGGAGGCCTGCCTTGTGAAATTTCAGAGGGAAAATTAAAGACTCTTTTCAGGGCCATTGTTACTTTGTGAAGATTCTGTGGTTCTGGTTAGCTGGGGCTGAAGAATCAGCTGTGATTAACAAGATACCAGAACTACTAAAGCAAAAATGTGGCATTACTGGGAACATTGATGCTGGTTAGCTGGAGCTAAGAAATTAGCGGTGATTAAGAAGAGACCATCATCACTGAGGTGATACCTTCTGGGAAATGTTTTCTGAAAGCACAAGGAGGCTGTGTTCCAGAGATAGCCATAGTTGTACCTTGTGCTGTGACTGGACTTGGTAATGTGTAAGAGTTACCTAGGTGGTACTGGTTTTAGAGGCATGAAGGAGTCATGCAGAGCAGCTGAGGCCACGGAAACACTGTGAGAGGCCATGGAAGCCCATTGGTGAAAATGCACCCTCAGTTGCAATTGATGGCCCAGGACTGAAGGGGTCATGCAAAGGAATTTGGGCTTGGCACCATGAAGAGAGCCTATGAGAGGCTAGTGTTGAAGCCCAGTTAACAGCAGATGACAGCAGCATTTTGGAGATGCCAGTACCATGAGATGACCACCAAGAACAGCAGCAGCAATGGAGTACAGGCATCTGGAGCCTAGAGGACAATGTGTGTGCTACAAAGGACATGGCTGAAGAAGTGACCCAAGCCCTTGGAGGAGCCCAGAAGATCATGAGTTGGAACCCAGATATTGGATGGTTGGAGATTGATTTTTGCTTTTGATTGTGACTATGTGTGCCCTGATATTTATCCCTCTTGAAGGAAGTTTTTTGTTTTTGTTTTCCAACTTTTATTAGATATTTTCTTCATTTACATTTCAAGTGTTATCCAGAAAGTTCCCTATACACTCCCCACTCCCGGCCCTGCTCCCCTACCCACCCGCTCCCACATCTTGGCCCTGGCATTCCCCTGTACTGGGGCATATAAAGTCTGCATGACCAAGGGGCCTCTCTTGAAGGAAGTTTTTAAATGAAGCCCACAGTTAAGAGACTTTGGATTTTAAGGTACTTTGAATTTTAAACGATATTTAAAAAGGATTGAACTTTTTAATATGTAAAGACTGTGGGACTTTTAAAGTTATTTAAGATCTTGGGGATGAATAAGAACTAAGGATTGAGGCTTACTAGTGATGTATTTGTGTGTCAAGTTGACAAGGGGTCAATTGTACTGGCTAGGTTTGTGTCAACTTGACACAGCTGGAGTTATCACAGAGAAAGGAGCTTCAGTTGGGGAAATGCCTCCATGAGATCTAGCTGTGAGGCATTTTCTCAATTAGTGATCAAGGGCCCCTTGTGNAAGAACTAAGGATTGAGGCTTACTAGTGATGTATTTGTGTGTCAAGTTGACAAGGGGTCAATTGTACTGGCTAGGTTTGTGTCAACTTGACACAGCTGGAGTTATCACAGAGAAAGGAGCTTCAGTTGGGGAAATGCCTCCATGAGATCTAGCTGTGAGGCATTTTCTCAATTAGTGATCAAGGGCCCCTTGTGGGTGGAACCATCTCTGGCCTGGCAGTCTTGGGTTCTATAAGAGAGCAGGCTGAGCAAGCCAGGGGAAGCAAGCCAGTAATGAACATCCCTCCATTGCTTCTGCTTCAGCTCCTGCCTTCTGACCTGCTTGAGTTCCAGTCTTGACTTCCTTTGGTGATGAAGAGCAGTATGGAAGTGTAAGCCGAATAAACCCTTTCCTCGCCAACTTGCTGCTTGATCATGATGTTTGTGCAGGAATAGAAACCCTGACTAAGACACTGGTTATTACTCCCCCATCAGATTTAGGATTGGGAAAAATACTTTCCTAAACTGTTGGTGGCCTTTTTGTCTTATTGACAGTATCTTTTGCCCCACAGAAGCTTTGCAATTTTATGAGGTCACATTTATTGATTCTTGATCTTACCACACAGGCCATTGCTGTTCTGTTTAGGAATGTTTCTTCTCTGCCCATATCTTCGAGGGTTTTCCCCACTTTCTCATCTATAAATTTTAGTGTCTCTGGTTTTATGTGGAGGTCCTTATTCCATTTAGATTTGAGCTTTGCACAAGGAGATAAGAATGGGTTAATTTGCATTCTTCTACATGATAACCACCAGTTGTGCCAGCACCATTTTTGTTGGAAATGCTGTCTTTTTTGACTGGATGGTTTTAGCTTTGTTGTCAAAGATCAAGTGACCATAGGTGTGTGTGTTGATTTCTGGGTCTTCAATTCCATTCCATTGATCTACCTGTCTGTCCTATACCAGTACTATGCAGTTTTTCTCACAAATGCTCTGTAGTACAGCTTGAGTTCAGGCATGATCATTCCAGCAAAGGTTCTTTTATTGATGAGAATAGTTTTTGCTATCCTAGATTTTTTGTTATTCCAGATGAATTTGCAAATTGCCCTTTCTATCTCAGTGAAAAATTGAGTTGGGATTTTGATGGGGATTGCATTGAATCTGTAGATTGCTTTTGGCAGGATAGCCATTTTGACTATGTTAATCATGCTAATCCATGAGCATGGAAGATCTTTCCATCTTTTGAGATCTTTTTCAATTTCTTTCTTCAGTGACTTCAAGTTCTTCTCATACAGATCTGTTACTTCCTTAATTAAAATCACACCAAATAATTTTATATTATTTGTGACTATTGTTAAGGGTGTTGTTTCCCTAATTTCTTTCTTATCCTGTTTATCTTTTGTGTAGAGAAAGGCCATTGATTTGTTTGAGTTAATTTTATATCCAGCTACTGTGCTGAAGCTGTTGATCAGGTTTAGAATTTCTCTGGTGGAATTTTTAGGGTCACTTATTTATACTATCATATCATCTACAAATAGTGATATTTTGAATTCTTCCTTTCCAATTTGTATCTCCATAATCTCCTTTTGTTGTTGAATTGCTCTAGCTAGGACTTCAAGTGCTATGTTAAATAGGTAGAGAGAAAGTGAGCAGCCTTGTCTAGTGCCTGATTTTAGTAGGATTGCTTCTAACTTCTCTCCATGTACTTTGATGTTGACTACTGGTTTGCTGTAGATTGCTTTTATTATGTTTAGGTATGGGCCTTGAATTCCTGATCTTTCCATGACTTTTATCATGAAAGGGTGTTGGATTTTGTCAAATGCTTTCTCAGCATCTAATGAAATGATCATGTGATATTTGTCTCTGAGTTTGTTTATATACTGGATTACATTGGTGCTTTTCTATATATTAAACCATTGCTGCATCCCTGGGATGAAGCCTACTTGGTCATGATGGATGATCATTTTGATGTGTCCTTGGATGCAGTTTGTGAGGATTTTATTGAGTATTTTTGCATCGATATTCATAAGGGAAATTGGTCTGAAGTTTTCTTTGTTGGATCTTTGTGTGGTTGGGGTATCAGAGTAATTGTGGCTTCATAGAATGAATTGGGTAGAGAACTTTCTGTTTCTATTTTGTGAAATATTTTGATGTGAGTTGGAATTAGGTATTCTTTGAAGGTCTGATAGAACTCTGCACTAAACCTATCTAGTCCTGGGCTTTTTTGGTTGGGAAACTATTAGTGACTGTTTCTATTTACTTAAGGAAAATACAACTGTTAAGATTGTTAATCGAATCCTGATTTAATTTTGGTACATGATATCTGTCTAAGAAGTTGTCCATTTCATGCAGGTTTTCCAGTTTTGTTGAATATAGCCTTTTGTAGTAGGATCTGATGATGTTTTGGATTTCCTCAGGTTCCAGTGTTATGTCTCCTTTTTCATTTCTGATTTTGTTAATTAAGATACTGTCCCTGTGCCTTCTAGTGAGTCTGGCTAAGGGTTTATCTATCTTGTTGATTTTTTCAAAGAACCAGCTCCTGGTTTGGTTAATTCTTTTAATAGTTCTTTTTGTTTCCACTTGTTTGATTGCAGCCCTATGTTTGATTATTTCCTGCCATCTACTCCTCTTGGGAGAATTTGCTTCCTTTAGTTCTAGAGTTTCTAGGTGTACTATCAGACTGTTTCTGTATGCTGTCTCTAGTTTCTTTTTGGAGGCACTCAGGGCTATGAGTTTATCTCTGAGGACTACTTTCATTGTGTCCCATAAGTTTGGGTATGTTGTGGCTTCATTTTCATTAAAATCTAAACAGTCTGTAATTTCTTTCTTCTTCCTTGAACAAAATATCATTGAATAGAGTGTTGTTCAGTTCCCACGTGAATGTTGGCTTTCTATTATTTATGATGTTATTGAAGATCAGCCTTAGTCTGTGGTGATCTGATAGGATGCATGGGATAATTTCAATATTTTTGTATCTGTTAAGGCCTGTTATGTGACTGATTATATGGTCAATTTTGCTGGAGATACAATGAGGTTCTGAGCAGAAGGTATATTCTTTTGTTTTAGTGTAAAATATTCTGTAGATATCTATTAAATCCATTTGCTTCATAACTTCTGTTAGTGCCCATGTCTATCTGTGTATTTTCTGTTTCCAAGATCTGTCCATTGGTGAGAGTGGGGTGTTGAAGTCTCCCACTATTATTGTGTGAGGTACAGTGTGTGCTTTGAACTTTACTAAAGTTTCTTTAATGAATGTGGCTGCCCTTGCATTTGGAGCATAGACATTTAGAATGGAGAGTTCATCTTGGTTCATTTTAACTTTGATGAGTAAAAGGTTCCCCTCCTTGTCTTTTTTTATAACATTGGATTGAAAATCAATTTTATTTGATATTAGAATGTCTAATCCACCTTTTCTTTTTCTTTCTTTCTTTTTTTTTTTTAAATTTGGACCATTTGCTTGGAAAATTGTTTTCCAGACTTTCACTCTGAGGTAGTGTCTGTCTTTGTCCCTGAGGTGGGTTTCCTGTAAGCAGCAAAATATTGGGTCTTGTTTGTGTAAACACTCTATTAGTCTATGTCTTTTTATTGGGGAATTGAGTTCATTGATATTAAGAGAAATCAAAGGAAATAATTGTTGCTTCCTCTCATTTTTGTTGTTAAAGTTGGGATTCTGTTCTTGTGGCTGTCTTCTTTTAGGTTTGTTGAAGGAATACTTCCTTGCTTTTTCTAGGGTGTAGTTTCCAGCTTTGTGTTGGTGTTTTTCCCTTTATTATCCTTTGAAGGGCTGCATTTATTGAAAGATATTATGTGAATTTGGTTTTGTCATGGAATACTTTGGTTTCTCCATCTCTGGTAATTGAGAGTTTTGCTGGGTATAGTCACATGACCTGGCATTTATGTTCTCTTTGTGTCTGTATAACATCTGCCCCAGATCTTCTGGCTTTCATAGTTTTTGGTGAGAAAACTGGAGTAATTCTAATAGGCCTGCCTTTATATGTTACTTGACCTTTTTTCCCTTACTGCTTTTGATATTCTGTCTTTATTTAGTGCATTTGTTGTTCTGACTATTATGTTTCTGGAGGAATTTCTTTTCTGGTCCAGTCTGTTTGGAGTTCTGTAGGCTTCTTGTATGTTTATGGGCATCTCTTTTTTAGGTATGGGAAGTTTTCTTCTATAATTTTGTTGAAGGTATTTGCTGGCCCTTTAAGTTGAAAGTCTTCATTCTCATCTACTCCTATTATTTGTAGGTTTGGTCTTCTCATTGTGTCCTGGATTTCCTGAATGTTTTGTGTGAGGATTTTTTTTTCCATTTTGCATATTCTTTCATTGTTGTGTTCATGTTCCCTATGGAATATTCTGCACCTGAAATTCTCTCTTCCATCTCTTGTATTCTGTTGCTGATGCTCACATCTATGGTTCCTGATTTCTTTCTTAGGTGTCTATCTCCAGAGTTGTCTCTGTTTTGATTTTCTTCATTGTTTCTACTTCAATTTTTAGATCTTGGATTCTTTTGTTCAATTCCATCCCCTATTTGTTTGGGTTTTCCTGTAATTCTTTAAGGGATTTTTGTGTTTCTTCTTTAAGGACTTCTACCTGTTTAGAAGTGTTCTCCTGTAATTCCTTGAGGGATTTTTGTATTTCCTCTTTAAGGGCTTTAACCTGTTTTGCATTGTTCTCCTGTAATTCCTTGAAGGATTTTGTACTTCCTCTTTAATGCCTTCTACCTCTTTAGCAGTGTTTTCCTGTATTTCTTTAAATGAGTTATTAATGCCCTTCTTAAAATCTTCTACCATCATCATGAGATAGGATTTTAAATCCAAGGTCCTTCTTTTAGGGTGTTTTGGGGTATCCAGGACTTGCTGTAGTGGGTGTACTAGGTTCTGCTATGCCCAGTGTACTAGGGTTCAGTTAGTAAGATTCTTAGGTTTGCCTTTCACCATCTGGAAATCTCTGGTGTTAATGTTCTAGTTGTCTGTGGCTGGAGCTTGATCCTCCTGTGATTCTGTTAGCCTCTGTCAGCACTCCTGGGAGTCCAACTCTCACCTGAGTTCCAGTGGTCAGAGCACTCTCTGCAGGCAAGCTCTCCTCTTGTAGGGCAGGTGTCCAGAAGTCTGGAACTCTGATTCACCTCCTGAGTCCTGGGGTCAGAACCCTCTCTGTAGGCTGACTCTCCTCTGTCAAGGAAGGTGTCCAGGGGTTTGAGTCTGAGCTCTGCCTCTTGGCTGAGGATGTAGGCCCTACAGGACCCTGTCCAAGAAACTCTGTTGCTTTTGTCGCCCATGTACACTCAGGTGATCACAAGGTCCTTAGTGTGCTAGGGGTCCTGGGCCATGGAATGTCCTCTGGGGCCCTAGATGCCCTAGGCCAGGTTCATGCAGAAGATGGCAGGGTTAGCCTCAACCTGAACAGATCCCATCCTCTGGTCAGGCGGGGTATCTTTGTCCCTGTTCCTGTTGGCAGAAGACCCTCCTTGACACTTTAGAGCTGATGCTGAGATCCACTCACCCGTGATCCTGAGGTGATCCTGAGGTGCTGTGGCGTGGATAGTACTCTGGAGCTCTTAGTGGCCTCCGCTGGCTTCAGAAGGAAGATGGCAGCCGGGGTAGCCTCAACTGGAAGGGATCCCAGCCTCAGGTCAGGCGGGGTTCCTTTGTCCCTTTTCCTGCTGGCACCCTAAACTCTCATCTTAAAGGCAATGAGAAAAAAACTTTTTTGGTGCAATTTTGAGTGAGCATGGTATGAAAGCACATATTTTGGTCTCCAAAACTTTCATGTCTTAACATGGAAACAATTTCATGAAGTTTTTATTTAGTTTTACAGAACAAAGAAAGACATAAATCACGGAAAGTTTAAAACCTGTTGTGTGGTACAGCCGACAGGAAGGCATAGCAAGACAGGAAATTTTTCTATGTGTCCAAGTTTCTGTCTGCTGACATTCTTCGACTTTGGGTTGGTGAGGGTGAGTGGATCTGTTAGGTTAATGCATCCCAAACTCTTTATCTTAGCCTTAGGATACTAGTTGGAAAGGTAAACAGGGAACTAATCAGGAAATGGCTGTTCCAGGAGAGAAAGCTAGCCCAACACATAGCATTTCTCACCTTTAGACTTTCAGTATTCTAATGTCTCTATAGAACTGTATTTCAAAGTTGTCAATCAGTATCTCCAGACACAGCTAGCTTTCACAGGCACAACAATTTGTCAATTGCTGATGATGATAATACCTTCTAGAATGGAAACCACAGTGGACCTGGACAGTTGGACTTAAACTTCAATTGTCCTATGACTCTGGTGACCTTGAGGGAGATAATTACATTCCAGGACCTGCTTATTCCTTACCACTTTAAATTGGGAGATTTGGTTTACAATTGTTATTGTTCTTCCTAGAACTAATTTTGTGGGAAATTCCCCTGTAGTAAATTACCTCAATTAACATATGTGTGAAATGGAAGTAGTTAGTAGTGATTAAATAATAAACATTTTTTTTAGTTTTTTGTAGTGATAGTCTTCAACATCTCTCTGCCTAGACAAATAAAATTATTCTTTATACTACAGCTGTATATACATATACAATCCTCCTGACTGTCTTCTATTTATCCATTACCATCACCAGTCAATCATTATCATATATTTAATCTATCATATTATGAAGCAATAACCTCATAAAGAAACATTCAGCCTATTATTTATTTTAAAAATTGGATAGGTTCAATTATAATTCATTTTACTTGAAGAAATACTTGGTTGTGCCCAACTAATTTACCCTCTAGTATAAGGTAGGTTCATTTTAAAGAATTCGCTCTCCAGGACAAATGCTTGTGCTCATTTTTATACATGTGTATTTACTTCAGCACAGTCTTCATCATTTTTCAATCAACATAGGCACACACACACACACACACACACACACACACACACACTAACACACTCCATACTCACACACACACACACACACACACACACACACACACACACACACAGTGTCAAAAGACAAATGGATGGAAGGAAGAGAGAAGAGAGAGAAATGTTAAATGTTAAAAAGTAGTCAAAAACTCCTGCAGGATATAAATTGAAAAGGTCAAATTTACATACATCTCTAATGAGTAATTCATCTCAGAAAAACCTATTTAATGACAAACTTGTAGATTGAAGTAGCTGTTTTCTCCACACTGCCTCTGTGTCTTACCCATGTTTCATAAACCAGTGTCATCATAGTAATTATAATAAGTTCAAAGTATATTGTGATGAGAATTAGACTTTTAAAAGGGAATCCCTACATTTGTCATCAGTGTAATGTAAACAATATAAGAAAATAAAATTACAGTGCTTTAGTTTCATGTGTCATTCTGAAACTGAAATAGCATTTTACTCTCACAGTGTCTACTTTATTATTCCACATGTAAAGGACTCAAGACACAGGGACTAAGAAATAGGCACATTTGCTCTATCCAAAACTTGAGAAGATTTGAAAAGATACTTCTTTCACATAGAAACAAAACCTGAACAGACCTTTATCTGGTTTCAGAGCTTGTGCATTAAGAGTGGAAGCCAGTCATGTGAGTCCCAGCTTTATTTTCAGATCCTGGAACATAGTGTCTGCTGCCTTTAGCACTTCTAGAGTTTGGTCAAAGTAAGGTCCCCTTTGACAAGCCATACCTTCCTTTGCTTGCTTTGGTCTTTCAAGATGGGGTTTCTCTGTATTTCCCTGGCTGTCCTGGAACTCACTCTGTAGACCAGGCTTGCCTCGAACTCAGAAATCCACCTGCCTCTGCCTCCCAAGTGCTGGGATTAAAGATGAGTGCCACCACTGCCAGGCCTGACATTTTTAGGAGGCATACACCATTTGCTGTTTGAACTTTTTGATAAATCATTGGCACAGCTTCACAGTCAAACAAAATTGGCAACTGCCTTCCAGTAGGCTCCTGGATATTTGAGCAGGCTTACTAGAGCATCCTTGAAGGGGAAGAAAAGTAAAATGCCAGAGATTTCTCAATCACTATGTTTTGGTTTTGTACCTCAGTTTCCCTCATATGAGGCTTTCACTGGGCAGCAGTAATAAGCCACTGGTTCCTGTATTGTAACATTCTGTCACAAGTGACCCATATGAAATTCCATTAATTTCTGTTGCATAGAATTACACAGCATTTTGAAATTGCTACTTAATATCCCATCAGTAATGTAACTGTCACGTTGCCATGGAGTCTAGGCTGCTGTTCATCTTTAATGCTTTTCCTAACTTCTGCACATAGAGAGGACACAACTGTCTAGGAATGGAAGGGCATAATAATGCAGTAGTGCAGAAAAGAGTAAAGGTAGAATCTCTGTGGCTCTCTTGACCTAGAGAAAACTGTTAGAATCTTCATTAAAAGTGGATTGTAGAGACTCATATGTGGTGTGGTTTTAAAAAGAATCAACTGAGAAAAACAAACAAAAAACATTGTACTTCAGCTTGCCCAGTCATTTGGATGGGTAAGATTAAGCATGCTTTCATACCAATTCCTGGAAGCTGGAGATACAGCTATGTTTAACATAAGGATTTTTACAGCTTTTATTGAATTAACAACATTGAAAATGGAGAATTAGCCTGTTATCCAAGAGGGCCCTAACTCTAATGGCAAGGGTATGGCAATTTATAGGATTTTAAGTAGTAATTTCTCTGGGTTCTGTGTAATTTTTGCAACAGAATTTAATCGAATCCCACATGTGCCACCTGTGACAGGATATTACAGCACAGAATCCAGTGTTTTACTATTCCTTGCCAGTGACAGCCCAAATCTAATCTGAGGGACACTGAGGTACAAATATAATCACCAAGATATGAGTCACACATATCTTGAAAAGGCTTTGGAGCTGAGAGTTACAGCCACAAAGTAATAAATGGTAAGTAACATTGGAATCATCACACTTGCCTCTGCAGGTGACACAGAGAGAGAAAGAGAGAGAGAGAAACAGACTACACCACCCAAAACTTGACACCATCATACAAACCTTTACATACACTGAAGAATATGCTGATTTTAGACACACACTAGAAATAATGTATTTGGAGATTTCCAAGATTATTATAGGATATGTTAAAATATTATTTGAAATATATTTAAGCATCAGTATTGAGTTTAAACTGTTCAACATTTCATTGCTCCATAAATATCTGAATATATCCATTTATAGAGAATTCTATCACATATGTATTGTAAACATTCAAAATAATCTCTCATCGATTATATATATATATATATATATATATATATATATATATATATAACTACAAGTGGTTGAAATATACTCATAAACATAATTTAAGATGATTTTATATGTTTAGAATTTAAGATAGAAAGTATAGAAATACTGTTTTCAGGATATCCAAGATTATAGTTGATGTTTATTCTATGTGTTTTATAACAAATAAAGATAATACAAATAATATTAATACTTAGTGATTGCATTTTCATTTTAACATTCATGTGACAGTATTTATAGGTTGAATACTGCAAGTAGAGAGATAAGTTTAAGTATATAGTTTTTAAATAATTTTTATACATTTCAAAGACAATTATTAATTTGCTATATTTGGAAAGAACTTCTTCCTCTTAATGCATAAAGTAAGATTTGTTATTTTATAATAATAAAACACTGACAACAGGAAATATAATGATTGCTGTGGTTGACTGACCACCCACTGAGCTGTACTTTACCAGCATTTTATACATACAAAATACTCTTAACTCACAAAAATATCTGCAAGATGAGAGCTTCTCTACTTTTAGATCAAAGGTTAGATCCTTCAGAAACAAAATCAATATCTTAATTTTAAGCATCAAGCATATACTAAAACAGATACTCAGTCTTGTTCTGTTTGACATTAAGATGATATGTGAAACAATCCCATGTGTGCATCTGTAGTCTCAGATGAGGTACCAAGTTGGCGGGAGGAGTATTATTTGTGCCCAGGATAACAGAAGGAACAAAATTGAAGTGGAAAGTTTCTGGACATGTCATGTGATACAGATTCATGTTGCATTTCGTAGAGACAGACTTTCATTGTGTTTTGCTGTAGTAAGAACCAAGGGAGAACATATGGTATTTGGAGAGAATATAAATAGGACTCAATGAAGAATAGCTAGCCTTGTGAAGTATCATTCACCTCAAATCTTCACTTTATTTAAAGAGGCACAGCACAGAACTTCTCCTGGACTCCTGAACATGTTTGGTATCCTGACACCACTGATCTGGACTGTTAGCATCCTGACAAACAGAGATTTGTATTACAGCAAAGAACTACTTCTAAATAGCTCCACATCCTCTTACCTAGTTACCATCTTTTCTCCCCTACCTTTGGACAGTGGGCTAGAAGGGGGTCGAAACAATTGAGAACTCTCATTAAATGTAGCTTGTGAAAGATCTAAGCCTAAAGGGAATCATATTTGTAACCTCAAAACAAGGAACATTTGGAATCTGCAAAGTGGTTCAGCCTGTAAAAATACATGTTTTCAAGATTGACATCCTGGGTTCAACCCCTAGAACCTACAAGATGGAGGGAGAGAATAGAACTCTCCAAGTTGTCCTCTGACTCCACATGTTCATTCTGGCTTCACCCTCTCTCCTACCTTTCTACTAAAAAAATAAAATATAATAAAATTTTTGAAAAAAGAAAATGGAGCAATATAAAATTAAAATCTCATACAAGCAGAAGTCAAATAAGATACCTCATGAATGGGATTTTCTCCAGGGGGTGAAGGAAGATCCTGGGAGATACTCTGCAGGGGTGGGGTAGGATCCTGAACCTGGGCAGTGAGATGACTTTGTTCAATGTCTTACACACTCTGCATAGGTTTTCTCCATATTAATGTTCTACATAATATGTAAGGAACACATTATTTATTCATTTTTTCCTTCAAATAATTTTTGTTTGCTATACTATTTAAAGGGTTCTAAGTAGCCATATTTTTCACTTTTAGTGGAAATTCTTTAGAAAAATATAGGGAATTATCTAGACATAAAGGGTGTGATCAGTTTCACAGGATCTGTTTCATAGTTTGTTTGTTTGTTTGTTTGTTTGTTTGCTTATGTCCTGTGGTGCTAAAAATCATACTCAAGAACTACCATTACAGGTACCTCTCCCATTAAGTTAGATCCCAGTCTAAGAAGTATTCACTAAAAGGCAAGAAACTCACTCACTATTTATGTGATATGCTCATGCTCAGTGGTTAACTATTGCTGAGTTCTGATTTTTTACTTCCAATTGATGGCACTCTGTAAGTCAAACCATGCTGTATGATGAAATTACAGAACACAGAATAAGTTAACTACTTAGAAGACAGCTATTTGGATGTTCCAACTACCATCACTACTCCAGGATCACCTAGAAAAGGCACTGCACTAGAAATCCAAATTCTTAGGTAAATGGATGGAACTAGAAAATATCATCCTGATTGAGGTAACCCAGTCACAAAAGAACACACATGGTATGCACTCACTGATAAGTGGATATTAGCCCCAAAGCTCAGAATACCCAAGATAAAATCCACAGACCAATGGAAGCTCAAGAAGAAGGAAAACCAAAGTGTGGAAATTTTAGTCATTCTAGAAGGGGAAACAAAATACTCACAGGAGGAAATACAAAGACAAAGCATTAATCAGAGACTGAAAGAAAGGCCATCCAAAGGCATTCTCAGCTAGGGATCCATCCCATATATAGTCACCAAACCCACACACTGTTGTGGATGCCAAGAAGTGCTTGCTGACAGGAGCTTGATTTAGCTGTCTCCTGAGAGGATTTGCTAGAGCCTGACAAATACAGAGGCAGATGCTAGCAATCACCATTTGGACTGAGCATGGGATCCCCAACAGAAGAGTTAGAGAAGAAGTTGAAATGGTTTGCAAACCCATAGGCAGAACAACAATATTAACCAACCAGACCCCCTGCCCCCACCGCCCCAGAGCTCCCAGGGACTAAACCACCAACAAAAAGAGTACACATAGAGGGATTCATGGCTACAACCACATATATAGTGTAGGATGGACTTGTTGGGCATCAATGGGAAGAGAGACCTTGGTCCTGTAAAGGCTCCATGCCCTACTGTAGGGATGTACAGGGAGGTAGGAGTTAGTGGGTAGTTGGAGAAGCACCCTCCTAGAAGCTGGGTGAGGTGGCGATGTGATAAGGGGTTTCAGGAAAGGAAACCAGAAAAAAAAAAAAAAGGATAACATTTGAAATGTAAATAAAGAAAATATCCCACAAAAGAAAAGAAAAAAAAGAAATGTAAATACATAAAATATTGAATAAAAAGGAAACAAAAGCAAGAAAACAATCAATCAAA
Source organism: Mus minutoides (assembly GCA_902729485.2). Lineage (NCBI taxonomy): Eukaryota > Metazoa > Chordata > Mammalia > Rodentia > Muridae > Mus > Mus minutoides. The sequence continues at coordinate 93,405 of LR750000.1, forward strand.
AACAAAAAGCAAAAAACAAAAAGTAAAAAACAAAGAAATCCAACTTCATTTTCCACTTGGAATGAAGGATCTAGACTTCCTTCAGTCTTGCCTTTTGTACTAACTAACATAAGCTAAATGTGTTACAATAGTCTGAGGACCAGATTCTGGGTCATCCTTTTCTCTACCTCTGAGTCATGTAAGCAGGTCTACCCTCTTCTATGTATATTATTAATGCTGAAGTGCCCCAAATATGCCCTCATGCATTTTAGCCTGTAATATTACATTCTTCATTTTGACATGATATAGAATCATTTCACTGAAGGATTACCTAGATTATGTTCGCCTTGGACATGACTCTGGGTATTCTAAATTATGTTAAGTGAAGTAGGAGGATTTATTCTGAATGTGAGTGGCACCTACCAGCAGTGAATGCAAAAAGATCTCAAGGAAAGCTTACACTTTTTGCCTACTTGCTTGTCTGTCACCAGCGACTATTCCTGATACCACTCTTGCTGATATCAGAACTGTACTTTCATTAGACTTTCCTTAAACTGCTATGTGCTGAAGACCATGTTGCCTCCTTGGAATTCTCCAAATGCTTGGCACCATATTGGAACTGCAAGGAATCGAACTTTGTGAATTGGGCAAATACCAGATTTTCAGTCTCTCTAGTATGAGATACATTATTGAACTACACAGATGGTCACCTAAGCTATCCAATAAATCTTTTGTGATAACTGCATACTATCAGATCTGTTTCTATTGACCAGAGGTTCTAAAACTGTGGGTGGCAACCTCTGTCACATACCAGATAATTACATGATGATTCCTAGAATTATCAGAGCTACAGTTAAGGAGTAGTAATGAAATAATTCTTTGGTTGGAGGTCACCACAACATGAGGAACTGTATTACAGTTTGGGAACTCCTGCTTCAGTGAAATCCAAGTAGCATGCTAAGTCAATAAGCATCTGTTCCTTGTTGTCTATCAAAGTGGTACCGTCTGTTTATTATAGCAGACAAATATTTTATAGTCATAAAAAACATAATGTATAAGGAGCGAAGCTTATGATAATGCACACTACTCTTCATTCAGTACCTCTTCTGTCTATTTGGCATTGGTAAACATCATCAGTAGTATCACACTCAAAAAAACTAAAACATGGATCCAGTGTCTAATTTTTATCCCTCACTCTGTCTCATTTTCAAGTAAGAAGTTAATATGCAATTCCATTTACCTCTCCAATTTCCTGTACATTATTATTCTACACTATTATCATCTCACTCTGGTGCAAACAATTGTATTTCCTCAACATAGAGCAGTAAAACATGCTTAAGATAAAATTGAACATCGATTGTTGTCCATCTGCATTCTTTCCAGACAGCATTTGAAGTGCCTGTTTCCTCTGTAAAATGGGTAAAATGGCCGAAGCATTCTATGCTCAGAGTCCTCAACAGCTACCCTGAAGTCTGATTAAGATGTTTGCATCCAGCATTGAATGGATTATGAACTTTGCTATGTGAATTCATCTCAGATTCACATTTGTTAGCAGATGATTTCTTGCTACCGTTCACCAATGATAATATTCATCAACCTCAGCTCAACTCACGTTTCACCTTTGGAAAAGTATCCACTCAAGATTTACAATCTATGAAGCATTCCCTGTCATGTGATCTCATGGTACTTGTGTGTTGATCACATGTTCCTTAAAGATGTTATTTAGTAAATATGCAGGTTCAATTGAGTATATTATGTCCCACACTCTCAGCAAACTATTTATATATTTATTTACATTGAGGTAGAGGTTAAGCTCTTATTGAAGTAGGCTGTAGAGTTAACATGTAACTCTTGCTGGGGTGAAACTTATGGAGATCCACCTGCTTGTGCCACATAATCCAGTTCTCAATAATTTCTATTAATAAAGGAAACTAATTCTTTTGATATATATTTCTTTACTAGTATCTGAGGAGAGTTAATATTTATTCAGTAATTATTATGAGTTAATGCATTCCCTGATAATATGTGAAAATAAATCAATTCTCTATTCATATCCCTCATGTTACTTGCTCTAATGCCAGCCTGTTCATCATGCTTTGCAGACTCCATAGGTTTTCATTTTGTGCATAATTAACCACTACACAATACATATTCCTATTATTGTTATTAGTGCTTCTTGGCACCAATCTTAAGTATTTGGAGAAAAGAGACAATCATTAGTAGTTGGAATTAGCCTTATAAATGAATTCATCCATATTTTCATGGTATTTATTTAAGTATATCCTCCATTTTCTTTTTCTCTGTGACTTACTCTTTTTAATGTATTGCTATCTTTAAAACACATATGTATATTTTTGTGATTGTAAAATACATACGACACATGCATACAGTATTCCACATATACATAGATATGTATCAAGTAGAATATAAAAACTGATGAACTATATTCTGAGAAAGAAAAGATATTAGATTCATACACTTTTGTTTTATAATAGAAGAGAATAGATTCTAGATACAATGCAGATATAGACAGAAGATAAGGGTTATTTGTAGGTGTATATGTTCTACAGCCTACTTCAATAAGAGCTTAACCTCTCCTCTAGCCCACTCCTCCCCCCCATAAGGTAGTAAAAAATGAAGTTTATTGGGATATCGGGGAAGTGAACCTGTTTAGTAACAGTACTTTGGGGCACTTCCAATCTTCACTGTTCTCAGTCCAGTCCACTAGCAAACACCAAACAGGAATTAACAGTTGCAGCCTAGTCCATTCAGCAGATATCACACATGAATCAGCAAGGGCAGTTCAATCCAGAAGGTACCATGAGAACAGTCAATTGGATCAAGTCTTTAGCAATCTCACAAGAAGGTCTTTGATGAGTTTCTCTCTATGAAGTCACCAAAAGTGAAGCTCAGCAATGCAATGTGAAACAGTACATGCACGTCATCAGTGAAGACTGCCAAGGCAGAGCAAAACCAACCAATATTCTAGCTCCCACTGTCAGTTGGGTCATATTTTTATTCTTTCTAAACATCATGTGTCCTTTCATGTGTTTGCCATAGTAAACATCTTTTTACTTGTGTCTCCTTCAACAAAATATTCTTTCACATGTTTGCTTTAGCAAAACATTCTTTCACCTGTCTGTCCCATGAGAAACCAGAAACTTCCACTTTATTTAATCAAATAGAAATAGAGGCATGTTCAGCTTATTACTTTGAAACTTTACTATGTTGTTCTTTATATTATTTAGGTATTGCCTTCCATACATAACAACTCTAGAAGTATTTCTTAAGTAGATTATTCCTTTTGATAGTATTCTTACAATAACTGTAAAAACATATAGTTTTGTTTTCTTTCTATTAATTAATTTATTTATTCACTCTATATCCCAATATCATCCACCACTTCCTCATAGTATTCCCACCCACAGTTCCTCCCCACATCGCCCCTCCACTTCTTCTCTAAAAATGAGGAGCCCCCCTCTGTATCATGTAGTTAGTTATCCCCCCTCCCTCTCCTGCATCCCAAGTCACTGTGAGACTAAGCTCATCATCTCCATCAGCTAGGGCTCTATATGTTCAGGAAGTCTAGTTCCAGCCCATACTAGCTGTTTGGTTAGTGGTTCAGTCTCTGAAAGCCTCCAGGGTTCTAGGTTAGTTGACTCTGTTGGTCCTGCTGTGTAACCTCTCTCCTCTTCTGGTTGGTCAGCCCTTCCCCAAACTCTTTTAAGAGACTCCCTGTCCTCTATCTAATGTTTGGCTGTGAGTCTCTGTATCTGTTTACAATGGTTGCTGGGTGGAGCCTCTCAAAGGTCTGTATGTCAGGCTCCTTTCTGCAAGCATAACAGAGTACCATCAAGCGAGTCAAGCATGATCTTTCTTCTGATTCCAGCAGAGGCTGCTAAGGCCTCCAGAATGCTCTCCACACCGAAGGACCTTGGGATCACCTCCAGATCACAGGTGAGTGGAATGCAGCATCAGCTTCAAGAATCGCAGAGGGGCTTGTGTCAGCAAAATCAGGGACAGAGGAACCCACCTGACCAGAGGCTGGGAACTCTTCCAACTGGGGCCACCTCCGCCATCTTCCTTCTGAGCCCAACAGAAGCTGCTAAGGCCTCCAGAATGCTCTCCACACTGCAGGTTCTCCAGATTACCTCTGGATCATGGGACCCCTACCATACCTAGGACCTCCTAGAACACATAGGAGATAGAAGCAATGGAGATTCTTGGTCAGGGTCCCATTGGGCCTTCAGTGTCAGCCAGGAGACGAAGCTGAGACCCAGACCTAGGGCACATTCCTTGTCAGAGGAAAGTCAGCCTTCTGGGAGCATTCTGACCCTAGAACTCAGGAAGTGGATCAGAGCTCCAGACTGCAGGACACCTGCCCTGCAAGAAAAGAGCATGCCTACAGAGAGTGCTCTGACCACTGGAACTCATATGAGAGTTGGACTCCCAGGAGTGCTGACAGAGGCTAACAGAATCACAAGAGGATCATGCTCCAAACAGAGACAGCTTGAACAGTAATATCAAAGATTTCCAGATGGTGAAAGGCAAATGTTAGAATCTTACTAACAGAAACCAAGAACATTGGGAATCATCAGAACCTAGTATGCCCAGTGCAACAAGTCCTGGATACCCCAACATACCCAAAAAGCAAGACATGGATTTTAAATCATATCTCATGATGGTGGTAGAAGATTTTAAAAAGGACATTAATAAGGCACTTAAAGAAATACAGGAGAACACAACTAAACAGGTAGAAGCCCTTAAAGGGGAAGTAAAAAACCCTCAAGGAATTACAGGAGAACACTGCTAAACAGGTAGAAGCCTTTAAAGAACTACAGGCAAACACTGCTAAACAAGTAGAAGAAAGACAAAAATCCCTTAAAGAATTACAGGAAAACACAACCAAACAGGTCATGGAATTTAAAAAAAACATCCAAGATCTAAAAAGGGAAATAGACGCAATGAAGAAAATCCAAAAAGAGACAACTCTGGAGATAGAAACCCTAGGAAAGAAATCAGGAACCATAGATGTGAGCATCAGCAACAGAATACAAGAGATGGAAGACAGAATCTCAGGTGCCAAAGATTCCATAGAAAACTTGGACACAGGAATCAAAGAAAATGCAAAAATGCCAAAAGATCCTAACTCAAAACATCCAAGAAATCCAGGACACAATGAGAAGACCAAACCTACAAATAATAGGAGTAGATGAGAATGAAGACTTTCAATTTAAAAGGCCAGCAAAAATTTCAACAAAATTATAGAAGAAAACTTCCCATACCTAAAGAAAGAGATGCCCATGAACATACAAGAAGCCTACAGAATTCCAAATAGATTGGACCAGAAAAGAAATTCCTCCTAACACATAATAATCAGAACAACAAATGCACTAAATAAAGACAGAATATTAAAAGCAGTAAGGGAAAAAGTCAAGTAACACATAAAGGCAGGCCTATAAGATTTACTCCAGATTTCTTACCAGAACTATGAAACCTAGGAGATCCTGGACAAATATTATACAGACACTAAGAGAACACAAATGTCAGCACAGGCTACTATACCCAGCAAAACTCTCAAATATCATAGATGGAGAAACCAAAGTATTCCATGACAAAACCAAATTCACACAATATCTTTCCAGGAATCCAGCCCTTCAAAGGATAATAACGGGAAAACATCAACACAAAGATGGAAACTACACCCTAGAAAAAGCAAGAAAGTAATCCTTTAACAAAATTAAAAGAAGACAGCCACAAGAACAGAATCCCAACTTTAACAACAAAAATGACAGGAAGCAACTATTACTTTTCTTAGATTTCTCTTAACATCAATGGACTCAATTCCCCAATAAAAAGGCATAGACTAAGAGACTGGCTAGGCAAACAGGACCCAATATTTTGCTGCTTACAGGAAACCCACCTCAGGTCAGACAGATACTACCTCAGAGTAAAAGGCTGAAAATCAATTTTCTAAACAAATGGTCCAAAGAAACAAGCTAGAGTAGCCATTCTAATATTGAATAAAATTGACTTCCATCCCAAAGTTATCAAAAAAGACAAGGAGAGGCACTTCATACTCATCAAAGGTAAAATCTATCAAGATGAACTCTCAGATCGGAGTATCTATGCTCCAAATGCAAGGGTAGCCACACTCATTAAAGAAACTTTAGTAAAGCTCAAAGCACACATTATCCCTCACACAATAATAGTGGGAGACTTCAACACCCCACTCACACCAATGGACAGATCCTGGAAACAGAAAGTAAATGGAGATACATGGACACTAACAGAAGTTATGAAACAAATGGATCCAACAAATATCTACAGAACATTTTATCCTAAAACAAAAGGATATACCTTCTTCTAAGCAGCTTATGGTACCTCCTCCAAAATTGACCATATATTTGGTCACTAAACAGGCCTCAACAGATACAAAAATATTGAAATTATCCCATGCATCCTATCAGATCACCACAGACTAAGGCTGATCTTCAATAACAGCATAAATAATAGAAAGCCAACATTCACGTGGAAACTGAACAACACTCTACTCAATGATACCTTGGTCAAGAAAGAAATAAAAAAAGAAATTAAAGACCTTTTAGAGTTTAATGAAAATGGAGCCACAACATATCCAAACTTATGCGACAAAATGAAAGCATTCCTAAGGGGAAAACTCATAGCTCTGAGTGCCTCTAAAAAGAAGCCAGAGAGAGCATACACTAGCAGTCTGACAGCACACCTAGAAGCTCTAGAGTAAGAGGAAGCAAATTTACCCAAGAGGAGTAGACTGCAGGAAATAATAAAACTTAGGGCTAAAATCGACCAAGTGGAAACAAAAAGAACTATTCAAAGAATCAACCAAAACAGGAAATGGTTCTTTGAGAAAATCAACAAGATAGATAAACCCTTAGCCAGACTAAGTAGACTGCAGAGGTACAGTATGTTAATTAACAATATCAGAAAAGAAAAAGGAGACATGACAACAGATCCTGAGGAAATCCAAAACAATATCAGATCCTACTACAAAGAACTATACTCAACAAAACTGGAAAAACTGGATGAAATGGACAACTTCCTAGATAGATACCAGGTACCAAAGTTAAATCAGGATTAGATTAATTATCTTAGCAGTCCCATTTCCCAGAAAGAAATAGAAGCACTCATTAATAGTCTCCCAACAAAAAAGGCCCAGGGCCAAATGTGTTTAGTGCAGAATTCTATCAGACCTTCTAAGAAGACCTAATTCAAACTCTCCTCAAACTATTCCACATTTAGAAACAGAAGGTATTCATTCTACCCAATTCATTCTATGAAGCTACAATTACTCTGATACCTAAACCACACAAAGATCCAACAAAGAAAGAGAACTTCAGACCAGTTCATAGCCAGCCAACACACTGGAAAAGCAAGATTCAGATTTAAACTCACATCTTATGATAATGATAGAGGACTTTAAGGAGGACATAAATAACTCCCTTAAAGAAATTCAGGAGAACACAACCAAACAGGTGAAGAAATTGAACAAAATCATCCATATCTAAAAATGGAAATAGAAAAAAAATAAGGAAATCACAAAGAGAGATAACCCTTGAGATAGAAAAGCTGGGAAAGAGATCAGGAGTCATAGATGCAAGCATCACAAACAGAATATAAGAGTTAGAAGAGAGAATCTCAGGGGCAGTAGATACCATAGAGAACAATGGGACAAAAGTCAAAGAAATTCAAGAATCTCCTAATCCAAAATATCCAGAAAGTACAGGGCACAATGAGAAGATCAAACCAAAGGATGATGGGTAGTAGTCTGTTAGTCTTTGTCTTTTAATTGTGGAATTGAATCCACTGATTTTACAGATATTAAGGAAAACTGATTGCTGCTTCCTGTTATTTTTGTTGTTAGAGGTAGAATTATGTTTCTGTGACTATCTTCTTTTGGGTTTGTTGAAAGAAGATTATGTTCTTGCTTTTCCAAAGTGTAGTTTCTCTCCTTGTGTTGTACTTTTCCATCTTTTGTCCTTTGAAGACTGGATCTGTGGAAAGATATTATGGAATATGTTGATTTCTTCATTTATGGTAATTGAGAGTTTTGCTGGGTATAGTAGCCTGGGTTGGCATTTGTGTTCTCTTAGGGTCTGTATGACATCTGCCCAGGATCTGCTATTTTTCATTATCTCTAGTGAGAAGTCTGGTATAACTATGATAGGTCTGAATTTATATGTTTCTTGACATTTTTTCCCTTACTGCTATTAATATTCTTTGTTTTTTTTTTTTTTAATTTGGTGCTTTGATTATTATGTGACAGGAGGAATGTCTTCTCTGGTCCAATCTATATGAAGTTTTGTAGGCTTCTTGTATGTTCATGGTCATCTATTTCTTTATATTAGAAAAGTTTTTGTATATAACTTTGTTGAAGATTTTTACTGGCTCTTTTTTGTTGTTTTGTTTTGTTTCTGTTTTTTTGAGACAGGGTTTCTTTGGCTGTCCTGAAACTCACTTTGTAGACCAGGCTGGTCTTGAACTCAGAAATCCACCTGCCTCTGCCTCCCAAGTGCTGGTATTAAAGGTGTGCACCACTATGCCTGGTTTACTGGCTCTCTAAGTTTGGAATATTCACTCTCTTTTACTAAAGCTCAAAGCGCATATTGCACCACATACAGTAATAATGGGAGACTTCAACACCCTACTCTCAGCAATGGACAGATCATGGAAACAGAAAGTAAACTAATACACATTGAAAATAACAGAAGTTAAGAAGAGATATCTATGAACTAATCAGTACCCCCTGAGCTCATGTCTCTAGCTGCATATGTAGCAGAAGATGGCCTAGTCGGCCATCATTGGGAAGAGAGGTCCCTTGGTCTTGTAAACTTTATATGCTCCAGTACAAGGGAAAGCCAGGGCCAAGAAGTCAGAGTGGGTGGGTAGGGGAGGAGGGCAGTGGGGGGAGGGCTTAGGGGACTTTCGGGATAACATTTGAAATGTAAATTAAGAAAATATCTAATAAAAAAGTGAAAAAACAAAACTCAGGTGACAGCAGATGCTGGCAAGGATGTGGAGAAGGAGGAACACTCCTCCTTCGTTGATGTGATTACATGTTGGTGCAACCACTGTGAAATAAGTCTAGTAGTTCCTCAGAAAATTGGGCATAGTACCACCTGAGGACCCAGCTATACCATTTCTGAGCATATACCCAAAAAATACTCCTACATTTAAGAAGGACACATGCTCCACAATGTTCATAGCAGCCTTATTTGTAATATCCAAAAGCTAGAAAGATGTCATTCAACAGAGAAATGGATATAGAAAATGTGATACATTTACAGAATGGAGTACTACTCAGCTATTAAAAACAATGAATTCATGAAATTCTTAGGCAAAATGGATGGAATTACAAAGTACCATCCTGAGTAAGGTAACCCAATCACAAAAGAACCCAGATGGTTTGCAGTCACTTATAAGTGTATATTTATCCAAAAGCTCAGACTACCAAAGATAAAATTCACAGACCACATGAAGCTCAAGAAGTAGAAAGACCAAAGTGTGGATGTTTCACTCCTTAGAAGGGAAAACAAAATACTCAATGAATGAAATAAAAGAGACAATGTTTGGATCAGAGACTTAAGAAAAGGACACTTAGGGATCCAACCCATATACAGACACCAAATTGAGATACTATTGTGGATGTCAAGGTGTGCTTGCTGACTGGAGCCTGATATAGCTGCCTTCTGAGAGGCTCTTCCAGAGCCTGACAAACACAGAGGTTGATGATTGCAGCCAAACTTTGGACTGAGCACAAGGTCCCCAATGGAGGAGTTAGAGAAAGGACTAATGGAGCTAAAGGGGTTTGCAATCCCATATGAAGAACAATATCAACCAACCAGAACCTCTGAGCTCCCAGGGACTAAACCACCAACCAAAGATTATACATGGAGGAATCCATGTCTTTAGCCACATATATAGCAGAGGATGGCCTTTTTGGACATCAATGGGAAGAGAGGCCCTTTGTCCTGGCAAGGTATGATTCCCCATTGTAGGGAAATGCCAGGATGGGGAGTCAGGAGTGGCTAGGTCAATGGCTGTGGGAGCACCCTCATAGAGGCAGGGGGAGGGGGATGGGGGGCTCCCAAAGGGGAGACCTGGAAAGTGGAAAATTGAAATGTACATAAATAAAATATCTAATAAAAAGTAAATTAAGAAAAAAAGAAATGTAAATTAAGAAAAATCCAATAAAAATGTATAAATCAAATAATTAAACTTAATCTTTATCTTTGGGATGTAGGTTGGTCCTTTCTGAATGTGTTTGCAGCCATGTAACTTCATTTGAATGTGGTTCACAATATGTTAACATCTAATTATTTAAGGTTTGTTGTAGACTTTATAAAATGTCTGAAGTGAATTAATGCAGGATTCGCCAATAGTTATAGAAATCACCTTTTATATAATATTTTTTCAGTTGTAAAAGTATATCTTACTTACCAACATTGCATTTAGATACTCAGCTCAAATTTGATCTGAATGTAAGAGTATTTCTTGGTCCCTAATGGAATTATGAACATTACAGTAAAGTAGGTTGTGAATTGCTGCTTATTGAATAAGCATGGAAATAAGCTAGAGTATAGACAGATGCTACATAACTGATGCTACATTCAAGTTGGTTATGTATTCTTTTCTTGCTGTCAGGATCATTGCATGCTAAGTGCATACAGTAAAAATACTCAACAATAATACCCCAAACCCATGGTAACTACTTAGAAAAGCAGTTAACTTGTGCAGAGTAATGATGCTAGAAGACCAAAGTCTGAAAAATAGCAATGTCTGAAAAATAGCTTCTTACTCTTAAGACTTACCGCTCTTGTTTAGCTTCATGGCACATGCCTTGTATCCCAGCATTCTGGAGACTGAATCAATAGGACTGAAAGCACAATGCCAGCCTGAAATACATAGCACAAAACTTTGCAGCAAAGTAAGGAAAGGGGAAGATAGAGGCTGGTAAAGGGGAGCGACACTCTTAGGGACTTTCTTAGATGGATCCTAGTGCTGTTGCTCTTTCCTTTGTTATGATCTGCTGTTTCCAGTCATGCCAGTAGAAGGTGTCTTTAAACCAAACATTGAGAGCACAAAGGAAGTAACTTGTAGATATCTACTGGCTAATGAGTCATTGTTTTCATCAAAATGACTGTGAAGAATGTAAATAGTAATCTGGCCAACTTTTGTCATAATCCACTCAGCAAAGATGCTGCTTTCAGCAAGTTAGAGAATAATTACATGTTGCCTATATACATGACCTCCTAGCAGAGAATTTTAGGGTATCTAAAAGCATATAATGAATATTGAGGTTTAGTTCAGTTATACATGGATAAACAGTGTTTTATTTATTCTGAAAATGACCTTCTATGACAATAACCTCTAAAAGTTAGTTACTTCAAAAAGAAGGTTTTAAAATACTAATTTTTTCTCTTTCTTTCTTTCTTTCTTTCTTTCTTTCTTTCTTTCTTTCTTTCTTTCTTTTTAATTTTTAATTTTTTTTTATTTTTACACTCCAGATTTTATTTCCTTCCCGGTCCACCCTCTGACTGTTCCACATCCCATACCTACTCTCCACTCTCCTGTCTCCACAAGAATGACTCTACTCTCAGTTCTGATTTTAAAGCTCATAAATTCTGGATAAATTTTTGTTCAAATAGCAACTGATGCCTGTCATTGGAACTTTAGTAATCAAGTTCTTATACTTTTTGATAAAATTTACATCAAGACAATTTCAAGTGTTTTTAAGTTCAAAAGAACATTTAATTTAAAAAGATATTTATGAGCAATTATCAGAAAACTCGGTTCTTCTACTAGCTGACAATACTCTAGAAAGACAGTAGAGTTCTCCTGAAAGAGCAAGAGCCCCTGTCTCTGTCTCCTTCATCACTGAACATTGCTATCTCCCAATTGCTCCTACCTATAATTTTTCTTCCCGATGCTCATAACAATAAACACATTAGTTTGTTACTAGAGCAAAAAGGGTTATCACAGAAGGCTCAATAGTAAGAAATTATTGGGTGAGCACAGGAGCAGATCCCTGGAATCCCAGAGGCTGGGAATCAGTGCAGGAAATTCAAAGGTCAAGACTAGTTTTGTTTTCATAACTTCCATTTTTCTTTAAAATTTAATTTTACTCATTTCAAAAGTAAAAATGTTATTTTGTAGTAAAATATATACTCAACAAATAGAAGGCACATGTAAATACATATTAATAATGTTGAATATTGTTTCCAGGCATTTATTTTTTATAAAAATTGCACGTTTATGTATTAATTCAAACACATACACATCCATTAATTTAATTTTAATAACAGCTTGAACATAGGAGCAGATTAAGCACTTCTATATCTGAGTTATGTCTTCTGTTACTTAATGTTGGACCCAGAGCTATCCTTCTACTTTATAAATTAATGAACTATATGGCTGCTCTAAGTAACATTAATTAGCCATTGGCTTAACAGACAACTCTATAAAGCAATTAGATAGTAAATAAAATAAACTATTAGTAATAAAAACCAAGGGAGCCTGAAAGAACAGCCATTGATGGATGGCATGAACATATCTTAAGAAGTATCTCCTGTATACCTGGCAATGAGCAGGACTTTTGAACCATTCTCACTACCCATATTTGAGTATATGACACTAAGAGATGAAAATTCCCCATTACACAAGTCTGCCTGGAAAAAACAATAAGAGATTGTTCTCACCCTGTGTTCTGCCATTCATTCCTCAGCCCTGGTCACTCTTGAGAATAAGCAATAGGGAGTCATGTATTAGACAGACCCTGCATGCTTGTAGGTCTAATTAACACTAGGATTTTCCAGTTGTCAGACGCTATGATCCCCACACCTACAAAACTACTCTCAGGGAAAGCATAGGCATTCTTTCAGACTGTTGGAGAGACAAATTATTTTTAATTTGGGGTGAACTGGTAGCCCCATGAGTCCATACCCAGGATAATCCTCTCAAGGTCATGCAGTGATTAAAGACAGGCCATACTTGTGAAAAATATAAGCAGGAAAAAAAAAAAAAAAAAAGCTTTACTCTAAAGGAAATGTCATGTTTGAAGATTCCTCTGAGGGAAGTTTTCTACAGCTCATCACCTGATATAAGACAAAAAAAAATGTTAGAAGAGCCATTAAAAGTATTCAAGGCACTTATGTGCGAACTGAAGACAAAGGAGTAATTGAAAAATGGTGTGGGAATATTGGTCTCAATTGAAAACCAGGGTTTCTTGCCTTATTCTTCCAGGAGAGGAGGTGGGAGATGCTGGGTAAGAAGAAGAAAATTTGAAATAGGCAGGAATACAGAACAAAACAAAACAAAACAAAACAAAAAAGTAGTTTGCAAAAAGTAGTTTGGTAATATGGTAATATTAAAAGATCACAAATAAAATTGAGATCACTATTATATACAGGGATTTTTAAAGATTTACTTATTATAGGTAAGTACACCGTAGCTGTCTTCAGACACTCCAGAAGAGGGTGTCAGATCTTGTTATGGATGGTTGAGAGCCATCATCTGATTGCTGAGATTTGAACTCAGGACCTTCAACAGACCAGTCAGTGCTCTTAATCACTGAGCCATTTCTCCAGCCTTATAAATAGTTTTAATATTATGTGTTCATATACACACCAAAAACAAACAGAAATAATATCACAAAATGGTCGTGTGAAAGAGAAAGCTCCACTGTGTGCATTTACCACAAAATAATAACAATTTCCATTATCTGGTGTCAATGTGATTTTAGCTAGCTTAAAGATGAAGTGACTACAGTCATGGTTTATGGTGATAATAGTAACTCAATATTTGTTAGGCACTTACTTTAGTTGCAGCAGATGCCAGGTAAGAGCTTCAAAGGCATTAGTCAATCTTCCAGTAGCTCAGGGAGCTATCTGCTGTTATCATGCCCTCATGCAAATTAGGTCTTGAGGTGCAGCTAAGTGGAATTCACTAAGGTTTTAATTGGCAGAGAAAGTGAAGATGAAATACTGTACTTGAGATTCTATATTGTCTTGGTAGTATTTCAGAATATCTTCTTGGCTGCTTAGTGAACAATGTTTGATTCATATTTTCTTTATTATGCTCTGTCTGTTGTACTAAAGTCCACTTGAGATATATATTCTTTAGTCAAAGAAACTTGCAATTATCAGTCAAGTTTCTAGAGCCATCTGAAGATACCCTCCACTGAAAATTTATCTCAGAGGTTAAGTTTGAAATAAGGAGCAGAACATCCATTTGTTTCTTTTTTTTTTTTTTTTCTTTTTCCCTCCCCCCTCCCACCGCCCTGTTCCCCTGCCCACTCACTCCCACTTCTTGGCCCTGGAGTTCCCCTGTATTGGGGCATATAAAGATTGCAATACCAAGGGGCCTCTCCTCCCAATGATGGCCGACTAGGCCATCTTCTGCTACATATGGAGCTAGAGACACGAGTTCTGGGGGTTCTGGTTAGTTCATATTGTTGTTCCTCTTCTAGGGTTGCAGACCCCTTCAGTTCCTGGGGTTCTATCTCTAGCTTCTCCAATGTGGGCCTTGTGCTCCATCTTATAGATGACTGTGAGCATCCACTTCTGTATGAGACAGCTATATCAGGGTCCCTTCAGTAAACACTTGCTGTCCTATGCAATAGTGACTGAGTTTAGTGACTGATTATGGGATGGATCCCCCGGTTGGTTAGTCTCTGTATGGTCCATCCATTCATCTTAGCTCTAAACTTTGTCTCTGTAACTGCTTTCATGGGTATTTTGTTTACTATTCAAAGGAGGAATGAAGTATCCATGCGCTGGTCTTCCTTGATTTTTTTGTGTTTTGGAAATTGTATCTTGGGTATTCTAAGTTTCTGGGCTAATATCCATTTATCAGTGAGCGCATATCCAATGACTTCTTTTGTGATTGGGTTACCTCACTAAGGATTATGTCCTCCATATACATCCATTTGCCCAAGAATTTCATAAATTCATTTTTTAAAATAGCAGAATAGTACTCCATTGTGTAAATGTACCACATTTTTTGTATCCATTCCTCTGTTGAGGGACATCTGGGTTCTTTCCAGCTTGTAGCTATTATAAATAAGGCTGCTATGAACATAGTGGAGCATGTGTCCTTTTTACCAGTTGGAACATCTTCTGGGTATATGCCCAGGAGAGGTATTGCTGGGTCCTCTGGTAGTACTATGTCTATGGGTATAGAAATGTATATATGTAAAAATGTTAAATATAATAAAATTATTGTTGCATTTAAAGTGAGTTCTTGGTGTAATAAGGACTTTCCGGACACACTTGAATTTGGAACTATTTTCAAAAAGCTAACTGCAGTTATAATTTGATAGGGAATGTTTGCAGCTTGTTTGGATGTTGTTATGCTCTTAAGTCTAAAAGCAATCTCGCAAATATGGGATAGCATTGCAAGGGTAGTGAAATAACTTCAGAAGTTTATGAGGAAACACAACATTCTTCACAGTATAAGATTTCAACCCACTTCTGAGCTACCTTGAGATGGTTTTAGTAATGAGGGGAATTTCTGGTATTCTTCATTACTCTAACTTTTCACATTGCTAAGTCTTCTTGGCTTCTTATGTCAACTCTTACACCCATCAAGGTGAATTTTCCCATAGTGGGCCATCCTTTCATTGTGATTTGTATGTTAACAAGCAGAATTAGAAAGTCCATCTCCAGTTTTCAAGTCAGCATAGTCCTTGTTAAATCATCTGTTACATCTTTGTAAGAAATGTGTGGGAGTTACTTCCAACAGGAAGGTATGGCTGAGCATTAGGTATGCAGCTCAAAAAGTAACAAAAACAACTGTCTAGGTGGTGGCATGTGACTTTTGATGCTGAAATTCTGATATCCATCCTACCAGCCTACTCTGTCCACAATCTTCTGTTAAAGCCCAAGCCTGCAATGTGACACAATCTGAAGCCATAAAGACATGAAGATGCTTTTAAGCATTAAGTGAGATATATAATACCCTAATGTGTGGCACTATCTCATTTGGCTTGATGTCCCTTCCCTTCTCTGCCCTTTTTTCTCTTCCCTTCATTTTCTCTCCCCTGACTTCTCTTCCCTTACCATTCTCTCTCCTCCTTATCTGCCTCCTTCACTACATCCAGCACGAAGGTCTTTTTTAGGCACAGAGAGAAGGCAGCACAGCTTCCTATGTTACGATGTGTACCTTACTAAGTTATGATAGTTCCAAATGACAAACAGCGCTTCTTTTTGGATCTCTAAGGAATCAATCTTTCTGCCATCATGAAAGACTCATGATCCTAATTGCTTTCTCCTTTCATTGCTTAGAAACTTTTGTCCGTCCTCTTCATGTTTCTATTTCCTTTCTTTAGTTTTTTTTAGATAAAGGATGCTATAATTTTAGAATATTTATTTATTTATTTATTTATTTATTTATTTATTTATTTATTTTTACACTACAGATTTTATTCCCCTCCAGGTCCACTCTGTGCCTGTTCCTGTGACATCCCATACCTCCTCCATACAAGGATGACCCGATCACCCACCACCCACCCCACCAGATTTCTAAACTACCTGGGACCTCTAGTCTGTTGAGTATTATATGCATCTTCTCTGAATGAACCCAGACCTGGCAGTCCTCTGATTTATATGTGTTGGCAGCCTCATATCAGCTGGTGTATGCTGCCTGGTTGATGATTCATTGTCTGAGAGACCTCAGGTGTCCAAATTAATGGAGACTGCTGGTCCTCCTACAGGGTTGCCCTCCTCTTCAGCTTCTTCCAGCTTTTCCCTAATTCAACCACAGAGGTCAACAACTTCTGTTCATTAGTTGGATGCAAATATCTGCATCTGACTCTTTCAGCTGCTTTTTGGGTCTTCGGGAATAAGGTCATGCTAGGTCTGTTTTTTGTGAGTGCTCTATAGCCTCAAAATACTGTCAGGACTGAGGGCCTCCCCTTGAGCTAAATCCCACTTTGGGCCTGTCACTGAACCTTCTTTTCCTCATGCTCTTCTCCATTTCCATCTCTGTAGGTTTTTCACGCAGCAACAATTATGGGTCAGACATGTAACAGTGGGGTATCAACCCATCCCTCACTTGAAGCCCTGTCTCTCTGCTGGATGGGGTTTCTTCAAGTTCCCTTTCCCCTTTGTTTTCTTTTCGTCTAGGGTTCATCCATTTGAATCCTGGGAGTCTCTCACCTCCCAGGTCTCTGGTACATTTTGGAGGGTCTCCCAACCTCCTACCTGTTTCCATATTTTTTCTGCTGGCCTTCAGGTCTTCAGTCTTTTTCCCCCACCCAATACCAGATCATCTTCCCCTCCTTCCTCCCATAGCCATCCACTTTTCCTTCCATGCCCCCCTCCATCCTTGTGATTGATTTCTTCTTTTCATTTAAGCCCTTGAGCTTGTTGACATTTTTTAGTTCTGTGGATTGTATCTTGGGTATTCTGTACTTTTCTTAAGGTTAATATCCACTTATTAGAGAGTACATACCAAGCATATCCTTTGGGCACTGAATGATATCACTCAGAATGATATTTTCTAGTTCCATCCATTTACCTGCAAAACTCATAATGTCCTGTTTCTAAAAAAATAAATTTTCCTTTTATTAGATATTTTCTTTATTTCCATTTCAAATGTTATACACTTTTTCCTCATTCCCCCTCCGAAAACCACCCTGCCTCATCCCCCCCTCCCCATGCTCACTAACCTACCCACTCCTGCTTCCCTGTCCTGACATTCCCCTACACTGGGATATCGAGCCTTCACAAGGCCAAGGGCCTCTTCTCTCATTGATATCCCACAAGGCCATCCTCTGCTACATATGCAGCTGAAACCTTGAGTTCCTTCTTATGTACTCTTTGGTTGATGGCTTAGTCACTGTGAGCTCTGGGGGTACTGGTTGGTTCATATTGCTGTTCCTCCTATGGGGCTGCAAACCCCTTCAGCTCATTAGATGCTTTCTCTAGCTCCTTCACTGGGGACACTGTGCTCAGTCCAATGGATGGCTTTGAGCCTCCACTTCTATATTTGTCAGGCACTGGAAGAGCCTCTTAGGAGACAGCTATATCTGGCTCCTGTCAGCAAGCACTTACTGGCATCCATAATATGAGAAGTTTTCCTTTATGTAAATGAACCACATTTTCTGTATCCATTCTTCTGTCCTGGGACATCTGTGTTGTTTCCAGCTTCTGGCAATCAGAAGCATGACCACTATAAACATAGTTGAATTTATGCCCCTGTGGCATGTAAGGCATCTTTTGGGTTTATTCCCAAGAATAGTATTGCTGTGTCTTCGGGTAGATCAATTTCCAATTTTCTGAGGAACCTCCAGATTATTTCCTGAGTGGTTATACCAATTTGCAATCCAACTAGCAATAGAGGAGTGTTCCTTTTTCTCTACATCCTTGTCAACATGTGTGGTCACCTGAGGTTTTGATCTTAGCCATTCTGATTGGTGTAAGGTGAAATCTCAGTGTTGTTTTGATTTCCATTTCTTTGATCCCTAAAGACTTTGAACCTTTCTTTAGGTGCTTCTCAGCCATTCAAGACTCCTCTCTTGTGAATTCTCAGTTTAGTTCTATACACCATTTTTTTTTATTGGCTTGTTTTTTTTTTTGGTGTTTTTTTTCTTGAGTTCTTTTTATATATATTGGATATTAGCCCTCTATCAGATGTGGGTTTAGTGAAGTTTTTTCCCAATCTTTAGGTTGCCGATTTGTCTTATTGGCTATGTCCTTTGCCTTACAGAAGCTTTTCAGTTTCATGAGGTTCCATTTATCAGTTCTTGCATCTTAGAGTGTGAGCCAGTAGAATTCTGTTTAGGAAATTTTCCCTTGTGCTAATGAGTTCAAGGTTTTTTCCCACTTTCTCTTCTATTAGATTCAGAGTATCTGGTTTTATGTTGAGGTCCTTGATCCACTTGGAGTTTGTTCAAGGTGACAAATATGGGTCTGTTTTCATTTGTCTACACACAGACAGCCAGTTAGTTCAGCACCAGTTATTGAAGTTTCTTTCTTTTTTCCCTTGTATATTTTTGGCTTCTTTTTCAAAGATCAAGTGTCTCTAAGTGTGAGGTTTTATATCTGGGTTTTCATTTCTATTCCATTGACCAACATGTCTGTCTCTTTACCAATACCTTGTAAGGCTTTTTTTGTTGTTGTTGTTTTGTTTTGTTTTTAATCATTATTGCTCTATAATAAAGGTTGATATCAGGGATGCTGATTCCTCCAACCATTCTTTTACTGTTAAGAATTGTTGCTGGGCGTGGTGGTGCACGCCTTTAATCCCAGCACTCGGGAGGCAGAAGCAGGCGGATTTCTGAGTTCGAGGCCAGCCTGGTCTACAAAGTGAGTTCCAGGACAGCCAAGGCTATACAGAGAAACCCTGTCTCGAAAAAAAGAAAAAAAAAAAAGAATTGTTTTTGCTATTATGGTTTTCTTGCCTTTCAATTTTAGGATTTTCATAATAAAGAATGGAAAAGAGAATAGAAAAGTAAATCACTATTCTGTCTTTTTTTCCTGTTGTACAAAAACTGTCTCAAGATACAATGAAACAGGTCATTCCCTTTCTCTTTTTCAGCATCTTCTATAAAAGGGGAGAATAAGAGTTCCTCCTCTCTTGCATTGCTTCCCTTTCTTTTCATTCATATATTATTGGCTGAGTAATTTTTTGGAGACCCCCCCCCCCTAATCTCAAGAAGTTGTTAATGAGGCATGCCTTGTCAAAAATGATTCACCATGAAGGAACTTTAAGGAAAGCACATTCACAGGCTAAGGCTCTTTTCAGGAAAATGTATTAACTGGGCAATGTGCTCACATGAAATATTTCAGGAAAAAACATACTTTGGGGATGGTCCAAAGAGCATCTGTTATATTAGACAGAGGAAGTTTGTTAAAGAACTGGAATAATTTTGAAGATACAGTTTGAAGAATCCCAGGTATCATAGTGAAATTCATTACTATTTGTATAACATGTAAAAAAGAATTTGCCTGAGATATTTTCTCCTGATAGCTTCTTTCATATGGTAATCAGATCATAAAATGTCTACTTTGGTAAATTAAAGCATTTAAATTTAGATCTACTTAAACAATATGCTTCAATGTTGGTTTATTGATAGGCCAGGCTTTCCTTGAATTAGTATACTACTCAGTAGCCCCACCTATGAACTTCTGTAAATTTAAATGCAACTGTCAAGATGACCTACTAAGAGAAGAAAGACTAGGCATGGCACCACCTTCTACCTGCTGGCCATCTCATGATGGTGGTAACAAGTGTAGACTTTGTCTGTATTAGGAGAATACTAATTGCTGGTAAATACATTTTATTTATTGTCATGCCATCTATTTCAAATGAATGGAATCTTTAAAACACACACACACACACACACACACACACACACACACACCTACCAGACTTATATCTCAAAGAGTGTTTTCTAAATATATACCAAAGTAATTTCCCATAAATAAAATGTCTGAGAGTTTTGGGTCAAATTAATACAGGAAAGCTTATAGAGTTTCCCCGGAAACCTCTGAAATATATATAAAGATGTAGAAAATAAGTCATCAAGCACAAGTTTCTATAACTTATAGATTGACAGCTAAGCTATTATTAAAATGTAAAATGAACCTTGATAATAAGATTCACGGAAATAGGTAGAAAAAAGGGTAGTTTTTCTTTAGTTGTCCTGTTCAAAATAAAAATAAAAATTAACAGTGCACAGATTGCCCATGATTCTTTGTATGCCAATGAGCAGAAGTCATGTGTGCTATGAAGCCTTAGCTAGGCATAAGGGCTAAGGTAGTGTGGTTGTTCCTTGGGAGGTTCGGCCAGCAACTGACCAATGCAGATGTGGATGGTTGAAGCCAACCATCAGACTGAGCTCAGAGACCCTGGTGTGAGAGCTAGCAGAAGGATTTGATGAGCAGAGGGAGATTGCAAGCCCACAGGAAGAACAACAATAGCTGACCTGACCACTCTGTACTCCAAGGGACTAGATTACCAACAAAGGAGTGTACAGGGATGGATCCATAGCCCCAGATACATATATACCAGGGGATGGCCTTGACTGGTATCAATTGGAGGGGAAGCCCTTGGTCCTCTGTAGGTTTTATGCCCCAACATAGGAGGATGCTGGAGCAGTGGGGCAGGAATGGTGGGTAGGTGGGGAAACATCCTCATAGAGGCAAAGGGGAGGAAGGAGAGGGCAGATGTGGAATGGGGGATTTGTGGAGGGGTAAGAGGGAAATGGGATATCATTTGAGATATATGTAAATGAATATAATGATTAATAAAAGAAGGAAGAAAAGAGAAAGAAAGAGAGAAAAAAGAAAGAAAGAAAGAAAGAAAGAAAACTGAAAATAAGAAAGTTATAAAGTTAAGTTTGCATATGACTAAAAAACCTATATCTAATTTAAAAAAAAAAGAATTCTAATTTAGGTGGCTACTGTGAGTTTCAGGACAGCCTGACTACAGGACAAGGAACTAATTTAAAAATCAAACAACAAGGCAAATATAATCTGATATCACTGGAAAGAAGATATAATCCTCAGTTGGAAATAAGAACAACAAAAACCAAACAAACAAATAAGCAAAGGGTGTACTAGAAACAGAGTTGACCTCAGAATTATGTATGGGGGCGGGCAGGTGCATCTTTAGAATGGAGAGAAACATAGGCTCTGCAGTTACATTCAGTGCAATTCAGGAAACAGGTATGGCATCATATCTGCCATTTTCAGAAGGGATTGGCTTTTTCTCGGAAAGAAAGCATAGACCATGACAAAGAAAAAAAAAAACTAAATTTAAAGCAGGATCAGAACAGAAAGTTCAGGGAAAAAAATATATTTCACAAGCAGCAAACAAACTTACCAAAAAACTAAACAATAAAGGAAAATACAGTATGCATCCTTGGTCAACTCTAGGTATAAGTGGGATAAACAGAAAATTCTAACAGGATGTAGATAAAATAGAAGAAGCATAAGATTCAATTAAACAAAATTCAATAAAATAAGTATTTTCCAAAAGTAAACATTCTAGGAATTTTAAAGTATAAGCATTAAAAATGAAATGAAAACTTGAAAAATAAATTACATTTGCATGTCTCATTAATTCTCAGGAAACACAAATTTATTAGGAAAATCTCTAAAATATTCAAAAATAGGAGTACATCACCAGGGAGTTATAACAGTGTAGGGATGTATCAGAAATATACACTTAAAATTAGGACAATGTCTTTTGAAATATAAACTATATACTAGGTAACCCTGAAGAAAATGTAAAAATAATATATAAAAAGAAGTTCAAAATTAGTTTCAAGATGTATAAAATCAAAATTAATAATGAAACACTAAAATGCACTATGAAATCATACAATAAAGTGCCAGGAAACAATATATACTAGACAGAGAAGAAAAAAACATGTTGTTCATGTATTATGAGACCAAAAATGCATAGAAATTTCCTGAAGGCCTTGATGATGCCTGTGAGCATTAAATATATGTGTGCCATTTGCTTCACTAATTACCTACCTGTGAATCTGTATTACAGAAAAGTTCATATAAATGGAGTTACTCAGGAAAACTTAATTTTATAGTGGAAGGCGTTTAGGTATGCATTAAGGGTGAAGTAAGCCCAGACCTCACAGAAGAAAGCAAAGCAAGCCAGTTCTTCTTTACAGACCCAGCTGTGGTCAGTCACTTCCCAAGTAATCCAGAGGAAGAATAACATACAAAGTATTAATAGAGCCTTTAGTTTTGTTCAAGAAACTTTCTTACATTCCCAGCTTGGTGTGATGATATTTGTTCATGGCAATAACAGTATAAGAAGCCTACCTGTTCTATCATCTCAATGAAGAGATTAGATCAAAGTATAAGTACTTTGCTACCATTTCTAGAATTATTCTGTAGATGGATTAATGGGTCTGAGGAAATGATGAAAGAAATTATTCTCAAAAAGGATCTGAGCTTAATCCCAGTGTAAACTAGCTTTTAAAAAGTGTTTAACATGTTATATGTATGCAACATCAAAACTCTGCTTTGGAATAAATGCAGGCTATTATCAAATTTCCTGAACAAAATAAGAAGGTGACTTAAAACAAGAAAGAAAGAAAAAGAAAGAAAGAAAGAAAGAAAGAAAGAAAGAAAGAAAGAAAGAAAGAAAGAAAGAAAGCGAAAACAAAAACATGGTGCACACTTATAATCCAAGTGACTTAGGAAAGCTGATATAGAAGGACATCAGGTTTGAATCCTGTACATATGAAATATTTAGAGTCTGAATTCAGTCAGAAAACCTTATCAAGATCATGCCTAAAAATAAAATATGTAGCTAGAACAAGAACAAGAACAAGAACAAGAACAAGAACAAGAACAAGAACAAGAACAAGAACAAGAAGAAGAACAACAACAAGAACAAAAGCTGTGGATACAGATCAGTAGCAGAATCCATTCATCCTGGCTAAACCTTTAGGTGGTCTCTTGTACCTTTATCAGAGAAGCCTAAATAACATAAAGGAAGAACTCTAGTCATTCCAGAGTTTCCTCACTATTCTGTCTTATTTTATAAGCAACAATGAAAAAATTAAGTAAAAATGTGCCAAGTAGTAGAAGAAAGCAGAAAGGGCAGATTTTCTAAACTAAGAATAAACTTTAAGCATAATGTAGCTTTTTCAACTGGTAATATTTACTTTGTGCAGGTCAGGGTTCAGAGGAATATGAAGGTCAGATTCTTTGTGGTATTAGCCATTGTTCTAAGCTTTATGGTGTAGGTCCTTATGCAAGAAGATTTAGGACATGTTAAGAATAACTGAAGAGCTCTGTAACTTGAGGAAGTCATGACTTATTTTAGCAGGTGCGATGACTTCTGATTTGATTAAATGAATGCCAACAAACCTGTAACTCAATTTTATAAGAAAACCAGAATAAAATATCCACATAAAATGAATGAAAATCTTACATATTTTGTCTGTTACCTAGTTCTCCTATGAAAACAATGGTAATTTTACCAATCGGTAAAGCTCATAGAATAAGTGTCAGAGGCAAGCTGAGCCACAAATGGGACATCTATATATCTATATTGCACTCCCTTCCCAAGGATGAAAAGCCATCATGGCAGAGAAGGTGGAAAGACTGTAAAAGGTAGAGGTAGGGCAGAACAAAAGTCAAACAGTGGTTTTTGAACATGACATTATCACTTCACACATGGTCACATGCAGCTGTGCTTGCCTGCACAAGATGAGGCAAGTTGGTGCTGCACCATAAAGTGGAAAGGTATTCCTAAGCCTACATTCCTAGATGAGGAGCAATACAAATTAGGCTATTTTGGGAGAGGAGGTAAATTTTATTTATGGATGTGGCTCCTGGTAAGTTAGCCTACATTCTAGCAGATGGCCCAGCATCCAATAATATGTGAGCAGTTTAAGTTGGAATCAGTGCATTATTATAAAAACATGAAAAAAAAAATCTTGAAGTTAGGGGCTAGCCAAGAGGTCAAATCTGTTAGAAGTGAGGGGTGAATCTGGGAATAAATGTGATCAAATTATATTTTGTAAATTTTTCAAAGTATTAATAAAATATTATACAAAAAAGAAATAGACTACTACTATTGAACAATCACACTGTTTTCTTATTTTAAAAAATATTTTATTGATTCTATGTGAATTTCACATCCTGAACCCCAATCTTACTTGTCTCTCCATCCCTACAAATCTGCTCTCTGCTCTTGCAACTTCCTTTCAAAAGAAAATGAAAATGAACATTAAATTAAAACTTCAGAACAACAACAAAAGCCTGCAAACAAACAAACAAACAAACAAAACAAAAAAACAAAAATAAAAAGCTTCTCACCATGAAGGCTTTGGTGTATTACAGTGTCTGACACAGTCAAACATCTTACTTTTTCGTTGCAGTGAGTTTTTGGCCTTGAGAGGATTGCTACCTATGTCATAGCCTTCTTTCAGGAACAAGAACCATTCATATTTGAGATAGATAAGTATCTGGCTTTCACATGGTATGTTGTCCAAAAGCAGCAGGCAATATAAATTGTCTTGAGGAATGTTATATTTCCATATACATTATTTAAAAAAATGTTTTCTAGAATCCAATAAATGTTTCATGCCAAATTTTCATCCAAAACAAGGAGGAATCCTAGAAGCCAAAGAATGCAAAACACAAAGAAACTAGCAAGGTCTGGTCCTTGTATCATAGAGATTTTAGAACTTTAAGATGCAGAATATAAACAATAGCTGACTGATATTTTGGGAACCTCAATATAAGAAATAGAGTGCATGTAAAACAGATGAGAAATGCACACATAGACAAACTAAGGGAGATTACGGAGAAGGGAAATGGAACATTCCTAATGTGGGGACCTGAACAAGTTTGATGAGGCTTAGGAAAGAAAGAAAGAGTGAGTTTCAGACTAAAAATACAAAAATAAGAAAAAAATTACATTAAAAATTGAATGAAATAATCAAGAACTCAGGATAATTTCCAGATTTATAAACAGATTAAGAATAATGGAAAATGATAACAAAGACAGAAATACACATTTGAAGGAACAATATAAAATAGAACTATAGAAAATCTTGAAGTAATCAAATAATATAATTACTAAATAAACACCAAGACATCTACATTATATTCAATTTTAAGAGAAATTTTTACAGTAACCAGAAGAAAAAAAATCATGAAACCATAAAAATAATGATTAAAACTGAATTCAAATATGCTAAAACAAATAGTTCCCCAATCAGATTCTTTTTTTTCCATTTTTATTAGATATTTTCTTCATTTACATTTCACATGTTCTCCCAAAAATCCCCTAAACCCTCCCCCATCCCCCACCCTGCTCCCCTACCCAACCCACCCACTCCCCCCTATTGGCCCTGGCGTTCCCCTGTACAGGGACATATAAAGTTTGCATGACCAAGGGGCCTCTCTTCCAAGTGATGGCCAACTAGGCCATCTTCTTCTATATATGCAGCTAGAGACTTGAGCTCTGGGGGTACTAGTTAGTTCATGTTGTTCTTTCACCTATAGGGTTGAAGACCCCTTCAGCTCCTTGGGTACTTTCTCTAGCTCCTTCCTTGGGAACCCTGTGTTCCATCTAATAGCTGAATTAGAGCATCCACTTCTGTGTTTGCCAGACACTGGTATAGCCTCCCATGAGACAGCTATATCAGGGCCCTTTCAGCACTATCTTGCTGGCATGTGCAATAGTGTCTATGTTTGGTGGCTGATTATGGGATGGATCCCCGGCTATAGGAGTCACTGGTTGGTCCATCCTTTACATTCAGCTTCTCACTTGATCTCTGTAACTCCTTCAATGTGTGCTTTGTTCTTAATTCTAGGAATGGGCAGTGTCCACATTTTGATCTTCATTCTTCTTGAGTTTCATGTGTTTAGTAAGTTGTATCTTGGGTAGTCTAGGTTTCTGGGCTAATATCCACTTATCAGTGAGTACATGTTATATGAGTTCTTTTTTGATTGGGTTAACTCACTTAGGATGATACCCTCCAGATCCATCCATTTGCCTAGGAATTTCATGAATTCATTGTTTTTGATAGCTGAGTAGTACTCCATTGTGTAAATGTACCACATTTTCTGTATCCATTCCTCTGTTGAGGGACATCTGGGCTCTTTCCAGCTTCTGGCTATTATGAATAAGGCTGCTATGAACATGGTGGAACATGTGTCCTTCTTACCAGATGGAACATCTTCTGGAAATATGCTCAGGAGACGTATTGCAGGATCTTCCAGTAGTACTACATCTAATTTTCTGAGGAACTGTGATGCGCCTCCCTTGACCAGCAAGAAAGTCACGCCACCACCTGGATCTTCTCAGTCAGCTTTATTCAGGAGCACCTTAATAGTAGATTCCCAGGAACCCGGACAGCAGCAGAGCTGCTGCTTTTATACTAAACCAGGGAGCGGGGAGGGGTGTCATAGTGGTTGTGGATTGGTGTACCAAGCCACACCCATTAGCATATTGCCCATTCATTGGTGTCACAAGCTACATCTCATTAGCATATTGCACGTTTGGGAGGGGCTATTGCTTGAGGAGGGCCTGAAGAGGGAGCCCATGTTTTCCCGAGCATCTGCATTCCAGAGCAACTGCCATTCCAGAGCAACTGCCATTCCTGAGCAACTGCCATTCCTGAGCAACTGCCATTCCTGAGCAACTGCCGTTTTGGAGCAACTGCCACTTCCTACAAGGACACACCAGATTGATTTCCAGAGTGGTTGAACAAGCTTGCAATCCCACCAACAATGGAGGAGTGTTCCCCTTTCTCCACATCCACGCCAGCATCTGCTGTCACCTGAATTTTTGATCTTAGCCATTCTTACTGGTGTGAGGTGGAATCTCAGGGTTGTTTTGATTTGCATTTCCCAGATGATTAAAGATGTTGAACATTTTTTCATGTGCTTCTCAGCCATTCGGTATTCCTCAGTTGAGAATTCTTTGTTTAACTCTGTGCCCTACTTTTTAATGGGGATATTTGATTTTCTGGTGTCCACCTTCTTGAGTTCTCTCTATATATTGGATATCAGCCCCCTATCTGATTTAGGATTGGTAAAGATCCTTTCCCAATCTGTTGATGGCCCTTTTGTCTTGTTGACAGTATCTTTTGCCTTACAGAATCTTTGCAACTTTATGAGGTCCCATTTGTCAAGTCTTGATCTTACAGCACAAGCCTTTGCTGATCTATTCAGGAATTTTTCCCCAGTGCCCATATCTTTGAGGCTTTTCCCCACTATCTCCTCTATAAGTTTCAGTGTCTCTGGTTTTATGTGGAGATCCTTCAACCACTTAGACTTGACCTTAGTACAAGGAGATAAGAATGGATCAATTCCCAGTCTTCTACATGAAAACCGCCAGTTGTGCCAGCACCATTTGTTGAAAATGCTGTCTTATTTCCACTGGATAGTTTTAGCTCTCTTATCAAAGATCAGGTGACCATAGGTGTGTGGATTCATTTCTGGGTCTTCAATCCTATTCCATTGTTCTACCTGTCTGTTTCTGTACCAGTACCATGCAGTTTTATTACAATTGCTCTGTAGTACAGCTTGAGGTCAGGCCTGGTGATTCTACCAGAGGTTCTTTTATTGTTGAGAAGAGTTTTTGCTAGTCTAGGTTTTTTGTTATTCCAGATGAACTTCCAGTTCTTCTCAAACTATTCAACAAAATAGAATCTGAAGGCACACTACCCAATTCATTCTATGAAGCCACAATTACTCTGATACCTAAACCTCATAGAGACACAACAAAGATAGAGAACTTCAGACGAATTTCCCTTATGAATATCGATGCAAAAATACTCAACAAAATTCTCGCTAACCGAATCCAAG
The DNA here is from genome assembly GCA_902729485.2 of Mus minutoides. Lineage (NCBI taxonomy): Eukaryota > Metazoa > Chordata > Mammalia > Rodentia > Muridae > Mus > Mus minutoides. The sequence continues at coordinate 121,727 of LR750000.1, forward strand.
AACACATCAAAATGATCATCTATCATGACCAAGTAGGCTTCATCCCAGGAATGCAGGGATTGTTTAATATACGGAAATCCATCAACATAATACACTATATAAACAAACTCAAAGATAAAAACCACATGATCATCTCCTTAGATGCTGAGAAAGCATTTGACAAAATTCAACACCCATTCATTATAAAAGTCTTGGAAAGATCAGGAATTCAAGGCCCATACCTAAACATAATAAAAGCAATCTACAGCAAACCAGTGGCCAACATCAAACTAAATGGAGAGAAACTGGAAGGAATCCCACTAAAATCAGGGACTTGGCAAGGCTGCCCACTTTCTCCCTACCTATTCAATATAGTACTTGAAGTCCTAGCCAGAGCGATTCGACAACAAAAGGAGGTCAAGGGGATACATATTGGAAAGCAAGAAGTCAAATTATCGCTATTTGCAGATGATATGATAGTTCATATAAGTTACCCCAAAAACTCCACCAGAGAACTCCTAAACCTGATAAACAGCTTCAGTGCAGTAGATGGGTATAGAATTAACTCAAACAAATCAATGGCCTTTCTCTAAACAATGGATAAATGGGCCGAGAAAGAGATCAGGGAAACAACACCCTTCACAATAGTCATTAACAATATAAAATATCTTGGTGAGACTCTAATGAAGGAAGTGAAACATTTGTCTGATAAGAACTTCAAGTCTCTGAAGAAAGAAATTGAGAAAGATCTCAGAAGATGGAAGGATCTCCCATGCTCATGGATTGGCAGAATCAATATAGTAAAAATGGCTATCTTGACTAAAGCAATCTACAGATTCAATGCAATCCCCATCAAAATTCCAACTCAATTCTTCAAGGATCTAGAAAAGACAATTTGCAAGTTCATCTGGAACCCCAATCAGATTCTTAAAGAACCTATTACTGAGCCAGGCGTGGTGGCACAGGCCTTTAATTCCAGCACTTGGGAGGCTTAGGCAGGCGGATTTCTGAGTTCGAGGCCAGCCTGGTCTACAGAGTGAGTTCCAGGACAGCCAGGGCTACACAGAGAAACTCTGTCTCGAAAAACCAAAAACAAAAAAACAAACAAACAAACAAACAAACAAAAAAAGAGCCTATTACTGGAAATAAAAAAAAAAATCAGCAATATTAGGAATGAAAATCATGACATCAACTAAAAATTTTACACCTAGCATGAACAGAAATAATTATTGCAAGTATAGACATATTTTTAAATTGAAATAGAAGGAAGAAATACATTAAAGAATCAAATTCATTCTTCCAGTAGAAAGGGTCCACTACCACCCAGTGCTATTTTAGAAACACTAAGGTGCAAATTATTTTAATATTAACTAAGCTAAATATTTAAGGAAAAGTAAATAACCAAATACATCAATCTTTATATAACAGACATTTAAATACATCTTTATATAACAATCACTTTTATTTATATAAATTATTACTTTTTTCCAATGCTTAAATTTAAAATAAAATATTTTTATTTGAGCCTTATAATCTTTACACTAGCAGTTAATTTATTTCAGAAATGCAAAACTGGTTTAAAATGTGAAACTCAATTGTATTTATAAGATTATTAATGTGAAGAAGCATCTACAATCCATATTAATAGACTCATGGATTCATCTGACATATGATCGCCATGTAGGAAAATTGCTTAACAAAATAGTGAATAAGGGATCCTCCTCTGTCTGGACAAAGATTCCTAAAACAGCTAAAGTAAATATTCATAGAGTGGTAATTTCTTGTCAGTTTACTTTAATAAAGATGTGTTATATGTTAAAGCAAAGCAAATTAAATGGTAGATCAATACTAGGTCTGACTGGTCCTTAGTCCTGAAGTTTAGAAAAATGAGTCAGAGAACATATCTATGAAAAGGAATAGTCTGGAACTGAATGAAGAATGGAGACCAAGAAGCATCTCAGATTACAGGATTCTATTTCTGTAAACAATACAATACATGCAGACTTCTAGAGGTTACAATTTCCTCTGTTGGATTTAGGAAGACGAGGAGGGTATACAACAGTTCCTGCCCTAAGTGCTTCAGGTACTAACCTAAAAACCATAAGCAAACCTTTCTTGCGCAACCTATCAGAGTCATTTGTTTTTTTTTATTTTGAATAGTCTAAATATAATATCTTAAAATATAAATTTCCATATTTGTTTGCAAAATTAAAATTTATCAGCATGATTTCAAGAAGTCCACATTAAACAGGAAGGTCAACAGGGATAAAGGCAAAGAGATACAGATTTATACACTTATTCTATTACCACTGACCAAAAGAAGACCAGATTAGTGACATTATCTTCATCCTAGACTACTTCACAACAAGCAGTAAAATCAGTGTTAAAAACTAAGCAGAACATAATGATATATTTTAAAAATGAATTATCTCATAAAATAGGCAATTCTAAATAGGCATGTTCCTAATAATGAAATATAAGAATCCACGGGGTAAAACTCAGAAAACTAAGAAGAGAAATAGTCAAATCTATTATTACAGTTGAAATCTTCAACAGCCTTGTCTAATTAATTGATGAACTGGGCTCGGTAAAAATCAATAAGCTGTACACGGGTTGATCTTGATTAACAATCCACTTGGTCTAATTAACATTTACAAAATTTGCTATCCAACAATAGTGGAAGTCTGGTTCTTCTCAAGATGGCATAGTTACAAAAAGACCATTTTCTAGGATGTTAAATACATTTTAGGATATTTAAGGAAATAAAAAGCTTAGCAAATATATTATAAAATCACAGTAAAACAATAGTAAAAAGATAAATGTGCAGTTCTCTATGGTTGAATATTAAATAGTGCCCTCTTCCATGAGTCAAAGGACATAGTCTCTAATAATTTTTAATCAACTAAAGATACTATGAAAATTATGAATTATAAATATCAAAAGTAATTAGAGAAGGAATTTGTCCTATGCTAGGGTATTAATGGCAAAAACCTTGAGAGTCTTTGAGTTGACTGAAGGCCTACTAAATGAAATGGAACCCACATCTGACCCTCCTTAGGTGACCAGAAACCTGAGATTAGATGCCCCGGAGTCCAATTGTAAAAGCAAATAGCAATACAATGTCCCCTAATAATATTCTGCTATACTTATTAGCGCCTTGCTCAGAAATCATCAGAGAAGCTTCCTCCTGTAGTAGATGGAAACAAGACTCAATATCATACATTTTACAGAGAGATAAAAAGCTATTGGAACATTCTGCTTGATGAATCCATCAAATCCCTTCACTCAGAGACCAGGGAATCTGAAGAAGAGGAGGCACGAAAGAGTGTAAAACCCATAAGGTATGGAGTACACTGTGGAAAGAAGTACTAAATCTTCCTCTGTGCACAGACAGATACAACATGTATAGGGCCTGCACAAGTCTGTACCAGGTCCTCTGCATATATATTATGGCTTCTAGTTTAGTGTTTTTATGGGATTCCTAAGTGTGGGGATGAATAGGTTTCTGTATGTGTGCCTTTTCTTGAGCTTTGTTCCCTTCTACTTTGTTGTTTTATCTAATTCCAATGTGTTAGCTTTTGTTCTTATCATATTGTATTGCAGTGTATTGTACTGTAATATATTGTATTATAGTATAATGTACTGTAATATATTGTCTTGTTATCCCTTAGAAGTCTGTTCATTTGCTAATGAGAGAGGGAAAGGATCCAGATGGGAGGAGATGTAGAGAGTAAGTGGATGATTAGAAAAAGTGGGAAATGTAATCAGAATTTTTCAGAAAAAAAAAAAAGATGTTTTAAATAAAAAGGGGGATTAGTCCACTAAGAAAGCAAGCCATGATTACCTGGTGTCTATAGGGAAGACCAAAAACTTGTAGAGAGGAGTAAAAATCACTGAACACTTGGCAAATGCAAGAGAAATTGTATCAGAAAAACTGAATGAATGAAAACCGTTGGATGATATGGAAAAACTGAGATAGTCACACACAACTCATATGACCATAGACACAACTAAGGGTTGTGGGTGCAAGAGGTGGGTGGAGAAAGCCAATTCTGTGTTGGTTTCTTTGGCTGCAAAGGGTGATTGCTAATACTTTGTGCTGGAAGACTTGTTGTGAGCCATATTATTAAGGTGCAACAAGCCAGGACTATTTGGAAGCCACATTTTGAATGTTAGAAGCTGTGGATGAGATTGCCTCAAAGGGAATGGGACCTAATCACATGTCAAGCAGTTACCGATATTTTGTTGCCTAGAAACCCAGGATTCAATATACAAAGTGGCCATTGGAGAATGATGTTTAGCTCAGGTAGACATGAAAGTGAAAGCACAGCAGAGTCCAGAATCAAGTGGCTTGATCATCCTGATCTTGGACACAAATAGTGTTTCCTTGCAATATGTAATTTCCTTGCAGAATTTTCAAGCATCAGAAACATATGATAGGCCTTTGCTACAGAAAGACCACTAAAGACCAATGTTTGTTCTGCTGTAAACGGCCCTGCCTATCACTTTGCCCTCAAGAGTTATTAGGTTGTACTTCAGCCCACACTGTGAAAAATAGACAAGAAAAAGCCACTAAAGAAACTTTTATTGGGCCTACTTCTAGAACTCCAGAGAAGGAAACATGCTACCATGTTACCAGCTACTTACCCAGTACCCCTAAACTGCTATTCAGGTAGCCTGAAGAATGTTAGAACAATAATAGCCATTTGTTTGAACAATCTAAGCTTTTCCTCTAGTTCTAGTCATATTCATTAAGTCATGTCTGTTGGTTCAAAGATGGCTATGCCACTTGTCAAAGCTTATCATCTACCAGGAGCATTACCCCACCTCTGGTCTGGGTGGGAATTATTTGAGAATCTTCAAAAACCTTGGTGTTGGGTTTTCTGAACTATTCTGATTATGCTGTCCCTGGGTAATGAGGGTAAACTGCTGCAGTCATGCAGAGCTATATCAAGGAATCTTGTAGTTTCTAGATTGCTGTTTCTGGTATTAGAATGTTTAAGGGGGCTGTGTGACTGCCAGTCCCTTTGTGCAAGAACATTTCAGCTCCATCCATTTGTCTAAGAATTTAATAAATTCATTGTTTTTAATAGCTGTGTAGTACTTCATCATGTAAATGTACCACCTTTTTGGTATCCATTTCTTTGTTAAGGGGCATCTGGGTTCTTTCTAGCTTCTGGACATTATAAATAAGGCTACTATGAACACAGTAAAGCATGTGTCCTTATTACATGTTGGAGCATCTTCTAGGATGTATATGCCCAGTAGTGGTATGGCTGGATCTTCCATTAGTACTATGTCCAATTTTCTGAAGAACTGCCAAACAGATTTCCAGAGTGGTTGTCTCAGCTTACATTCTCACCAGCAATGGAGGAGTGTTCCTCTTTCTTCACATCATCACCAGCATCTGCAGCTGTTAAAAACATTGAATTTGTGAAATTCTCAGACAAATGGATGAATCTGGAGGATATCATTTTGAGTGAGGTAACCCAATCACAAAAGAACACACATGATATGTACTCACTGACAAGTGGATATTAGCCCAGAAGCTCAGAATACCCAAGATACAATTTGCAAAACAATGAAACTCAAGAAGGAAGACAAAAGTGTGGATACTTTGATCCTTCTTAGAAAGGGGAACAAAATACCCATGGAAGAAGTTACAGAGACAAAGTTCAGAGCAGAGACTGAAGGAATGACAGCCTGGAGACTGCCCCACCTGGGGATCCATCCCATAAACAATCACCAAACCCAGATATTATTTGTAGATGCCAACAAGATTTTGCTGACAGGAGCCTGATACAGATGTCTCCTGAGAGGCTCTGCCAGTGACTGGCAAATATGGAAGTTTATTCAAATATGGATGCTCACAGTCATTCATTGGATGGAGTACAGGGTCCCCAATGAAGGAGCTAGAGAAAGTACCCAAGGAGCTAAAGGGGTTTGCAACCCTATAGGAGGAACAATATGAACTAACCAGTAACCCCAGAGTTCCCTGGGACTAAACCACCAATCAAAGAAAACACATGGTGGGACTCATGTCTCTAGCTGCCTATGTAGCAGAGGATGGCCTAGTTGGTCATCAATAGGAGGAGAGGTCCTTGGTCTTGTGAACGTTCTACACACTAGTATAGGAGAATACCAGTGCCTGAAAGTGGGAGTGGGTGGGCTGGGGAGCAGGGGGAGGGAGGAGGGACTAGGAGATTTTCGGAGAGGAAACTAGGAAAGTGGATAATATTTGAAATGTAAATAAAAAAAATAATAAAAAAAGGAATGTTCCAGCAACATAATATAGGACAAAATCTGCTAAAAGCATATTCAAATTCTCTATTCAAATTATCTCTATATTCTTGCTTATTTATGGAAAATTGACTCTGAGAAGGCTCATAATTGAAACTTAGTAATTTATCATTAACTCTACTAATGTTTAATAGCGTTTTAAGAGTACTTTCTATCATTGTGGTACTCAGGAAGGGGTGGGCCTGATCTGTCTCAAAGAATTTTTTTTCTTCTTGCCTCAACCCAGGAAGTGCCTTGCTTAGTGGTTCCAAGTAGAATTAGAAATACACCCCCTGTCACTCAACTCAGAATGAAATTCAATATGCCCTTATTAATGTATATCAGCCTTAGGCCACAAAAATGCATGATATAAGTTATATTTTTGTGCCTTCTTTTCAAAATACTCCCACTGATGTTATTATTATCAAGGAAATATGTTGTATAAAATGCCTACAGTAGTGGTTTATATATTTTTGTTATGTAATAAAGTATGTTACAAATGAAATTCTAGATATATGTCAATTATATAAAATGGGGAATGAAGCAGACTCGTTTTTAGCTAGTGTGGATATAAAGTTAGAACCTCCTAGCTTTGCCTTTAAACCTGCAAAATGACTTAAAATTTCCCCTAAGGTATCACCATGGAAACACAAAGTTACATAGGCCACAAGTTTCAAACCAGTGTTCTCTAGTCTTTTCCAGATTTCCATCTGCCATGGGTCAGACCTAGAATTACTCTACAATAATGTGAAGCATGCTGAACAACCAAGGATTGAAATCACACGTCTCAAGTTGAAGGTCAATATGAAGGTCTTGCCTTCTCCTAACCTCCAGTATTGTTGAAAGCAGATGATCACATGCATTGTTATTTGCAGCTCCCTCCCTCCACAGTTTCAGGCTGAGAGCAGACCTGCTGCCTCTGAAGGCAAGCCACAGGAAGCTACATTCTCCAGCTAAGGCTGGCTTCTTTTGTTGTGCTAACTGTCTCTGTGCTCTCCCGGACTCCTGCCACCTGACTGCTGTGCATTGCCCAGATCCTGTTTTCTGCCGAGGTATTCCACAGTGCTCTGGACTTCAGACTGTTTGCACGGACTGACTGTGGGCGGGGCCTTCCCTCTTATAGCCAAGAAAGATTCTTGAGTAAAGTAGAGATGCTTTGAACAGAGTGATTCTGTCTTGGCGTCCATTTTTCTCTCCCATCTGGTGTCTCCGAGCCCCAGTTCACCTCCCAGGGAACTCGGTTCTTGGGTACCCCAGGGATGGCGCACCCCAACAGTTATTCCAAGAGTGAATCTGCATATCTTAATACAATGTCAAAGCACTTTAATTTTTCTTCAATTTTTTAACCAACCTTCATTCACATTTTTTTTAACCTTGGTCTAAATATAGAATAAATATCAAATTTAATCCTAAACATTTTACAACTCTTTAGAAAAGTTCATCTCCATTTTTGTTGTTAATTTTCTTTGACACAAAATCATATTTTCATTTATTAATCAAACTGTGCAGTTGAAACCACAAAAAAATATTGTTCAATTTTTAAAAGGTGTATGAGTGTGTGTGTGTGTGTGTGTGTGTGTGTGTGTAGAAACCTGACCTTGTGGAACTGAGTTCCTGGCACCTGCATTAGGTGGCATACAATTGCCTGTTGCTCCACTTCTAGAAAATATGACCCTTCAGACTCCAGAAGGCAGGCACCTGCATTCAGTGTACATACAAATACACAATTTACTATATATAATATGTACCAATTTAGCATATATACATATTCATACCAAAGTTATTCTCAGCACAGCATAGTTACATTTGTCCTAGGAAATATGTTCAACAAATAGTAGAGAATTTCTGAACCCCTTATACCTGTATTTATATCTTTATTTTTTTATGGACAGTGTAACTTCTTTCTGTTCACTGTTCTTATTTTTTTTCAAATATATTTGTGAATATTAAGTGAGAAAAAAAATATCTTCTAGGAGTCATTTCAATAGTATTTCAATTCTGTTGCAAAAATAATTTAAAATTTAATAAATATAACAGCAGTCTTTCTACTTAGGCTTCAGTAACCACAGATTAAGTGGTTGAAACAATTGAGATAATTCCTCACAATTCTAGAGGCCTGAGATTGAAGATGTGGGTAACTCTCTGCACAATGTTTGGTATGAGTACTGTTCCTGGCTGGCAGACATCAGCTTCTAAGTTTGTCCAAAGGTAGTCAATCTTCTTGGTGTCTGAATGTGCACACAGAGAAACATTTTTCTCCTCATCTTACAAGAACAATGAATCTATTAGACTAGTATCCACTGATACAATTGTAATTAAATGCACTTGCTAAAGTCCTGAGCTTCAATAGCAGCCAAAGTGGTATTTCGAACTTTAGCATAAACTCAGTCCATTTGATGATAAATATAATCATGCAAGACATTCCCATTTTAAAAATTATTTCATTCTAGTTGTTGACCCTCAGTTCCCCTCCAACAGTTCCTCATCCCATTCATCCTCCCCCTGGCCTCCTAGAGGGTGCTCCCCTCCCCTCACCACACATTCCCTTTCCTAGGGGCCTCATGTCTCTGTAGGATTATGTGTATCTTCTCTCATTGAGGTGAAAGCAGGCAGACCTCTGTTTCATATGTGCCAGGGGCCTTTGACCAGCCTGTGTATGCTCCTGGCTGGTGACTCAATCTCTGGGAGCATCCTGTGGTCTGGTGCAGTTGTAATTTTTGGTATTCCTATATGGTGGTTCTTCCTTTCAGCTTCTTCATTCCTTCCAATAATTAAATTATGGGTCCCTGACTTCAGTCCAATGGTTAGGTATAAATATCTGCTTCTGTCACAGTCAACTACTGGTAGGGGCTCTCAGAGGACAGCCATACCAAGCTACCATTTGTAAGCATATTATAGTATAGTAGTATCAGGTCTTGGTGTGCCCCCATGATATGGATTTCAAGTTGGGCTGATCATTGGATCACCTTTCCTTCAGTCTCTTTTCAATTTTATTCCTTGCAGTTCTTTTAGACAAGAACAATTTTGGGTCAGGAATTTTGACTGCGGGTTAGTAACCCTGTCCCTCCACTTGAGGCCCTGTCTAATAGAGGTGACCTCTAAGTTCTCATTCTGCAATGTTGGATAGTTTGGCTAAGGTCACCCCAAGTGAGTCCTGAGAGTGTCTCAGCTCTCTGGTTTCTGGTACTTTCCAGAAGGTTCCCCTACCTCTCACTATCCAAGACTGAATATTTCTTCTCATTCTTTTGGCCCTCTCGATTTCTCTCTTGTTCCCTGTCCCCATATTTCATCCTGATTCACCCTCTCAAACAAATCCCACCTTCCCTCCACCTGCCTTGTGTACCTCTCCCTTCTAAGTGAGATTGAGGTTACATGGGCATTCTGCTTGTTAAACTTCTTATGGTATGTAAGTTGTATGCTAGGTATTCTGTATTTTTTTAGCTAATATCCACTTATCAGTGGATGCAAAAATTGCTGTCACTTGTTTTTGACAGTGGCATAGACCTTTTGGGTCTGATTTACATCACTCAGGATATTATCTAGTTACATCCACTTGCCTGCAAAATTCATGATGTCCTCATTTTTATATTTTTTATTAGATATTTTCTTTATTTACATTTCCTGGTTTCACCTCCAGAAAAACCCCTTATACCATCCGCCATCCCTTGCCTCTATGAGGGTGTTACCCCACCCACTCACACTTCCCTATCCTGACATTCCCCTACATTGGAGCATCAAGCTTTCACAGGACCAAGGCCCTCTCTTCCCATTGATGTCTGAAAAGACCATGCTCTGCTACATATGCAGCCTGTTTCATAGGTCACTCCATATGTAATCTTTGATTGGTTGTTTAGTACCTGGAAGCTTTGGAGGATCTGGCTGACTGATATTGTTGTTCCCCGCTAAGGGATTGCAAACCCATTCAGCTCCTTTAGTCCTTCTTCTAACTCCACTGTTGAGGACTTTGTGCTCAGGACAATGGTTGGCTGCAACCACCCACCTAAGTGTTTGTCAGGCTCTGGCATACCCTCTCAGAAGATGGGCTCCTTTCAGCAAGAACTTCTTGGCATCCACAATAGTGTTTGGGTTTAGTAACTGTATATAGAATGGATGCACAGGTGAGGGCAGTCTCTGGATGGCTTTTCCTTTAGTCTCTGCTCCACACTTTGTCTCTGTATTTGCACCTGTGAGTATTTTGTTCCCCCTTCTAATAACGAAGTACCCACACTTTTGTTTTCCTACTTCTTGAGCTTCATGTGGTCTGTAAATTGTATCTTGGGTATTATGAGCTTTTGGGCTAATATCCACTTATCAGTAAGTGCATACCATGTGTGTTCTTTTATGATTGGGTTATCTCACTTAGGATCATGTTTTCTAGTTCAATCTATTTGCCTAAGAGTTTCATGACACCATTGTTTTTAATAGCTCCACTGTGTAAATATACCACATTTTCTGTATCTATTCCCCTGTTGAAGGACATCTGGTTTCTTTCCAGCTTCTGGTTATTATAAGTAAGGCTGCTATGAACATAGTGGAGCATGTGTCCTTATTATATGTTGGATCATCTTCTGGGTATATTCCCAGGAGTGGTATAACTGGGTCCTCAGGTAGTACTATGCCCAATTTTCTGAAGTACCTCCAAACTGATTTCCAGAGTGGCAACCAACTAATTGGGAAAAGATCTTTACCATCCCTACATCCCATAGATGGTTAATATCAAATACATACAAAGAACTAAAGAAGGTAGACTCCAGATAATCAAATAACCCTATTAAAATGGGGTACAGAGTTAAACAAAGAATTCTTAACCAAGGAATATTGAATGACTGAGAAGCAGCTAAAGAAATGTCCAACATCCTTAGTCATCAGAGAAATGAAAATCAAAACAACCCTGAAATTCCACCTCACACCAGTCAGAATGACTGAGATCAAAAACTCAGGTGACAGCAGATGCTGAAGAGGATGTGGACAAAGAGGAACAGTCATCTGTTGCTGGTGGGATTCCAAGGTGGTACAACATCTCTGGAAATCTAGTGGTTCCTCAGAAGAAAAAAAAATGGGTCTCTCCAATTTTTTTATGATGGCACTTAGTGCTATGTATTTTCTTCTTAATGCTGCTTTCATAAACATAAGTTTGGTTATGATGTGTCTTCATTTTCATTTAATTCTACAAAGTCTTTGATTTCTTTCATTATTTCTTCCCTGGTCAAGCTATTATTGAGCAGATAATTGTTCAGTTTCCATTAGTATGTGGACTTTTTGTTGCTTTTGTTATTATTCAAGTCTAGCCTTAATCTGTGATGATCTGATAGAATGCTTTTTTTTTATGTTGAAGCTTGTTTTATGTTTGATTATATTGTCAGTTTTGGAGAAGGTACTAGGACATGCTAAGAAGAAGTTATAGTCTCTTGTTTGGGAGTGAAATGTTCTGTAAATATTCATTAATTCCATTTGATTCATAACTTCTTAAATTTCATTATCTCTCTGCTTAGTTTCTGTTTCAATGGTCTGTGCTTTAGCGAGAATGGGGTTTTGAATTCTTCCACTATTATTGTGTGGGGTGCAATGTGTGTTTTGAGATTTAGTAAAGTGTCATTCCAAATGTGGGTGCCCTTGCATTTGGGGCATAGATGTTCAGGTTTGAGACTTCCTATTGGTGGATATTTTTCCTTTGATGAATATGCAGTGTCCTTCCCCATCTCATTTGATAATTTTTGGTTACTTTGGACCTCATATGCCCTTGATTTCTGTGGACTTCCTGGGATGCCTGTAGGTTATAGGTTTTGAGCCGTTATAGGGCCATTGTTCTGACCTGTGTGGGGATGTGGAACTGAAGTGAGGTTGGAGGTGGTAGGTACCACATAAACTGTGCTAAGTGAGTGTCCCAGCTGTCATGGGTATTTGAACAAAATTCTCACTTATATCTTTGGTCACTGAGGAACTCCTAAGTACCATGAAGACTGCAGAATTTGGGTGGATATAGGTTGAGCATCTGATCTGGCCCAGATGAGAAGTGGGTTGGAAGGAACATCGATATGTCCATTTTTTTTAAAGATTTTATTTATTTATTATATGTAAGTACACTGCAGCTGTCCTCAGACACTCCAGAAGAGGGAGTCAGATCTCGTTATGGATGGCTGTGAGCCACCATGTGGTTGCTGGGACCTGAACTTAGCACCTTCGGAAGAGCAATCAGGTGCTCTTACCCGCTGAGCCATCTCACCAGCCCCGATATGTCCATTTTTATATAGCAATGTGTCTAGCCACATTTTTAATCAGTACATAAAGAGAGTTATGGAGGTTACTTATCAAATGGAAATCATAGTTATTTATGATGGTGAAATCACCCTTGAGTTATTTATTACATTCCTCTTTCTAGTTTTGTTTCTTCTTTGTGCTGGTTCAGTTACTTATAAATATGAGGACACTTAACACATTAATTATATAAAGTATAGATTATAAAAACAGCACTCCCAATGTCCGGGATCTTCTCAGTCAGCTTTATTCTGGAACACCTTGATAGTAGATTCCCAGGACCCTGGACAGCAGCAGAGCTGCTGCTTTTATACTCTCCCAGGGAGGGGGGGGTGTCGTAGTGGATGCTGATTGGTGCACCAAGCTATACCTCATTAGTATATGGCCCGTTCATTGGTGCCACAACCACGCCTCATTAGCATATTTTCCCTTCGGGAGGGGCTACTGCCTAAGGATGACCTGAAGGGAGCTGCGCATGCACGCTAGACTCTCCTCCCTGGCAGCCTGCCAGTCCTGCGCCATCTTGTAATGGGGCAGAGCCAGAGGATCCTGGAGCAGGAGGTCTTCCTGGAGCCGGACGGCCTTCCCGGACCTGGAAGAGGCTTTCCTGGAGCCCAGGCAGCGGCCTCTCCCGAGGCGACCAGGGGTGGAGTGGCCTCTCCTGAGTTGGCCACTTCCTAAACCAATGATATTACTTGTTAATGTAATTTCATCAAAAGAAGGATACATTGTGTCAAATATGAGTAAAATTATTTTTGTTTATTGAGGTTTGGAGAAAAATTGACAAATGACCTGCAATACTAGAGCATCTAAAGAGTGAGACAATAAAAGTAAAGTCAAGATATGCAAGAGAAAAGCAAGAAAGAACATCAGCAAGCCCTGAGGAAGACAGGTAACTAACACAGCATCAGAGAAGAATTTCACAAGACAGCCAATTTAAATAAAGAGAGGTAATAAGTTATCACTCTGATGGCTTTGCTGTGAATAATTAAAAGAGGGCTTCCAGGGAGGAAAAGAAGAAGAGAGTTGTAAACAAGTTTGAAATTGTGCAACCCAAAAAGAAGTTTGGTGACTGAAGGAACTGTTAGAGTTGAACCTAAATAGATTGAAGATGTCATAAAATGAAGGCTTAGATTTGATAAATAAAAAATGCTATGCTTGTATAAGAAAGTGAACAGGAGGATGGAGGATGGGATAGGGGGATTTTTGAGAGGAAATAAGGAAAGGGATAAAATGTGAAATGTAAATAAAGAAAATGTCTAATAAAAAGTAAATTGAAAAGTAAGTGATTTTTTGAAAGAGATGATATAAATGGAAAGAGAATCATTTGAAAGATATTAAAAAGATGAGATGTGTGCTTGTCAGTCTGATTTATTCATAATGCATTAGATGACTCAAGAATGGAACTTCAGAACTTTAGTGGAGAAATAAAGATGGCCCAGTTGAATCCAGAGATTCTGTTCACATCAGACAAATGCTGAATTGGCACCTAATGACAGAATTAACAGAAAGGGGCATAGGATAAGAAAGACATTTCCCATTCAGGCTCTGCTTTTATTAACTGAATGGGGACACTGAACATCGAGAAACAGAATGGTTGGGGGAGAGACTGAAAGAAGAAAAGGAAGAAATAGAATAAGAAGAATAAGAATAAAAAATGTAAGGTGGAGAAGGAGGAGGAGAGAAGATGAAAAGGAACAGGAGCATAATGAACAGAATAGAGAGGAGACTGGAGTGATAATCAACAGAGGAGACAGGAGAGTGAAGTAACTGACAATAGCAAAAATCTCAGAAAAATTTAAGTTCAACTTTAGTGTATGAGCTTTGAAAAGTATATTGCAGAAGAACCTGAGCTGCAACTTGTAACAAGCACATAAGTCTCAGTCATGCTCAAGGTCTACATCTTATTTCCCATTGATTTCACTTATATAAAATGATAAGCATGGGGCACATAGCCAGCAGTCTTTAGCTACAGGATTTTTCTTTTATCACTCTATGGTTTGATAGAAGCACTAAGCAAAAGACATATGCAACTCTTTTTAGGTGGTCATTTTTGACTGATGGAGTCTTCAACCAAGCCAGGAACAGGAGGTGTCTGCCTAAGAACACCCCATCCATAAGTGCCTCTCCACAAACAGTTATGAATGGCTTTGAGAAGTGAACTGCTCAGTGTGCCTTCATGCAGTATTCTTAGAATGTGAAGAGTAAGTGGATGTTTATTCACTCATGAAAACTCATTTATTTTATGATGAATTCCAAAATAGAGTTCTTTTCATAGCTGATAGCTTCTGAGGATGACAATGTGGTTTTATTTTCTTTTTGGAATCCCAATATTCTGCAATATACAGAAAGCCCATAGAGAAGAGCTCTTGACCTTCAGACTTGGCGCTTGGAAAATATAATCTCTGAAATTGAGGAGCGTAAACCAGAACCCAAACTTCTCCTATACCTGCCTTTCACTTAAATGTATCTCACAATATTCTTACAGGACTGTTACTGCTAAAAACAGACTAAATGTAAGATATGCAAAAGAATAATACATAGTGTTTGCTGCCATGTACTACTTCAGGACTTAAGCATGTCATAATTTACCAATAAGCAATAAATATTAATATAGAATAAGGTATTTTAGAATAAAATAAGTCTTTACAACTCTACATCGGGAAACTTTCATTAGGCCATGAACTGGAGTATTGAAATACATGAAAATACTGGCTTTCCTTGCTTGAATTCTGCCATTTCATTATTTTCCTTCCTTAACTATTTTCCAAGTTTTAGTGTTTGTCCTGTGGTCTTCAACGTTAACAAATCTAAGTGCTATATAACTGAGCAGTGTGTTTAAGAAAGGCATCAAAACCCATCCAGATGAAGACCAACCATTCTAAGCATACAATCTAGACTGACTCAGTCATCTTGCCTTCAGTACAAAAGTGTATAAAACCTGGTCCCAGCCAGGCAGTGGTGGTGCATGCATTTAATCCAAGCACTTAGAGGCAGAGGCAAGTGGATTTCTGAGTTCGGGGCTAGCCTGGTCTACAGAATAAGTTCCAGGATAGCCGGGGCTACACAGAGAAACCCTATCTTAAATAAACCAAAAATCAATCAATCAATCAATCAATAAAACCTGGACCCAGGCTTAGCCTGTTGGATAAAAGGCTCAGACATAAAATTTTCATGGAGAAATGAGGGTTTGATGATACTGTGGGTGCTAAAGCCCATGCATCATTTGTCAATTGAAACAATTACTGTGTTGTCAAATGTAAAATCTATTTCTGGATACGCTGCCTCAGGCTCCTGTCTCTATTCAGATTGCATATTGCAGCCAGTGAAATCTCCTGATTTTGTCCTCCAAAGAATCCCCTGTTCTCATTGGTCCCTATGCATAAAATCTCTCTCTCTCTCTCTCTCTCTCTCTATATATATATATATATATATATATATATATATATATATATATATACACACACACACACACACACACACACACACATATATATATATATATATATATATATATATATATATATATATATATACTATATACACATATATAGTACTTACTAAAGTATATTATGTGTAAGAATAAAAACAAATAAAAGGAAAGGAAGAAATGACTGCTTCTAGGTGTAGTGGAGGGAGAAAGTTCACTTTAGATATATGGGAGAGTATAGTTAAGGACCGAGAAATCTGGAAGAGTCAAGAGTGGATAGGAACAAACTGAGATGGACCATGTCCAAAGAGGAGAACAGGATGGAAAGGAAGGGGAGAGAGAGAGAGAAATGAGATGTAGCAGCCAAGATGGCAAAGATTTAAAGGGAAAGAATAACTTAAATGGTTTGATTAGATAGAGAATGCAGGGCAGGCAGCAGGGTGTGCCTACTGGAGGAGCCTCTAACAGTAGGGGCTGAGGGATGCTGAGAAAACCTGGCGGCCAGATTCATTTTGCTATGCTAAATAGGCACCACAGGTATTTGTTCCAGGGTTTGAGGCTCAATATTTTATACTAATTAGTATATTCTATATATTAACAATTATTTGATGCATTTTATTTGTTAAAAATATACTTTTCTGTGTTCTTCTTTAAATATGTCTTGGTAACTAAGGCTGAGGGACACGTTTTTGTTTCTGTTAATGTGATATAGAGGAACAAGATATCACCTCTGAAATTTCTAGAAAAATAAAACATAAAAAGACATATACTGTGACTTTTCCCTTTCATTTGCCTAGCTCCTATAAAGAGAACTCAGAAAATTCATACTAACAAAGTTATTACATATTGGAATAGCATATTTTTGCTCCTAGGAATTTTTTATTTATTTTTGAAATGCAACACAGTAAGACATAACCTATTATATTAGAGATCGGCTACCAGAAAGATGTATTGCAGCTACTGTGGAATATATGAACAAAGTAAAGTTACCTTTTTAATTTTATTTTGTTCTAACAAATAGTTAATAAGAAAAAAGCTCTCGCCTTTAATCCCAACATTCGGGAGGCAGAGGCAGGCGGATTTTTGAGTTCGATGCCAGCATGGTCTAGAAAGTAAGCTCCAGGACAGCTAGGGCTATAAAGAGAAACCCTGTCTCAAAAAACCAAAAAAAAAAAAACAAAAACAAAAAAAAAAACAAAAAAAAAAGAGCTCTATTTAAAAATGTAAAGAAATCTCTTGGAAGAATTACACATCTCTCCAGGTTCACTAATTACCATGGGCAAACGCCAATCCTGACACTATTAATGATACTCTGCTATGCTTGCAAAGAGGAGAGCCTAGCATAACTGTCTTCTGAGAGATTCCACCCAGAAGTTGACTGGAACAGGTGCAGACACCCACATCGAATCACTGGATGGTGCTTCGGGACTCTTATGGAAGAGTCAGAGGAAGGATTTCTAAGGGTCCATGATTCACAAAAGAATGATACCCCAGGAGGAATGGGAATGTCTTGACTGTGCTCAGAGGGATGTGATGTTGGAGAATTACAATAATCCATTTTTGTTGATATCTCTTCATTCTTTTGAAGAGGAACCAGTGTTATATTCGTGGTAATCACTCCAAACTTATTGCCTACTTTTAAACAAAACTTCTGAGTTCCAAAAAAAAAAAAAAATTGAATTAAATATTCAGAGCAAGAAAATATATTGCCACACACATGGTAATTGGAATGTTTTAATTTTACTTTTACATTAAAGTTTAAACATTTTTATGAATTAAAAAAAGAATGATACCCAAGATTCAAATAGTATGCAAAAGCAAAAAGCATTTTTTTATTATATAGAAGTCCAGCATGTTGGGTTGTGTGTGTGGGTCTACCATTTACCAAGATGGAGATGTCCAGGTGAGCTTAGAGACCCAATTTAAAGCATATTAAGCAAATTCTAGGAAGGGGTAGGTGACCTTTACCTTGATTTGATGTCTTTGGTCTCTAGGGATATGGGAGTCTTTGGGATGGCTAGGGCTCAGGGAACATTCCAGAACCCTTTCTGGGGGAGCCTGGAAACTATTGCTGATTCACTACTCATATCTCAGCCAGCTTCTTATGAGCTGCCTACAGCCCTTTATTTATTTATTTATTTATCTATTCATTTATTTATTTATTTATTTCCAGTAACTGACTTGCCTGGACTTACCAAGTTCTGGAAGATGAAAATTTAGGCCTAGTCTCCTGAACTGCCAGTTTGAAGCCTGTCATGGAGTCAGCCTATCTCAGGCCGCTTAGATGAGGGCTGAATGGGATAGGATTTCCACAGGAAGATCAACAGCCAACTAACTTGGACCCTTGAGGGTCTTTTAGAGATTGAGCCACCAATCAAGGAACATACACAGGCCAGACCTTGCCCTCCACAAATGTGTAGCAAATGTGCAGCTCTGTCTTCACGGGGGTCCCTCAGCAATTGACCCAGGAAGTGACCACAAAATGTGTGGAATCCATTGCCCTGCTTGGTGCCTCATGTTCCCGCAGTGGGAGAGGATTTGCCTAGCTCTGCAAAGACTTGATGTAGGAGGATTGGAGAATAATACCCTGTGGGCAGAAGGAGAGGGTTCCACCCTCTCAGAGAAAAAGGGGATTGGGGAATGGGAGAGAGACTGTGTTGGGAATAGGCATAGGGATTGGGGCACAGTTACCAGGATATAAGGTGAACATATAAATTAAACTAGTGGAAAAAGGAGAGACTCTCAGAAGAAGGAAAATAAATCAAATAAAAATCACAGCAGGGCATTCAAAGAATATGGCTGCTTGAGTATATCTATATACCCTCTTGCATAAATAAATTTTTTTTTTGCCTTTCCAAAATACCTTTAACTGTGTAGTCATTATCTTGAGATCCCAGATACCTTTCTACTATTACCCAGTAATAGTAGACAGTAGGGGTTTTCAATAGACAGTGATGTTAATTTAGACACCTCTGTAAGTCACAGAGAATTGTTTGTGCTGAACAAATATAATATTCATAATGAAAGTGCAGAATATGAGGGTATCAGGCATAAATGTAATTCTAAGTTACCCATAAATATATGTGGGGCTTAGCATTTCTTTCTTTGTTTCCATCTTTATCTGAATAAAGATCGCAAAGAAATCTTTAGAATGGCTAATTCCAGTAAAAATTTATTTTACCTCTAAACTGGGTGTTATCTAAAGCCTTGTGTATATATTTCATGGTCTAATGCTTATAATACTAGGTGTTGAATATATTTTGCATATTAAGCATACACTTCTGGGTACAGTTTCCCAAAGTTAGAGTGAGAGCAGAGTTATTTATTACATAGCTCATCCTTAGTCTGGAGTAGCTTGCTCCTTTGTGAATGTTGTAAGACTAGTCAGCTTTAAAGAGGCAGGAATCTATGATGGCTTTCTCAAATTTTTCTAAATTTCTTTTGTAGTTGTTACATATTACTTCTACTAGAGAAGGAACAGATGAGACTAGTGTTCAGGAACCCAAACAAATAGGACTAAATTTGACTTCATGACCTTTTTCAGGGTCACTGCAGACGTGAGGACAGTTTTAGCAGAATATGGCCTTTCTCATTTACTTCAATGGAGCTCAAGTATAACTTGGGGCTTGTGTTGGTTAAAAAAAAAAAAAAAGCAACATGGACTCCAGTTCACTCAGGTAAACTCTCAGACAACAAGATGCTCTGGCCAGCAGAGAGCACAGTAGAGACCATAGTCCAAACACCTAAATAATATTGGGGTAGTTGGTTGGTATTTGTCCCTAGTCCTCAAAAGCCATGATCTGTGTCTAGAGTCTGCTGGGAAGTGGTAAAGTCTAGTGTGAGATCATGAGAGGATTGAGGTCATGTTCTCATAAATGATGACATTCACTTTTATTTCCTGAACTTTCTGCTTACAATTGACTCAGTGAGCAGTTTTACCTGTTACATGCATTGGTGCCACCGTTCTAAAACATATAATAAATCATCATGGACTGAAATCTCAAAACCCACCAGCTAAGATTAATTTGTGCATCTTATTAGTTGCTAGTTTTTATACATTCTTCTGCCAAACCCTGCTCTGATTGTATTCAGCGCTGATATTGTAATCTGACATATTTAGATCTATCTATCCTGCGGCTTTCTTGTAATCAAATGGAACACGGACTTCATGGCCATCAAGGGTACAACACATGCATTGTTAACTGTTCTACTCCCTCATTTGTGATAGAAACTGACCTTTACATGTGTTGTCAAAACCACCATCAATAATAATGCTAAAATGTAAGTGATTCGTGGAGATTGGGATTTTTCCCAGCATAATCATGCCCAGTCTCCAAGGCACCTACAGTTCAGTGGAGAAGAAAGTTAGCATTAATTTGACTATTTTTAAGGTGAACTAGCTATTTTACATTGGTTTGACATTTCATTTTCATTTTTATTTAATATACATGGGTATTTTTTGGCTTGAAGGAATG
This sequence comes from Mus minutoides, assembly GCA_902729485.2. Classification (NCBI taxonomy): domain Eukaryota; kingdom Metazoa; phylum Chordata; class Mammalia; order Rodentia; family Muridae; genus Mus; species Mus minutoides. The sequence goes on from LR750000.1 coordinate 142,145, forward strand.
TCCATGCACCATATGTGTTTTTCATGCCCCACAAAAACTAGACGATGATGGCATATTTAACTGACCAGTTGAGAGCTGCCATTGTGGGAGTCTGGGAATCAAATTTTTTCCCCTGGAAGAACATCCAGTGTTCTTTAACTCTGAACCATCTCTAGGGAGTCCACTAATGTGACTATTTTTATCTTAATGAGAGTTTAAAAATACAATCAAGGCAATTTACTACAAAATATTCCTTGAACAGCCATCAGTAGAGAGAAGGTTGGTTTTGATTGTTTCCTTGTTTCTGAGTTATTGTGTTTTGTTTTTTGCTTTTTCTGTTTGAGACAACAAACTTCAGTGACAGCTGGTATACCTACCAAGGACAGCCGTGACAATGGATCAGTCATGCTCTATAGGGCATGCTCTATAATCCAGAACTTCACTCAAGCTTGACATTTCACAACTTAATTAGTATCCATGCACAGCTAGAAGGCAGCTGTTCTTTAACCTGTTTTCTGAAAACATAAGTTAAAGACACAGTATTAAGATTGATGATTTTCTTAATATCATAAAACTAACAAGTGAAATATAGCTTGGTCCTTTTAGAGACAATATTGTAACAAGAGACAGATGTAAAAAATTATTTTAACAATGTAAAAATTTTCCCTTTTAAGAGAAAACAATCACTATTTCTTTCCTTCACGAATGTCTTTGTACCGCTTGCCTCCCTGCCAGAAGAGTGTCCTGAGGTCTCAGAAAATGAAGTTACACTCAGTTGTAAGATGCAATACATGTGCTAGAAATGAAGATCTGGTCTTCTGGAAGAGCAGCCACTGTTCTCATGGCTGAACGTGCTCTATAGCCCCTACTAAGTGTGTTCTTGTTGTTATTTTTAACATGTTTTGTTTTGTTTCTTGAGACAATAATCTTTATATATTGCCTTGACTTGCATGGAGCTTACTATAAATATATGTTGACTTCAATACAAAGATGTGCTTTTATCTCTTGTATTCTGAAATTAAAGATGTGTGCCACCAAGCCCCCCAAACCCTATTTTTGGTTAGAAAATATAGCATTACATGATTACCTTATATTTTTGCATTCCAGCTGTAAGATTTTGCCAAAGCTCATGATTTAGAAAATTTGCTAAGTTATAAAGTGAATGTCATGGTTTAAATGTCTATTAAAAGTAAAACAACATTAAAAACACAGTCATAAAATAATCATATTGTAGAAGTAAAAAATGTATTAGAAATTGAGTACTTGTCCAATGAACAATGGTCCACTATAAAGATTGATTTCAACTTCCTGAAGAGGCTATAAAGACAGAGTTGTCTTAAAACACAAGCTTTGGGCTGGTGAGATGGCTCAGCGGGTAAGAGCACCCGACTGCTCTTCCGAAGGTGATAAGTTCAAATCCCAGCACCCACATGGTGGCTCACAACCATCCGTAACGAGATCTGGCGCCCTCTTCTGGAGTGTCTGAAGACAGCTACATTGTACTTACCTATAATAAATAAAATAAATCTTAAAAATAAAAAAACAAAACACAAGCTTTGATTGGTTAAAGTCAAAGCATTATTTGGTTTATTCCCAGGAATAGTCTCCTAGTGGAAGTGATTTAGTAGTTTCTAGTTTCTTAAACTCATTTTGCTTCTGTGCAAAATTGGGATATAATAGCCTCGCTTACTTGGTGAATTCCAGAAAGTGAAAGACTCTTTTCTAAAGTGAAGTGTGGGAAGAAACAAAGAAAGAAGGTTGGATATCACTTTAGAATAAAACTTGAGGTTTTCCTCAACCTCCACATATATATATATACACACTCTCTCATTTATACACACATACATACACACTCACAAGTAAACATGTATAAATAATAAATACATATACTTAAAAAAAAAATACTGTCTTTGGATTAAGTGGAACACCATGCCCCAATCCTGCTGAAGAAGCTGATTTGGTACTCAATGGTTTAGATTCATTACTGATGCTGTATGGTGAGATTACATACAATCTTTTTCTTTATCAATTAATTTATTTACATTACAAATCAGGCAAAATTTCCACTACCTCCTATTTTACTAGTCACTCTCTCACACCCCCTTCCTCCATTCCTTTCATCCTTTCTCCTCAAAGGAAAGGACTCTATTGAATATCAACCCACCTTAGCATATCAAGTTGTAGTAGGACTAGATTCATCTTCTACTGAGGCTAGACTGAACAGCCAAGTTAGAGGAAAGCTGTCCATGGACAGACAACAGAGTCAGAGACAGCCTCTGCTCCAGTTGTTAGGGATCTGACATAAAGAACAAGCTTCACATCTGTTATATATATATATGTCAGGGTATGTTTTTTGGTTCATGGTTAAGGGTCCAAGTTAGTTGATACTATAGGTTTTCTTGAGATGTCCTTTATTTTGAGATTAGTCCTAAGGCTTTGATTTAATCAGGAATCTGCATTACCAAATGCTGTAGGTCCTTGTCAACAATGGGTTTCGATCTATCAGTAAAGCAGGAGAGGATGCAGGAGAGAGAAGGAGAGGAAAACCACCGTGTTTCAGGAGATGAATCAAATTTAGAGCTGGAGAAGGAAAATCGGCTGAAATGTAGATGAGAAGATGTGGCCCCTGGAAGGACTTCCCAGAACTGTATTGGGCACCAAGGACTAGGGGGGCTGCCCAGAAAAAATAGAGCAGCAAAGATAGATCATAGATTTAGAAGGACTTGGGTCAAGAGTATCAGTGGGAAATCTATGATAGCCAGGCAGAGGATTAGAACTACCCAGCCTTTGAGCTAACCAAACCATTTCAATAGTAAATGTGTGTGTGTGTGTGTGTGTGTGTGTGTGTGTGTGTGTGTGTGTGTGTGTGTGTGTTTGGCTTTTATTTGCAGATCCAAAGAGTTCCTGGGTGAATGGCAGGAAGTGTGAGGCCCGCTGGGAGGAAAGGGGTGTAGCTAAACTTACCTCTACAGTTCTTGACCCCTCTGGCTCATTCCTTTCTTCCTCGTCCTCTGCCTAATGTTTAGCATGGGCCTCTGCTTAGTCAATGCTGGTGAGAGTGCAAACTTTTACAAGCACTTTGAAAATCATTTATATGGATTTTCAGAAAATTGGAAATAATTCTATGTCAAGAACCAGTTATACCACCCTGGGTATATTCTAAAAGGAATACTTCCCAGAACCTATATTGGCTATCCTAACTAGCAATCATGGTCATGTAACTTTAACTAGCCAACTCCAGTAACTAGGCAATTTTCCAATTGGGGCATAAGTACACCAACCCCTTCTGAGTGTAATTCAAGCATACTCACTTTGGCCCTCCTTCTCATATATCTTCTTTGGGCATGTGAATTTTAGCATAGTTACTCTCTATTTTATTAGTAATGCCCAATTATAAGTGAGTATGTACCATCTTTGTCTTTCTGGGGCTGAGTTACTCACACACAATGATATTTTCTTTTTATATCTGTTTGTCTGCAAATTTCATGATATCATTATTTTGGATAGCTGCGTAATACTCCATTGTGTAAATGTATATTTTCTTTATTCGTTTTTCTTTTGAGGGACAGTTATGTTGTTTTCGGTTTCTGGCTATTAATAATGAAGGTGCTATGAACACAGTCAAGCAAAGTGTCTTTGTGGAATGGTGGAGCATATTTTGGGTATATGCCCAGGATGGTAGAGCAGGGTCTTGAGGAAGAACTATTCCCAATTTTCCAAGACACTGCCAAACTGATTTTCAAAGTGGTTGTTCAATTTTGCACTCCTAGCAGCAATGTAGAAGTGTTCTCTTTGCTCCATATCTTTGGGACCTTGTACTATTGCTTGAGTTTTTGAAGTTAGCCACTCTGATAGGTGTATTATTGAATCTCAGAGTTGTTTTGATTTGCATTTCCCTGATGATTAAGGTCTTCGAACATTTCTTGAATTTCTTCTTGGCCATTTGAAATTCCTCTCTTTAGATTTCTCTGCTTTGCCCTATACCCCATTTTTAATTGAATTATTTAGGTTATTGTTGTTTAATTTATTGAGTTCTTTACCTATTTAGGATATTAGCCTTCTGTCAGGTGAAGGGTTGGTGAAAATCTTTTCCTATTCTCTAGGGTGATGTTTTCTCCTATTGAACGTGTCATTTGCCTTACAGAAGTTTTTCAGTTTTATGAAGTCCCATTTATTAATTGTTTACCTCAGTGTCTGGGCTGCTGGTGCTCTATTCAGAAAAGTGTCTTCTTGTATTCAAAGCTATTCCCCAATTTTGATTCTATCAGGACTACTGTATCTGATTTTATGTTAAAATCTTTGATCCACTTGGACTTGAGTTTTGTTTTTGAGGGTAATAGATATGAATCTATATGAATTCTTCTGTATGAAAACATCCAGTTACATCAGCTCCATATGTGGAAGATGCTTTCCAGTTTTCAATGTATGATTTTGGCTTCTTTGTAAAAAAAAAAAAATCAAGTGTCTGTAGGTATGTGGGTTTATTTCTGGGTTTGACTCAATTCCCTTGATCCACCTCTTTATATATTGATAGCATTCAGTTTTTATTACTACTGCTCTGTAATACAGCTTGAAATCAGGGATGGTGATGTTCTTTTATTGTACAATATTGCTTTAGCTATTCTGGTTCTATTTTTCCATATGAAGTTGAATATTGTTCTTAAATGTTCTTAAGAATTTTGATGAAAATTGGATTGAATCTGTAGTTTGCTTTTGGTAAGACATCCATGAGCATGAAAAATCTTTCCATCTTCTGATGTCTTCTTCAATTTCCTTCCTTCCAAGACCTGAAGTTTTTGTCATATAGGACTTTTACTTGCTTGGTTAACATTACACCAAGATATTTTGTATTCTTTGTGTCTATTATACATGGTTTTGTTTTCCTAATTTGTTTCTAGGCCCATTTATTGTTTGTATAGATCAAGGCTGCCAATTATTTCTTAAATTCTAGCTTTTCACAACTTAATCTGATCTTTACTAATTCTAAAATTAAATGAAGGAAAAAAATTATATCTTTCTCATTTGCATATAAGTTAAATATATACTCTTCTAGGCATTGTGCTGAAAGTTTCAGGCCATCAGTAGCTGACCACTGAGCTGCTCCAGAAATCCTTGCTCAAGGATTTCTTATTATCCTAAACTGAGTATTTTCTCATTTTAATTATGCACAAACAAAACCAAAAGAAGTGTCTGATTATTTTTGAAATAAAACAATATTGAATTTTGTAATTTAAATGTTATATTTACCTATGTAACACTTTAATATTATACTGTTTCAATTTATTTATATGCATTATTTAGCAAGTGAAACACTGAGGACAGATATTTTATCTTCACTGTAGAATTGATGGTTGGAAGCTGAGTTGAATATGGTGATTGGGAAGAAACCTAAACTTCAGCCTCTATACACTAAGTATTAGGCAGAATTTTATGGTATATTCCTTTCAGTAGCTTCTAAAATCATAAGAAAGCATAAAGTTCTCACTTATATGTTATTAAACAGACAAATTTGAGTACCTTTCAATAGCTAAAAAAATATGCTGAATTAAGATATACATATACATATACATGTATATGAAAGATGTTTATTTCCCACACACCAGAGCAAAGCTGAAATGAAGGAAGTAATGCAACATGCCCAGATCCAGTCAGAAGCCTGCAAGAGAAGCTGTTTAGGAGCCCAATCAATGGCAAGTGGCCTCCTCAGCTTCTGATGGCCCTTATGCACTCAGTGAGCTTCTACCTGGTCCTCAAACACTGTGTTGATGAAATGTCAAGTGTCCTCATTGATAGAGAAGAGTTCACAGGATTAGTGCAGCATCTGTGCAGTCCCAGGGTACATACTGTGGGAGAGGTTTATCTGAAATGCCACATTTTGCAAATGCAGACGTGAGGATTTATAAAGCGTGAGAATGTTTAGGAAATTTTGAGACCTGAGGGCAATGATAATCCAAAAAATGATTAATAATTCATGTACTTTGCAATGAAGTTCACTACTTTTTTAAATCCAAAGCATTACATTTCTGCTCCTTGCATGTCTCTAACTTTTAAGCAGTAGTTGTAACACAGCTGAAAGTGCCACATGCTTTTTCCACTGGGAGCTTGTATAAACAAATCCTTACTAACAGCAGCAAACAAGGTCCATGTTTTGATTTATTTTCTGATAGAAATAAAACTTTTATCATTAGCTAACTATATTTTTAAATTATTTAAATTCTTGAGAAATGTTATATGACTTATAAAACAGCACATTAAAAAGGTTAAATTTAATTAAAGATCTTGTGTTTTTATAATAGTTAAATAGATAAAATTTGATATTTTCTCTACCACCAAAAAATCATTTGTGATAATAAATACAGCTGTATTCCATATGAACTATAACAGTGTATAGAACAAAGATTTCATTTGTAATAGGAATATAATACTACTTTTTGGAAAAGTCAATAGTTATTGCTTATACTTTTATATTTGCATTTTCAATGCATTTGGTTACCAAGATAAATAATATATTTTCTTAAAAATAATCCAGTCACATGCCTGATGGTAATTATAACAATGACATAATGTGTGCTCCCTTCAGAATCTAGGGCTGCTTATGGTTCTTCTGTGTTTTCTCAAATGAGTGTATTAAAAACAATGAGAAAAATCTTACAACAAAATACAAACCCAATTCTGAAAGGGACTATCAGGCAGCTCTACTTTAAGACCATGGTTTGTTTACTTTGCTGAAGAGAATATAGTCCTATACTGAGCACTGTACCTACTATGACACTCAGTCCTTAGAGCCCCACAGAAAATTTATTTTTACAAATTACGGTATTGATATGTACAAGTACAGAGCTGAAGCTATGTCCTCAGAGTCACATACCCATTGATAGATACATCCCAAAGCTGCTTATTCCAATCAAATGACAGAAGACTCTTCCAGCTAGAAGAAGTAGGCATGTGGATTTGGAGACTGGATATGTCCACAAACCACAGATTTTTATTAAACTTATAATTTTAATAATCAGATAATGGATAACCAAATATATAAACAGACAAATGCAAGCAGCAGAGATAGATTAGGCAGAGCGATTAGAGAGTAAATACTTCTCTCATAGAGGATCTAACTTAAGAAATTGTTAAACGACCTGTCATTATCTTATTTATCCTTATGCTGGTTGTTTTGTTGCCAACTTGACAGAAAGTTAGACATACCTGGGAAGAAAGATGCCAGCTTTGGACAGGTGGCAAGGAAACAGGCTGATAAAGGCTTTCTGAACCAAACCAGTAAGCAGCTTCTGTCCGTGACTTCTGTCTTCAGGGTCCTGCCCTGGTTGAGTTCCTGACTTGACTTTACGGGATGATGAACTACAAAATATAAGAAAAACATCAACCCTTCCCTTTCCATGTTACTTTCTATCATGGTGTTTGATCACAGAAATAGAAACAATAATTATGAAAGAAGATGGTACCACTACTCTTCTGATGGATCTTCCATGTGGGTGAAGGGGAGAACTGGAAAGAGTTTAGAACTTTGGGGTAGAAAAGGCAAGAGTGTTCAGAGCTTAATGGGCAGTTGTGAGAAGTGGAAGATAGTGATGACAGTGATGTAGAAGATAGTGGCCTGGTTTGTAAAGGTTTAGAAGGAAATAAATGCATTTGGGGACTGTTCAATATTTTGAATTAAGAATCTGTAGTTCTGGCCAGCTGAAACGGAAGAATTAGCCAATTTAACGAAAGATCAGAAGCATTAAAGTGAAGCCTTTGCTTTGCTGGGAGAACCAGTGCCGGTCGGTTGAAGCTGAGAAATTAGCAGTGATTAAAAAGGAACCAGTATCACTGAACTGAAATGTTCTGGATAATGTTATTCAGAGTCAGAAAAAAAAAAAAACACCATCAACAAAACAAAACAAAACAAACAAACAAGCAAAAACTTTAGTACAAGCTCTACCTTGTGCTGTACTTTGGCTGTACTTTGTGCAGCGAAAGTTTGTATTGTGTAAGAGTTTCATAGGTGCTGTTGGCTTTGAAGACATAGAGCAGATAAGGCTTGCCCGCAGAAGATGTCAGGAGAGGTCATTGTTGAACGTTCATTCCGAGTTGAAATCTAAGCCCAGGGATTGAAGAAGCTATGAGGAGAGGTTGAGGTTTGGCATCAAGTGGCAGAGGCCAGGAAGAGAGCCCAGGAGAGGCTATGTGTAAAGATGCAGCCCAGCTGGAGTGGAGATCCTAAAATAGCAGGAGATGCCAACAGCAGGGAGTGACCATCAGTGACAGCCATGTATGTGGAATACATCCCAGCCACAGCCTATAACATAAGCTATTTTATGTTGTGAATAGCAGAGCTGGAGAAATGAAGCACTTCACAGCCCAGAGGATAAGACTGAGGTGGGTCCCAGATTGAAATCGCTGAACTTTTAACACTGCTGGGTTTTGGCCTTTCTTTGATTTGATTGTGTAAATATAAAGAACGTGTGACATTGTTTGTTTCATAAGTGTCCACAGTTGAAAGACTATGGGACTTTTAAAATTATGTATGTTTTTGAGCCTTTCAAAATGAATGATAAAGTTTATGAATGAATAAGTATTGCCTTTGTGTAATAAGTTAAATAAATGGTAATTGTGCTGCTTTTGTGTCACCTTGACACACACCTACACATATCTGTGAAGATGGGATCATTTAATAAAAACAATTGATCTGTAGACAAGTACATGGGGAGTATTTACGGCAAACGTGAGATGGACCCCCCATTGTGCATAGTGCCCAGTCCATTGGGCCAGTGATCTTGAATGGTATAGGAACCAAGCTGAGCAATTTATAAGAATAAATCTTATAAATATAAAAGGATATAGAGCCATTTACCTTTTAAGTTCAAACTTTGAAATTGCTGTACTACTCTTTATACATTTAGGCAAAAAAAGAAAGATAGCTTTACTTCTGTTTGTAATCATGCTCAATTAACCAAATATGAACATATCAAATAATCTTTAAATACATGTGAAGTTTGGTAACTAAATTTCTCTTAATACATTGAACTATAGTTATAAATTTAGGTATTCATATTATTGCTATCCCAAGAATATAAAGTTGTGGAGCATTGGGCTATGCACAGACAGGCTAGTTTCCAGTTGAGCTGAGGTTTGAACCCTGGAAATGGTGATAATTCACCTTCATGACACAGTAGGCATTCCCTTATGCTCCTGGAACTCTAGCCCCTGCCTAAGTTACTGAACCCCACAGCCCCCACAGGAGAAGCTGGTCAGTAGTCATGTAGGCAATGGCCCAAGCTTCTGACCTTCAGGCTAAACTCCTCCCCAGTTACCTAGCAACAGTAAAGACCAATAAAAAAGACTGTTCAGCCCCTCCTTTCTCTCTCACTTCTTTGTTCTCTTACCTCTCACTTCTTTTACTCCCCTCTCCTCTTTCCTTTCTCTTTGTCTTCTCCTCTCCTCTCTCTTCTCCTCTCCTCTCTCCCTTCTCTCTTTCCCCATGCCTTTCTATAATAAAGTTCTAAAACCATAGAGAGTCTCTGCTCATCAAGATCCACTGCACTCACTCTTGTCTGTGTTGGGAACCTCTTCCCACATTCCTCTCTCCCATAACCCCAGTGGCTTTAGCAAAGTAGCTCCAGAGAATCCCAGATAGAGCTGCCCTTGGCCACCCCCTGAAGAGTGGGTCAGAGGCTTGAATGCCCACCCTGGGATGAGTGGAACCCAGTTAGCAGCCCTCCCACGCCTGACAGACCAGAGAATAGGTAAAACTCTGGCAGGGCATGGGTTTTTCCTCCCCCCTCTTTCCCAGGGCTCCTTTTTTAGTTCCCAACAGAAAGTTAAATTTATTTATTCAAAATCCTGATCTTGAAAAGCATGTAAATAGGTTTTGTAAATGTAATGTTATTTTCTTATTTTCATTTTTAAAGAATGTACTTTATATACATTGAAATATAATGCTCAGAGTAATTCATATTAGTAAGGCTTTGGTAAAGGTAATATATAAATCAAACAAACTTAAAACACTCTTTATACCTGAGATTGTTGCTTTATATTAATCTGCTTAAAGAAATACACTTAACTAATGATTCAGAAACAATATGCTACTCTGTCCTTAAATTTGTTAAAATCTATATTCACTTATTGTTTAAATGCAAAAAAAAACAACAACAACAACAATCACTTACTCTCTCATGCAACTTTTCTCCATTCAAAATAATTTCACCCTGTAGAGTTAAGTTTGGCAAAAAATGGGAAAATGTTTTGGTTATCACAACTACAGCAGTATGACTGGGATCCTAAAGAACAGGGTCCTTACTGTTAAGTATCCTATAATATACAAGAGTACAATTTTACCTCAGAAAAGGATGTGAACTCCAAATATCAATGATGCTGATACTG
>LR750000.1:155000-165721 GCA_902729485.2 Mus minutoides
TGTCCCAACCTCTATAATTTGTAAACCAAATGAAACATTTTCTTTGTGAAGGTTGTTTCAGAAATTATGTTTAAAATCTATTATAGTGATTGAAAGTCACTAACATATCACCCTCATTGACTATGTTAGGAGTTTATATTTTGAGTGTACAAAGGTGCCTCCCCGCTGCTATATACAAATGTATCTGAAATAGTTTTCAAACACAATATACCAAGATCTGGTTGCTGTAACTCTCAAATGCTTTTCAAGTCCTTGCTTGTGTCTTCATACCTCTGTCCAGTTTATACTGTCCTTGACCATATAATAGATATCTATCACATTGTCTCCCTGTCTAGTCTCTCTGTGTTATATCTGCAAACCATATTAAGATCTAGTTTTGCAAAAGTGAAAAATGTTTGTATTTGTTTGATTTCAATGCATTCAGTGTCAGCTATAGCTACAATCTATGACCTCACATTACCTCAATATTCAAGAGGCATAGAATATTCTTCCTATATTTCTCTGGTATTTACCTAAAAAATATGTGCATTTGCTGCATTGTCTCCACTGTGCTGGCTAGTTTTGCTCATATTTATTTAAGTGAGCTACTTTCCTTTAGCATCATCAGTGTGTCAGATTCTTTTAGCTGATGTCACAAGTTGAGAAATATCTACTTCTCAACACATACTCTCATCCTTTACTTCCACATATAACCAGGGACTTAACTTTCTTATAATTTTAGCATAGACATAGTACAAGAAAAAAGTTGTAGGACTTCTTGTTGCATAGGTTAAGATACTGGTACCAATTTATTCCTCTTCATTCTACTAGCTACTGTAATAGATAAAGAACAAGGGGATGTGTAGAGAAAAGTCATAGACAAAGGAGAGACACAGTCACTCTAACTCACATTACTTGCCAGGTTCCCAAGTTTGCCTTATACTTATGACTTTTGAAATTTGCATCAATTCCTGTCTCTCCTTTTATTTAGGAAAAACTTAATTTTTAGTTTTTCAAATTTAATATTGTCTCTACTTTGAGTCTCTATACTTTATAATTTTTTAGAGTCAAAAATTTGTAATCCTGAACCGGGTATGGTGGCACACACCTTTAATCCCAGCATTCGGGAAGCAGAGGCAGGCAGGTTTCTGAGTTCAAGGCCAGCCTGGTCTACAGAGTGAGTTCCAGGACAGCCAGGGCTATACAGAGAAACCCTGTCTCAAAAGACCAAAAAAAAAAAAAAAAATGTAATCCTGTCTAAATCTTAATTCCTAAGTGTAAATATCACTTATTTAAGTATGTCAATGTGAAAACATAATCTGGTTACACTTTCCCTGATTGGCTTTTATTTTCCTTCGAATTTTTCTCATGTACTTACTTCTAAGTATTCTACTACTATTTCTGTCTCTAATTGGCCATAAACCTTATGGTATTCAAAGCTATATTTTAGTTTTATTATTCCATTAATTATTTTCATTGGAATTGCCTCCAAATGTATGGTATTTGTATAGAATGCCTTGTTTGTATTTCCAATCATCTATTTTTAAAGACATCTTGTCATGAAAAATGATAAAAAATAGATTTGTATGGAATGTTTATATTATCATTAACGGTTTCTGTTCTAATACATTTAATTGTCATGGTAATACATACTGCTATATAAGTGATTTTAGAGTGAGTATTGACATTAAATCACCAAATTAATTAGCAGACGTGGAAAGTAAGCAAGATCTAAATGATCATTAGCTTTCACTCCAAATATAATTTTAGCTGTTATCAAAATATCCTGCATTAAATATTCACTCAAAATTTTATAATTAATTCTACAGTAGTCTCCAATAGTTGAATGAGTTAGCTTATACAGTTTAAATATTATATGCCTTATATAATAGTTACATTATATTTTTAAGGTAACTGTAGGAAAAGTAGAAAAAGTAGCATCTAAAAATAACACACATTTCCATTAATTAATAAAATTCTCTCAACATTGTTGATGTGAAAGAAGAGAATTTGAGAGAGTTCAAATAACAGCTGATCAATATTCATAATTCAACTTATAATGAAATTTTAAATTAATTTTTCAGCTCAATAGTATTTGCTTAATTAAGGGAAAAATGAAACAAGTTTCACAGCACAGCCCCTTCTCTCTGAGGGACTGGGCAGAGCATCGAAGCTATATTGCCTTTCTGATGACCTTCCCATCAAGTGTGGAATTTAGGAGCCAGAACTATTCTCAAGCACAGATTTTCACACCTTTGATTACCTAATAACTAAGAAAGAAAGCTGATGACCACAATCCATTGTTTAAACCTAGACTAGTCACAGGGACACTCTCCTTCTTCATAAGAAAATCAAGAAAATAGCGAGGTAGAGTGATGGAGTTTAGTGTTCCTCTCAGATGACTACATACCAAAATCTAAAGACTTCTCTCTCTCCCTCTCTTCCTCCCACCCTCCATTTCTCTTTCTTCAGTTGCAGCAGATTCAAGGCCTCATTATACATTGGCAGTACGCACCAAATATATTTCTGGAAAACATTTATTGATCTGCTTTTAGTACTTATTATTAAAATTTCATCAGCATTTAAATGTGTTTATAACTATTACAGTTGTTGAAATATTATATGAATCACCTCAGCAAAAGAACTACATATTCTCATTGCCCTACTAGAGGTACTAGAGGAGTGGTTCTTTTTTTTTTTTTTTTTTTTTTTTTTTTTTTTTTTTTTTGGTTTTCTGAGACAGGATTTCTCTGTGTAGCCCTGGCTGTCCTGAAACTTACTTTGTAGACGTGGCCTCGAACTCAGAAATCCACCTGTCTCTGCGTCCCAAGTACTGGGATTAAAGGTGTGTGCCATCACCATCCAGCTTAAGCAGTGGTTCTTAAGTTGTTGGTTTTAACACTTTTGGGGGAGAAGCATTCATAGGAGTCACCTAAAAGCCCTGGAAAGCACAGATATTTAAATTTGTGGTTCATAACAGTAGCAAAATTACAGTTATGAAATAAAATCAAAACTAATTTTATGGTGTGAAGTCACCAGAATATGAGGAACTGTATTAAAGGGTTGCAAAATTGGAAAGACTTAGAACTACTGCTCTATCATGTTCCTTTAAGAACATAATCCCTACTTCTTTCACAGGTGGCTGTCACAATGTGGGACATTTGAGCCCATAATATGACTTATTCAAAACAACTAAGATAAATAGTACATAGATTCATAAGAAAAAAAATGTGTTCATCTTTGATTAGTTAGCAGAATGATATAGGTTTTTTTTAGGGCCCCTGCTATATAATTATGTAAATACAAAATTCAGAACAGAAAACTGTTTTGTAAAAATACTTGCTGGTGCTTGCCTGCAATACCAGTTACAATGTCAGCTATTAAAGAGGTTTAAGCTGTCTCCTGAGAGTATTTATCAGTGCCTGACAAATACAGAAGTGGATGCTCACAGCCATCCATTGGACTGAGCACAAGATCCCCAAAGAAGGAGCTAGAGAAAGGACCCAAGGAGCTGAAGGGGTTTGCAACCCCCTAGGAGGAACAACAATATGAACTAACCAGGAACCCCAGAGCTCCCTGGGACTAAACCATCAATCAAAGAAAACACATGGAGGAACTCGTGGCTCTAGCTGCATATGTAGCAGAGGATGGCCTAGTCAGTCATCAGTTAGTAGAGAGGACCTTGGTCCTGTGAAGTTTCTATGCACCAATATAGGGGAATGCCAGGGCTAGGAAGTGGGAGAGGGTAGGTTGGTGAGCAGGGGGAGAGGGAAGAGATGGGAGCTTCAGAGGGGAAACCAGGAAAGGGGATAACATTTGAAATGTAAATAAAGAAAATATCTATTAAAAAAAAACCTCTAAAAATAAAATAAAATAAAATAAAATAAAATAAAATAAAATAAAAATATAATGGCTGAAGTAGTATTGTGATTTTGGAGCAAGTTTAGGTAACTTAGGAAACAAAGTGAATACTTTTAAAAAAGTGTACAGATGTGGTTTCATGGTAGAGAGATTCCTATTATGTGGGAGCTCCTGGAATAAGGTCTCAGTACATAAAATAATTAGAAAAAGAAATATGCTTGTTAAAATGATCACAGCATAGTTAAAGCTCATCAGTTAACAATGCATACCATTCTAAAAGAGCCAAGTTTTGGTTTTCAGTATTTATATCAGGCCCGTAACAACTACCTATTACTCCAGCTTTAGGAAGATCCAAAGCCTGTGACCTTTGCAGACACCTACACTCACATGCATATGTCCACACACATTTATACAATTTAATATTTTAAAATAATTGAGAATTCAGGTTTCATAAGATCTTTGTAAAATTTAAGTTCTGCATGTCCTTCACCACGAAAGTGATAATACATCTCATAGAATGCTTCTTACACAAGTCCTATTAAGTATGGGGTTGTAGCATTGGAGATGTCATTATCTTCTCTAAGAACAAGCATATGGAATTGAAATACTCTTGCAAAATGAGACACATGTAGAAATTTTAATGAATTCTGGAAGGTTTTATTTAATTCTAGCAGGCAGAAGATCCTGGTCACACAAAGTGGAGGGATTAATTTTAGTGGTAGTCAGTGGTTGATAAAGTAGTCATATAAATCATTCATCACTTGAACTTCAGAATTCTTTTCTTGGTAAACAGTTGTGAATTATAGGATAATTCTTGACAATTTAGGAATCTTTTGCCTATGATTTACCAAGGTAGGACATTAGTAACTGTTCAAATGTGGTCACCCATAGCAAGAGAATAATAATATATAAATTTTAATAAGAGATTGTTAGTGTTTACTCTTCAGTTTATATAACATGATCTAGTAATAGGGTTCATGCAATATTAAAAATTAAAATGAAGTATAAGGGGTATGGGAATAGACAGTGGGCAAGCTCTTCTATTGGAAGCATGGATGGGGACATGACTTGGATCTCTATAATAAACATAAAAACACTGGACTGTACTTGTAATCTCAGTACTGAGAAGGCAGAGACAAGATGACTCCTAAGAGTTGCTGGAGAGTAATTCTTGTTCAGGGCATCTGAGAGGTGAGTAATGAAGCATGCAGGCTTGATGTACATTTTCTTCCTGCCTTTGAGGTAATGGATTTATCTAGAGTTAGTACTTAGACCAGTGAAACTGGAAAGTGTATCAAGCCTTTTTCTCCTGTTTTACAATGTTATTATAGATTAATGTATTATACAAAATGCAGGCTAAAAGTTAAATTTATCATGTCATTCCTGTCTCTCTTGGGAGCTTAAGGGTCATCTAAAGATCAAACAGCCAAAACATATAGTTTGTAGACACCATAATAATTACTTCATACTTTGAAACCCAAATTCTGTCAAGAGTCACCAGTGGCCAATTGTTGCTCATTTGTCCCAGTGACTATAAACTCTTTTTTTGTTGTTGTTCTTGTGTTGATAATATTTTAATAATGGAAACAGTTCTTTTTTTTCCAGCTTTTATTAGATATTTTCTTCATTTACATTTATGGTTAAGAGCACTGACTGCTCTTCCAGAGGTCCTGAGTTCAATTCCCAACAACCACATATTAGCTCACAACCATCTGTAATGGGATCCAATGTCCTCTTCTGGTATGTCTGAGGACAACTATAGTGTGACTCTAAACTCTTAATCTATTTGTTTGTCTGGTTATTTAGGAGAGTATTACATAATTGGCCATGTTATACATAACAGATTGTTTTTCATTAATGGAGGTTTCACCTAATTGCTTTCCATTTCTATGTCCTAATGAAATTGACCTTTCATGAGAAACCAATCTACTTTCTGCTGTAAGGTAATGTTCTTGTTTCCTTGATTTTAGGACAGAGCTGATACAAGCTCCAAACACAGGCCATTTTCTCTTCTCAAGACCCAGACATTGTTGAAAATCATCATCAATGCTGAAAACTCACCTCCATCTTCCTGTGAGGGACATACCCCTCTTCTAAATCTATTTCTACTACACAACAGAGGCAGGTGCATTGTTCATCATGGTATTAACCACCAAATTCATTATAAATACAGATAGTAATCTGGTGATTTCTGTCACATGATACGGTGTGTAAAACATATCATTCTTTCTAACAGGGTCCTCTTTTTTCTTATTAACAAAGATTGAGTGATACAGCTTTACAAAGACATTTAGACCAGAATAGTAACTTCATAAATGTATCATAAAGTGGAAGTTTATGAGAAGTGTTAATAGTGTCACTTTATGGTAAGTTGTTACGCTCAGGAGATGAAAGAAAGAATGCAAGAGCTAAAGAGCAAGAGTGAGAGAGTGAACAAAGAACAAGCAAGAGAGAGATGGTAGGGAGAAGGGAAGAAGGAAAGTCAGAGGCAGAAAATAAGAAATAGAGAATGAATATACATCAATAACTACAACCACTGTATAAACTGACAAAGGACTTGGCTGAATTTAATTCTAGCATTGGGAATTTAACTTATCCAACTACAAAGCTCGATAAGATTATTTGTGTGGAACATATAAAAGAAAAATCTAGATTTGTTATTGTTGCTTCAGTATGAAAGGTGTTACAGTAAATATGACAGGAGAAATTAAAATAGGGGATTAGAAAACAAAACAGAACTTGATTTTAAACATTTCAAAATCTTTCTGCGATATAATTGGAAAGGATTTCTTGGGGACAAAATGAAAACTGTGGTTGGACAATTACTACATAAAGAGAACACCTTGATTTTTACTCACTCATTTTGAGAGAAGCCAGAATTATAGATGGCATCATTACAGCAGAAAAACACAGATTGGAATAAAGAAATATTGTAGAATATTGAAGAAGTCACCTGGGAATGTGGCTTACTCCTCAAAAAGGAGAAGGTTACCAAGCTACCCCGCTGAGCATGGACTCTAGAGGACAGAAACAGTCTATAATACAGCTATAGGAGTTGCAGCATCACCTGCTAGCTACAGATTGGGAAGGTGAGCTAAAGAAAAAAAATCTATCAGGACATCAGAGCTAAGGGATGCTGACTTTAGAATTTGGTCTGGATTGGAAGCCACTTCCATTTCTTCCCACTGACTTGTTGCCTGACTGATCATCCATTTCAAAGAAAATAGCATATCTGGTTTGGCAGATTCACAGAGCATAGAGAATTGTTGAATTTCACTAATGTTTAATATTTAAGTAAGACATGAGGCTTGGAAGTTGACACTACAATGAATGAGGAATTTGGTGAAAATAGAAATGTACAGAATAGATTTTACACACCAAAAAAAAATTATATATCTTGGAAGGTAAGGTAGAATGTTATAGAATGTTTGTCCCTTATTGTTGTCCAAGATCACATATTAAAGCCTCAGGTTAATGTAACTCAGTGTAGTCCCCTCCCACCCAGCCTGCTTCAGGCTGAGAGCAGACCAGTCACTGCTGAGGGGAGCCACTGAAGCCACCTACAACTTAGCTTTCCATCTAAGGCTGGCTTCCTTTGTTGTACTAACTGCCTCTGCACTCCTCCAGGATCCTGCTACCTGTTGCCATGCCTCGGCCAGATCCTGCTTCCTGCTGCGGCAATCCACAGTGCACTGGGCTGTATCCAGGCTTCTGCCTACTGAATCCAGGTGCTTGTACTGACTGGTTGTGGGTGGATCCTACCCTCATATAACCAAGAAAGATTCTTGAGTAAAGTTAGAGATGCCTTGAACAGAAAATTGTCTTGGTGTCTACTTTTCTCTCCCATCTAGTATCTTTCAGCCCCAGTTTGGCTTCCAGGGAACTTGGTTCATGGGTAGGCCACGAACAGTGTACCCCAACAACTCAGGATAAGTAAAGTGGTAAAAACAAAACAAACCTCACAGGATCGGTGCACTTACAAGTGCTATGTAGTACTTTACACTGAGTGCACAGAAAGAAATTCCCATGTGTCAACAATGTGCCCATCCACAAGCCAGGAAGGGCTTCCACACCAGAAACACTGCTAGACCTTAACATGGAAATTTACGCTCCAGCCTGTGGAAAATACATTCTTGCTAATTAAACGATTCAATCTGTGTTACTTGTTATGACATCATCATCATATTCATACAGTTTATTGATTAAATAATGTCCAAATTAACGATAGATATGGTATAATTATTTATATTATCATTATAAAATATCGTAAGTAATTTAGACAAAGTACTAATACAATTTTTTTAGTGTACTTTGATATCAAAATGACTTATATCTCACAATTTGAAATTTTATTACTTAGGTTTATTTCTTACTCCTTCTATGATCAAACATTTCTAAATATTGCCAAGAAAGGAGATAGCTGAGACAGTGACATATGAAACAGCTAGATTAAAATATATGAATCTTTCATTCAACTACTTGCCTTTTTTATGCTGAAAGCTAAGTTCTGAGAAATGAAGACCATGCACATCTTTCTGTCATTTGTTTCCTGTGGTAGGACCACATTATTGCCAAGGGTATGAATATGACATAACTGCACTATGTAGAGATAACTCAGCCTGGCCTCTTGAAACAATATTACCCTGCTGTTTGTCAACAAAGAGTAACACCATGCTGCATTCCAATTCAGATACACAAACACCTTCATACCACACATACCTTTTACAGTTGGACCAATAGCTGTGACTTTGAATATCTATATTTGAAGTGCAAAACTAGGAAATGGACAGCATTTATTTCTTATTCTATGTAAAAATTAATTCGTAGTTATGAATTCATAACTACTAACCATAGAAATAGCTTAATCAAATGGCTAGGATGATAAATTGGTCTTGTTACTTTATCTATTGTTTCACAAAAAATATATGGATATAATATGAAGCCCAAGAGAGTTGATAATATGGTGAAAATTGTTTTGTCAACTCCATCAGCAAAGAAACATAATACCCACTTCTAATTGGACTAGTCCATAGAATCAGGTTGTACTGGTTAGTTTTGTGTCAACTTGACACAGGCAGGAGTTATCACAGAGAAAGGAGCTTCAGTTGGGGAAATGCCTCCATGAGATCCAACTGCAAGGCATTTTCTCAATTAGTCAAGGGGGGAGGTCCCCTTTTGGGTAGTGCCATCTCTGGGCTGGTTGTATTGGTTCTATAAGAGAGCAGGCTGAGAAAGCCAAGGGAAGCCAGTAAAGAACATCCCTCCATGGCCTCTGCATCAGCTCCTGCTTTCAGACCCGCTTGAGTTCTAGTCCTGACTTCCTTGGTCATGAACAGCATTATTGATGTTTATGCCGAATAAACCTTTTCCTCCCCAACTTGCTTCTTGGTCATGATGTTTTGTCCAGGAATAGATACCCTGACTAAGACACAGGTTAAGGATGACTGACACACAACACACTCCATGATGAGAAGAAGTTCATAACACAGTGACTTTCCAGAGAGTAGGTTCACGAGTTCAGGTAAACCTGAGATAACTGTTTTTATATACTTTCATATCAACATGTTTGAACACTAAAATGAAAATAAGAATACACCCAAAGGTTATTTTAAAGAAGAGCAAATTTGATATGTCCAAACGAACTTCTGCTTTCATGCCCAGGAAGATTGAAGTATCTACCTCACTCTAAAACTTCTCAGAAAATTCATTTCTAAGTCATTTCAATAAACAAATGACTTTGTTTGGAAACCCAAGTATCTTGATTTCATCAGTCTGGTTCTGTATATACATTTTGGATATCCCATGCCAATTTTACAGTACTTTGTTATATCTGGACCAGTGCCTTTTTTGTCTCCTTCAAAGAAGATCCCTTTGACTATGTTCATGGAGATTTGTATTGTTTCAAAGACAGGGAAATGAAAGCAATTGAGAAATCTTCCTCTATAACATGTTTCTGCATCATTAGGTGAAAATGGTCACAGAATGAAGAGATGAGCTAAGCTCTTGATTGACAGCTCTTGTAGATGGTTCTTTTCTTTATAAAACAATCTTATACTGGGTGCCAGAGAAGCATGCAATCCATTTTAATACTAAATAAGGCAGCCAAAATTCTCATTTTGTTGTTTTCTTGAAATATTGTGTTACAGCCTGGACAAAACAAAACAAGAGGACACTTTGTGTTCTCACAACTGCTACTGATACCATCGTAATTAAAAAATCTACAGAAATGACAGCTGTGGATAAGAATGCCACAAGTTTGGGGGAGAAAAGAATGACCCATTAAAGTAAATAGACCTTCACGAGGCTCAGTACTCTAAAGTATTTTCCATGGTTTTATGTTTTAAAGCATTTTTTTTTTTCAATTGGAAACTTGGAAGGAGAATCATGTAATGTGTGTGTGTGTGTGCGCGTGTGAGTGCAGGGGGTTGTTCAATAGTTTTTTTTTTTCACTTTTTTTATTTATTATTAGAGAGTTTCTTCATTTACATTTCAAGTGTTATCCAAAAGTCCCCTATATCCTCCCCCCACCCTGCACCCCTACCCTCCCTCTCCCGCTACTTGGCCCTGGCATTCCCCTGTACTGGGGCCTATAAACATTGCTAGACCAAGGGCCTTTCTTCCCGAATAATGGCCAACTAGGCCATCTTCTAATACATATACAGCTAGAGACATGAGCTCTGGGGGTTCTGATTAGTTCATATTGTTGTTCCCTCTATAGGGTTGCAGACCCCTACAACTCTTGGGTACTCTCTCTAGCTCCTACATTGGGGACCCTGTGTACTGCCCTATAGATGATTGTGAGCATACACTTCTGCATTTGTCAGGAACTGTCAAAGCTTCCCAGGAGACAGCTATATCAGGGTCCTTTCAGCAATGTCCTG
>LR750000.1:266154-481104 GCA_902729485.2 Mus minutoides
CCTGCCCAAGGAGACCTGTTGTTGGTGCAGACCAGAAGGGAGCGTCTGTCTTGTCCTGGGCCTTTCTCAATCTCCTGCTGTTGTCTCAGGTCGCTTGAGATTGGGCTGGAACAGATGCTGAGTTCAGCTGCTCACCAGTGGTCCTTAGATTGTTAGGAGAGTCCTGCTGGAAACCTGGGTGGGTGCGCGGTACCCAGGCGTTGCGCCCTGCGCAGTGGTCCGGAGATCGTTGGGAGAGCTGGAAACCTAGGTGGGTGCGTGGTACCCCGGCCTTGCGACCTGCTCTGGAGCTGAGTGGTGTGGGCCGGAAGGGAAGGGGTCCGCTCTCCGCCCTTCACCTGTCTATCTCCCGCTGCAGACTCAAGTCCCACGAGTTTGAACAGTGGTCCGGAGATCGCAGGGGTCCGGAGATCTCTGGGAGAGCTGGAAACCTGGGTGGGTGCACGGCACCCAGGCCTTGCGCCCTGCGCTGGAGCAGAGCGGTGTGGGCCGGAAGGGAAGGAGTCTGCTCTCCCTCCGCCTATCTCCCGCTGCAGATTCAAGTCCCACTAGTTTGGACTGGAACAGATGTGTGTTCCTTTTACCAGTGGTCCGGAGATCGTGGTGGTCCGGATCGCTGGGAGAGCTGGAAACCTGGGTGGGTGCACGGCACCCAGGCCTTGCGCCCTGCGCTGGAGCGGAGCGGTGTGGGCCGGAAGGCGCACCGTGACTATGTTACAAGAAGCCTTTGTGATGGCTTTTCTTGGTTGTCAACCTGACTACATCTGGGATCACTGAAAAACCCAAGCATCTGACTATGACTGTGAGCAATGCTTCTTGACTGAAGCATGTGAGCTGGAGGACCCACCCTAAATCTGGGCAATAAATGATAGGTAAGAAAGATTTTGCATTTTGACTGCTTGCCCTCGTTCCTACTGGCAAAATCATATATCCTGCTAAGAGTTTTCTTTAAAAGCATTAAAGCCTACTTCTTTGGGATTCAAGCATACTAAAACCAGCTGAGATATCCTATTTTATGTATTAAATATCTATTAAACTATTGAGATTTTCTTCAGGGTCAGTCATTTTTTTTTTTAGCCTAGCTGGACGGTTCCCTGTAAGTCACACTCTTAAAGCATATATAGTTATTCTATTAATTCTGATTTTCTAGATAACCCCAACTCAAACAGCTTTTGATTATTTTGAGAATGCAGGATGACTATATACCATGATAGATATGGGCAGCATTACCAGTCACTCATGGAGCTGAAAGATAAAATGGCTTGTTACTGAGAGTGAAAAGTATGGTACCCTATATACTTATCAGAGTGAATTAAAACAGTAGAATCATGTGAGTTATTAAAATCATATAAAGGAAACTTTGTCCCAGAAATTATTAGACAAAATACACTAATAAAAGGGCATAACTCTCTCACCCAGATTGCATAAAGAAACTGACACCTAACACTGGGATAGTAATAACTTGTCATCAAACATTTGAACACTTATTGAATACATCAAAGACTAAAACACAGAGAACATCATACTGTCCTGGTTTCACATGTCTCCTTCCTTGAAGTTGAGGTGACCTACTCAACTACCACCTACCAGATCTGCTCAGTCGTCTGGATCTGGGCCTATCATACTTGCATCCATTCATTTTCCTACTCCATTATCGGCTCCTTGTTCTGCCCTTTCATTTCTAGAGTGCACACATCTCATCCAGCTCTGCTCCCAAATCTATGACAGTTACACCCATTGTAGCTCCTTCAGCTTCTTCCTGTAGTTTGGTTATATGCATTTATATTTCTATCAGCCAACCTTTGAACCTCCTAAAACTTCTGGTCTCTTTAGTTCTTACAATTTTTAACCTTCCTACAAACACTATTACATATAATGAAGAGATTAGTAATTAAAATAAGAATAAACAGGTGAACATCCATTAAATCCCATTGTGGTCACAAAGGGAAGTGGGTCTCAGAAACTGTTGCCATTGAAACTGCTGTACATTACAAAGCTATTGTTCTGCAATAATTCATACATTTTAGAAAGATTAGTATCTTTCTAAATATGTGTCTATGCTTCAGACACAACCTGCTTAAGGCAGAAAGCATAAAAGTCTTCTAGTTTTTACGTTTAATTTTACCTAAAGCTTCATAGTTTGTCGCTTTCTATCTTTGCTCTACATTCTCAGGTTAGCATTAGATCAATAAAATCAATACATGTTTGATTTTTCTGTGAAGTCCAACAGTTTACCTGTACAGTAACACTTCAGAGGTTTATCAAAGCTCCTTCATTTCACAAGTCATTGACCAGTGCTACAAAACCTTAAATTTCCCTGTGAATACATTTTTAAGTAATGTGTGAGTAAGATCATATGGTGTTATTCCAAAGACAAGGCTGTGGAGGTTGCTTTCATATACCTCTTTCTCTTCTAAGTAAAAATGCAGCTTTAAAAAATAACAATATTATAAGCATCATATATATTTAATAGGTCATAATTAATTCCAAAGAGTTAAATACCTATAGTGAATAAAGTATAAATAACTCAACATTTTATCCACTGCTAATTTAAACACTGTAAGTTTCAATGATTCTCTAGAAACACCCATATGAATTACATCAAAAATTAATGATAATTGAGCCTCTTTCAAGAAAATAAACTTGAATAGTGTTTGGCGACTTGAGGCCCTCCTCACCAAGGCTATTTTTAGTCATTTTCATATTTATAGATATTGACAAATCTGGATAAATGCTTGAAACTCTGACTCGGTGTCAAAGGACTGCTGTTAAGCCAATTTACTCCTTAGCCTTTACTTTTTTTTACCTTTATGGGAAACTCTACCCACAATGCCCAAGAGCAAACATAGCAATAGCCAGGAACTGAGGATTCTAATGACTGAATTTTGAAATATGCATTTTAAAAAACTGCATTTGGAAAAAAAAAATGGTTTCTTGTTTTACACAGTCAGTTTGCTCCCATTTGTCACTGTGCAGGCTTAGGTCTTATGGTCTTATGGAATGTAATTATTTTCTTCTCTTTTCTTTCCTATCAATTGTGGCAAGACCTCAAGTCCTGATACTCCTATTTTACTCTTACAAAGAAAATCAATGTCTCTTTCCCCAGAGAACCCACTGTGCCTTGAAGAACAATTTATTGAAGAGTTTCTAAAGATTCCAGATTTAATCTTGTTTGTTGACAGGCTGTACCTTAAGACTGAAGTTTGAAATACATAGGAAGGGTATGCCGTAACAGATTTCATTTCATCCTTATAATATAGTCTTGATGAGAGCCAAATCTATTCTGATGGCTAAACTCTTTTCACTTATCATATACTGAAGAACAGAAGCAGTCATTAGACCAGCTAACTCCACCTTTCCCTTTGCTTTGCTTTTCATTCTGCCTTAAGCTTATTTACCCATGAATCACTTTTTCTGAACTAGCTTTTGGATTCCAGAAAGAAATGCCTGGACAATAAATGTTTTTATAACAAACGAGAGAAATCACTCCCAAACAACCAAATAACCCACAGTGCCATTGCCCCCTGAAAAGAGCAACTACTATACCTACTGTAATAAGGCTATTCTCCAGGGGAGGAGCGATTGTCTTTCATGCACGTCAGCATTTCCTTCAAGACATGACATTAATAACAAGGTTCCCAGAAACCCTTGCTGAATCAAAAGTAATATAATAATGAGTCTATTGGCCTAATCCAAAACCTTGCTCTATCAGCAACACAAATGCCTACCCTCTCCTCGATTTTCGTTTCCTGTAAAACAACAAAAGTCCTTGTTAAACTCTTAGAAACAGATATAGAGCCAGTGAATCACTTAATTCTTCCTCATGGTGTGGTCATTTTGCTTAAGTCTCATTATCTGCTCTCAACTCTACTTGTCATTTTGAATGATATATTGGAACCAATAATCACGTATGTCCTATTTATATTTTTTAAGAGACTGACTTTCTGCATTGAAACTGTAGCTACTGGACTACAAAAAGAAACAAGAGCCTTGTTACATGCAGAGACAAGTATGACATTGGAGTGGTCCAGCACTTTGAAATGCTTTTGGAGCAAGATTTTAATTGCATTTTTCTGTGTGTGTGTGTGTGTGTGTGTGTGTGTGTGTGTGTGTGCACATGTGTACACATGCATGTGTACATGAATCTATCGTGAACAAGCAAGACTCATAGGAAAACTTCCAAATGTTGGCTGTCTCTACTTTGTAGATATCATAATGAAATTTAAGTTGCTAGGTTTAGCAGTAAGCATTTCTACCCAATGAACCATCTCCTGGCCTTGAAATAAGAATTCTGAATCTCAGTAAAAAACAAAATAAAAAGAGCCAATTGGATATGCTAAGTATTCTAATACCTTTTGAGATGATTTTTCTCCCTAAACCCGACATATGAAATCAGAATTGAATAAGAGCCTCTATGACTGCAGGATTTTAGAAAAATAGGGACTTTTGCTAATACAGAGGTGATAAAAACATCAGTTTTTGACTGTGCAATCCTAAAACAGTTATCCAAAGCATTTTGGATGTCATACTCTATGGTAATACTTCCAGTACTCTCCTGATATTTACTCATTTGCTGCAGAAATTCCAAAATAATTTCTTACAGGGACTTTTCATGAAATAACCCAAGAACTTAAGTTAAGAACAAATTGGCCACTTTATCAGCATGATTGAGTCATTTTACTGATTCTTGGGTCTCTTTTACATAGCTCAGCTCTGGAGGTAGATGTAGAACGAGAAGTCAACACTTGGTTGTAACAGCGAAGAGTTCCATAGTGTACACTTCTGCCTTTGCACCTAGAGTCTTGATGGCATATTCTTTGGGTGAACCAATCCATTTCTTTGCTGATAAGATGGAACTGTCATATTAGAAGAAAATGAAATATGGAAGAAATCTCCTGCTTTTGTAATACAGAAAATTCCATCATTTCTCTGATGATGTGGCTATTTCTTAACTGTCTCTGGTAATACAATACTTTGTGTTTTGCTATTTACTCAAAGGTTTAATTATCTTCTGACTCCATTAACCTCAGTAATCAGGATGTGTGGAGAGAGCTGAAGTCATGGTACCAAGCTCACAAAACAACCTTAATGACCTGCCATTTTTGAGCTCTGTTGGGTGTCAGTGTAACTGTTGTTACCAATACAGTGCTCATTAACTCAAATTGATGCATTTGACATAATAGTATATGGTTAGTTAGGGGTCCTGAGACTATCAAACAGGCAATTTAATACCTCCAGAAGAGAGTCTTTGAGCAAGAAAGTCTCAAAAATATTCCCTCCACTAATTAGTTGAAAATGAACCAAAATAGCAGCTCTGGGCCTATAATTGTTAGTCTATAGCTGATCCAAAGGTACGGTGAATATGATAGCCTGTCCCTTCCTGGCCTCAACCTAACAAAGTTAACATACACAGTAATCATGTGGATAGCTCTCTCTTATCTCAAACACCCATCCAGAGTCTATGTAACAAAGAATAGACTAATGAACTGACCACTAATTAAAATCCTACAGTGACAGAAAAGTTATATATTATTTATTTGATTGGCCTAAAAATGTGGAGGGTAGCTTTTCCTGCCAAAGCTCACATCATGTCGGGAAGAATTCAGTTTCTAATCTGTATTTATCTCAGACTCGTCAGCCAGTTGTTTGTTCTTGTTGAATCCTGACTATCTTGCTATTTTTATAAGATATATTTTATTTCCTTACATTTTTTCATTAAAAGCTTATTTTAGGTTTTTGAATCTCTGGACTGATTAAGCACACTCTCATCTTGTAGTATGTATCATGATGTAACTCTGAATATGGGTAAATCTGTATTTTCCCTAAAGGAGGCTTGCTTAACTTCTCTCTTGTTTCTTCTTTAATCTTCTTTTGAGAAGGCCTCCTAAGGGAAAACTCCATAAACTTCAGCAGTAGAAACAGAAACCCTGGAGACTTTTCAGTCCTCTTTTAATAGATACATACCTTTCCCTGATAACTAAGCACAGAGAGATGGCAAAAGAACCGTAACTAACATAGACAATATGCCTACTCTTGTTCCCATAGTGTGTTTCCTCTATATATGCTCAAGACAGCTTATGTTTAGAACTACGATTTTAAAAAAGATATTTTTTTATCACAGTACAGAAAACTTAAGAGAATAAAGTAACATATAATAACTTTATTACTGTTTTTTTTTGTTTGTTTTGAGAATTTGTCTGTGGATCTGTTAGAAATATAACTTCTAAAGAAGGCAACTTTTAACAAGAACAGGAGGTCAAGAAGCTGCAGGACATGGACGGCTTCTGCCCAGAGTCTGAAGAAATGCCTCCAAACAGCTCAACTGACATTGTTCCCTGTTTCTTCTTAATTGTTTGAGAATTGTTTTTCACACACTTGTCATGTCACACTTTTTGTCTTTAATCTTTATTCACTTAAGATTTTTATTAGCAAATACTACTCAGGTTTCATCTACAATCGTTTTAAGATCCATATTCTTATTATTTTTTTCTATTTTGTTCACTACTTGTGATACAAGTCTAATATTTTGCTGGATTTCCTTTTGAGTTTGCCAGAATAAATGATGAAAGTAACTCAAGCACTTGGGTTTTCCTATGGTGACCCACAATCATTTACATTATCAATGACTGATCATTATTTAACTCTTGGCTTTACCTGTGTGTCAGTTGTCTTAGGTTATAACCAAATAACAAATACTGTATGGTATACTCAAAGAAGGACTCTTTAATAGTTCTTAAAATAGGAACATCAAAGTTATATAACAGTCTATCTGAATAAACAAATCATACACAAAAGAAAAATTATATTTAAGAAAAAAATTGGTAATTCACTGTTTTCATTGAGCTAAAGTCACTGTATCAATATTTCTCAGTCCTGGTTATTATTTCTTTTTATTAATAATAAAAATATTTATTCCTGCATTAAACTATCTGAGCCCAGCTATTCAACGTTCTGTAACTAAGGTACTGACTTTCTATGTCAACAAGCTTGATTATACTATAATTATCAGAATACTTTTTTGTATACTTAATAGATTTTTACTGGTAAAAGTTTGATAGATTTCTCTATCTCTAAGAATATTTGAATTTTATAGGATGATTTTTGTTCAATTAGTGCCATATAGAGATAACATTATTTTTAAATTTGCTTGATAATTTCATACTTACATATAATTCAGTTTGTTCAAATCTATTTCTTCACCTCCTCAATAGTTCCCCATGACTTTTACGATCCAACTTCGTATATTCCTTTTAAAAATGTACTGAGTTGATTAATACAAGCTTTGAATGCATAAGCAATGAATTTGAAGTAATGAAGTCTCCTAAATTAAAGTAGTGTCTAGGTGTATCTTCCTTACGATGGTTCTCATTATGGTTAGGGGGATTTTAGTACAGTAATTTCCCTTTACTTTTCTCTCAATAGTTTGATGTGTCGGTTTCAATGGGATTATATATTTGATTCATTTTTATTTTGTTTTCTATTAATGTTCAGTTAAGGAAATACTCATGTTTACCTAAAAAAGTGTGATTTAAGTTGTACACATTAAAGATAGTATTTACCATGATCAAGTTATCTATATTTCATCAAGCCAAGAACATTCTGATATATAAAATATAATAAATATAACATGTCATGAGGATAGATTGAAAGAGAGAAACCACATGATCATCTTTAAATATTTGGGGAAAGTTTTAACAAAATCCAACACCCCTTATAATAAAAACCCACAAGTAATTAGGAGCATAAAGAGCACAGGTCAATATGATGAAAGCTAGCTAAAGTAATCATACTAAATTGTGGGGCAATGGGCTGTGATAGGCAGCCTGGTGCTTGGTGGAGTTCAGGCTTGAAACCCAGGTGACCCTGCAGGGGATAACCCTGCAAGGGATGGTATGCGTTTTACCAAGATCCTGGGCCCCTGGCTCCTGTCACATAGCTACAGCCAGCCACTGCCCCCCAGCCCTGTAGAGAGGACTGTGGCCACCAGTCACATAAGAGCAGCACCCCAAGCCCTTCCCAATGCAGATAAGTTATCCCTAAGCTCTCAGACCAAGCCAATGGGAAGTACCTGCTGTCAGACCCTGACCCACAAAAATGTTACAAACTGCATGATTTTACTCATAGCATATTCTTGAAGTGACATAATTAAAGATTTAAAACAATTTCTGGTTGCCAGTTGTTACAAGGGAAGAAAGAGAAAGTTAGCTATGACTAGTAGTGAGAAATTGTCTTTTTGATAATTTCCTGTGCTTTGAATCCAGAGCATAAAACCAACATATAAAAAGGCTGGTGAATTTTGATTAAAATAGAAATACTTCTTAGTAGCAATATCATAGTTATAGTACAACAATCACTACATTAGTGCAAGGTGTTATGACTTTGGGCAATAAGCGAAGGGCATATAGGATCTCTCCATGTCTTTTCCATTGCATACCAATCTATAGTTTTAAAAAAGCTTTGAATTAAATATCAAATTAAGAGTTTAAAAGACATCCAGTCTTATGTTATCCAAGTGAGCAAAACTAGCAGAAACAAAGATTGATTGGGTCATGGTATTTGATAAAGCTCAGCTTAATCTCATTGGTCATTAATTCTGTCCACTGTCAGAATTAACACTCAGAAAGACAGGGAGACAAAGAAGATGCTTTAAGGCTAGGAATATCTATTCTTTCATTAAAAAGTAAGGAACTGAGAACAAGGAAATCAAATCACGGAATCAAAGAAAGCATCAACCTTCTAACTAGTGTTTTTGTGACTGAAAGCTAGAGTAAACATAGCTTACATAGTCACCACTCAATACTCACATTATCAGTACATGACACACATGATCATCTGGATAGTTTATCAACATTAGAGAATGTCTGAATGTAAAGGTTAATTAAAAATTACTTTTGTGCCGGGTGTGGTGGTGTACACCTTTAATCCCAGCACTTGGGAGGCAGAAGCAGGTGGATTTCTAAGTTCAAGGCCAGCCTAATCTACAGAGTAACTTCCAGGACAGCATGGTTACACAGAGAAAGCCTGTCTCAAAAGAAAAAAACAGAAACCAAAAACCAAAAACCAAAAACCAAAAACCAAAAACCAAAAACCAAAAACCAAAAACCAAAATCCCAAAACCAAAACCCAAAACCAAAAAACCAAACCAAAACAAAACAAAACAAAACAAAATTACTTTTGTAATTTAGATGCTTAAAATATTCTACCTTCCACAAACTATGAAATACTACAAAGTGAAATACTAGCAAAGGGTCTATAAATAGTCAATAAACTATAAACATAAAACATTTTTTAAAAATGTAAAAGCAACACAGTTAGACAATGGACAAATATGTGAAAAAACAATTCATACTGAATGGAGTTAGACACCTGGAAGTATGTTTATAACTGATCACCATTAGGGAGACCCAAATGAGAACATCAGCATACACTGAAATATTTCTGGAAAGGTGACTAATATTTAAAATAATGTGGAACAAATCCAGTATATTGATTGTCAAATATACCAAAAACAAACAAACAAACACAAAAAAATCCTAGAGAGCTCTTTGAGAAGGTCAGAATGTCAGTCTGACAGCTGCTCTATCGTGGTCTAAGATGGTATTTCAGAGAGGAAATTGGAAACTCAAATTTGTCCACTTGGGCACGTTTTCTCCTGAAAAGAAAACATTGACCCAAACACTGTGGAGCATATTCTAAAAGCCTGAAAAGAAGAACAATTTGAAAAGGGTGGAGAATATATTGGTATCAATTTCCTGTCTGCAACATTCTATTACAGTATACAAGATGTCTTATTGGGAGAAACTGGCTAGCAATTCATCAGATCTCTGTATTGTTTCTTGTAACATGAGAATCTTCATTTATCTTGGGAAAAAATTAAATTCCAAGCTATCTATTTATAAAAACTCCTAGTAACAGCTTCCCCTCCCCCCAGCTGTGAATTAGAGCATTCTGGGATGAAAAAGACTCTTGTTAAAGTAAGTTGCAGTCTCCAGAGAAAATTCTTTGTTCTCTGCTTAATGATATTGACAACTTCATCATTTTAAAAATAATTTACCTTATTCATCTAAGCATAAGATCAAGGTTTCCACTATTCCTCAGATTCATCCAACAAAACTGATAATAAATAAATAAATAAATAAATAAATAAATAAATAGAAAATGTAATTGATTACTTATGATTCTGGAGCTAATTTTCTCTGACGTTTAAGGGACTTGAGAAGTACCCAGAAGTTTTCTTATACAGACATAACAAGATAAAAATCTATGGCATAGACACATTATTTTTGCTCTGTAAGCCTTATTAAATAGTAAATGTATCAACTTTAATGTTATATGTACATGGATTTTTGTAGTAATAAGAACAGAACACATACTCTTAGACATGCTAAGCATGTACCTTGCTACTGGACTATACTTTGTTGTTGTTTGTTGTTGTTGTTGTTGTTGTTGTTGTTGTTATTGTTACTTTCAAATATTACCTCACTAAGTTGTCTAGTATGGCGTTCAAGTCACTATGTAGCAAAGCAAGTTTTAAAATTACCTTCTTCCTTTCTAAAGTACTCAAATCTCTGGTATTACAAGCCTTACAGCATTACAGCCATCAATAATCTACATTTAAACTCTCTTTGGTAGGAAACAGTTTTCTTGTTGGGTTTGTATTTAGAAAATAATACACTTGAAATAAATTAATAGTGAAAGAAATAGGATATATGGTAGACAGGCAGACAGGCAGGCAGAGGGACAGACAGACAGCTTATAATAATGTAAATTATCTCAAACATTTGTGATAAAAGGTGTATCCACACTAATAAAATATGCATCATCTGACAAAAGGCTACACTTTTATTTTTATCATTAAAATTAATAAAAACTTTTATGTAGTTATTATAGTCAGTCTTCAATTTAGAGCTGCATTGTCTTTGTACAGAGATATAACCCTCCAAAGGACTGTGCACATGTGCGTTATGTGGTCTGCTAAGAATGACTTGTATTCATAATTCTGTTTTGCAGAGTAGTAGAAGGAAGTAGTAATCAATTTCCGCGGTTTTCTTTAACTGCATGAAAGGATGCTAAATAACATCGAGTCACTTACTGATTAACTACTATGTAGTAAATCTTAGCACTTTCAGTAAACCAGAAGTCACAAACAAAAGAAGAGAAAATTGAGCCTGAAGTTGTGAACTGAAAGCTAGCACACAGGCAGGTCCAAAACTCCAAAAGTATCACTTTAACATCAGCTCCGTTTATAAAACAAAGTTATTGCAGTTAGACACTAAGAATCATTTGATTTTCCAAATCACCTCCCACATCCGTAAGCAGATAATGGAGAAGATAATGAAGAATGGTGGATCTGTATAGTGGTTTACATATAGTTAGCCAAAAGTGTGGCACTATTAGTAGGTGTGCCCTTGTTGGAATGGGTGTGTCCTTGTAGGAGAATGTGTGTCACTGTGGGTGTGGGCTTTAGGACTGTAATCCTAATGATGTGGGAGCCGGTCTTCTCCTGTCTGCCTTTGGAATGAGATGTAGAACTCTCTTCCTATGTTATGTTTTCCTGGGCACTACCATACTCCTGCCTTGATGATAATGGACTGTACCTCTGACGTTGTATGCTAGCCCCAATTAAATGTTATCCTTATAAGAGTTACCTTGGTCATGGTGCCTAATCACAGCAGAAAAACCCTAACTATGACAGTCTGAAACCTTAGCACATATCCAAATCATTCAAATATTCCAAGACTTTTTATACCACATACCATCTAAATCTGAGTTCTGGTGATGAAGTGTAAGTCTCAGTACATTTCTAAAGGCTGACTTCAAAGTGCCGCCGTGTTTTAGAGCCATTGAGCAAATTGCTGTTTTTAAAAGTGCTCTGAAATCCACTGTAGCCTCTCCCCCAGCCTACCCTAGGCTGAGAATTCAGACCTGCCTTCATTGAAGTTGGGGGGGGGGGGAGAGACAGGCCACCTCCAGCTAGGCTGGCTCCTTTTGTTGTGCAACTACTGCAGCCCAGATGTCCAGGGAAGAAGACAGCTGCTCCACAGCAGCTCCACTTGGCGGCTCCAAATGGTCTCCAAGATGGAGCCAGGGACCCTGGGAACAGGATGGCAGGGCCTTCCCTCTCAAGACTAAGAAAAATATTTCAGTAAAAAGACAGACACACTTTGACCGGAGAACTGACTTTCTCCTATCTAGTCCTAACAAGCCACAGTCTGCCTTCCGGGAACCCAGGTTTTGTGGGGGACCTCAGGCGGCCCCCACCACTCTACTGTAGTTAGAAATCTGTTTCTCGTTCAAATCAATGAGAAAAGACAAGTAGGTGCCAATTTCTTCTCATTTAAAAACAAAAGAATGATATCATACTGAAAATTTAAAGAAGAGCCTTGGCCAGGAATGTCCAGTAATTGAAAAATTCAATAAAGCATTAAATGCAATTAATTTCAAAGTTGAAGAGAGTGGGGCTCTGGAATGGAAAATGTTATGTATGCCAGAGGCTGATATAATTCAGTATTAGTGGCTTCAGGCTTCTGAACTTGCAAGAAGCAAGCTTGCCCGGAGCTATTCTGTAGAAATACAGGGTCATTTTAATTACACCAAACCTACTCACTCTTTGCTTGATTACCGCTGCAGTAATAAACAAGGGATCTGTGTGTCTGCATGGATCTAATATGAAGAGCTTATGGAAGAAATGAAGGACGGGTCCTTTGCTCTAGTGAGTCATAGAGCCAGTGTACACATTCAAATGCCAAAACCCAAAGACCAACAATCAAGACAGCAATCCAAGCTATATTTTCCAGGAAACTTTAAATATGATTATGTTGAACAACCTGTTTGTGGCTGAAGTTTTCCTTCAGAGTACATCCATTATTGTTGGAAAATCTGGTTCTTTTTTTTTTTAAGCCTCATACTACATATTTGTATTCATGTGTGTGTTTAAGTGTATCCTTTCCAACATTAGAGTAAGAAAAGTGCAGGGTGTGCCATCAATCCTTTCCTGGCATTGACTCTATGAGGTCTTGCCCTGTTATTTGCCCTAGTCGGCCATCATTATGAAGAGAGGTTCCTTGGTATTGCAAACTTTATATGCCCCAATACGCCAGGGCCAAGAAGTGGGCGTGGGTGGGTAGGGGAGCAGGGCAGGGGGAGGGTAGAGGGAACTTTCAGTTTAGCATTTGAAATGTAAATTAAGAAAATATCTAATAATAATAATTAAAAAAAAACATAGGTTAAAACCTAAGCATTCCCACTCAATGACACTTGTGGCAAATTTAAAATGTCTCACAAATGTTTATCTTCTTACTAAAGGAGACAAAATCCATCAAGAGAAAGACTTGTTTGCTTTTTGTTATGTTTTATTTTATTTTGTTTTGTTTGTTTGTTTATTTGTTGTTTTGAGTTTTTCACTGTTTTGTAGCCAATTGAGCTTTATGTAGAATCTGGAAGATTTATCATTTCTTATTTTTATTTTTTTAAATTTTCATATACATTTATTAAATAGCTCACCTCTCTCTTTCTCTCTCTCTCTCTCTCTCTCTCTCTCTCTCTCTCTCTCTCTCGGGGAAATAAAATAATCATAGGAGGTAGAGGGAGTAAAGGACCTGAGAGGAAAATGGGAGGAGAAGGAAAAGTGGTAAGGCATGGGAAAAGACAGGAGAGAAGTACAGAGGGTCAGGAACATGAATAGAAATATATAGCATATGGAATTGGCAGCAGTCCCAAGAAAGATTTATCACTTTTAAATGTCATTGATGTAAACATAAAACTCTTCTGAGTCTCCCAGAGGCTTTTTGTCACACCATCCAACTTCTCTCAAGAGATCCCTCATAATAGAGCCTAGAGAGTAGAGAATCAAATCCCCAGGGAGCGCCTACACTGCCTGTAATTATTAACATACTAAAAGTAAACCCAAACAAACATTGTACAAACGAACATTCTACAGACCAAATGCTAATCAAATGGAATTTCCAACTGAGGTCCAAACATGAACTAACATAAGTGTAAATAGCTTTCTGGGTTTCAACTTTTGCTTCTCCTAAACAGAAATCATCTGCAAGGAACACATGATTAACTGCAAGCTCCTAAAGAACTCAATCAATGCTTTTTGATATTTAAGGCATAAATATTACAGAGTACTTTAGATCAAAAGTTCAAAATACATAGGGTTTTCCTTCATTTTATAATATATATGTAAATAAGAGGCAGTATTTGAAGCAATGTTGTCCAAACATATTATTTATTTATTTAGATACTTAGTTCTTTATTGTATATTTTCTTTATTTGCATTTCAAATGTTATCCCCTTTCCCAGTTTCCCTTCCTCCCAGACACATTCCCTTCCTCCCTATCACATCCTCTTTCCCCCTGCTTCTGTGAGGATGCTCCTCCACCCACCCATCCACTCCCACCTCCCTGCCCTTGATTACCCTATACTGGGGCATCTATTGAGCCTTCATAGGACCAATGACCTCTCCTTCTATTGAAGCATGACAAGGCCATCCTCTGCTACATATGCAGCTGGAGCCATGTGTACTCCTTTGTTGATGGTTTAGTCCCTGGGAGTTCTGGGGGTCTGGTTGGTTGATATTGTTGTTCTTCCTATGGGGTTGTAAATTCCTTCAACTCCTTCAGTACTTTCTCTAACTCCTTTATTAGGAACTCCACACTAAGTCCAATGGTTGGCTGCAAACATCCATTGTAAGGCTCTGGCAGGGCCTCTCAGGAGACAGCCATATCAGGCTCTTTCTGCATGCAATTCTTGGCATCCACAATAGTGTATGGAGTTGTTAACTGTATATGGGATAAACCCCAAGGTAGGACAGTCTCTGGATTGCCTTTCCTTCCGTCTCTGCTCAACACTTTATGTCCACATTTGCTACTGTGTGTATTTTTTTTCCTTCAAAGGACAAAAAGCACCCACACTTTGGTCTTCCTTCTTATTTAGCTTCATGTGGTTTGTTAATTATATCCTCATTATTTGGAGGTTTTTGTGCTAATACCCACTTATCAGTGAATATATACCATGTTTCTTCTTCTTCTTCTTCTTCTTCTTCTTCTTCTTCTTCTTCTTCTTCTTCTTCTTCTTCTTCTTCTTTTTCATCTTCTTTTTCATTTTGCAATTGGGTTACCTCATTCAGTATAGCATGTTCTAGTCCTATACATTTGTCTAAGAATTTCATGAATTTATTGTTTTTAATAGCTGAGTTGTATTATATTATGTAAATGTACCACCTTTTCAATATCATTCCTCTGTTGAAGGACATCTCGGATCTTTCTAGCTCCTGGCTATTATAAATAAGGCTGCTATGAACACAATGGAGCATGTGTTCTTATTACAAGTTGGAGCATCTTATGGGTATATGCCCAGGAGTGGTATGGCTGGATCCTTAGGTAGAACTATGTCCAGTTTTCTGAGGAACCGCCAAACTGATTTCCAGAGTGGTTTTACCACCTTGCAACGCCACCAACAATGGAGTAGTGTTCCTCTTTCTCCTCATCCTTGCCAGCATCTGCTGTCACCTGAGTTTTTGATTTTAGCTATTCTGACTCTCTCCCTATCTATTCAACATAGTACTTGAAGATTATTTGCTAGAGCAGTTAGACAACAAAAGGAGGTCAAAGCAATGCAAATTGGAAAGGAAGAAGTCAACATATCACTATTTGCAGATGATATGATCGTATTCTTAAGTGACCCAAAAATTCCACCAGAGAACTCCTAAAGCTCATAAACACTTATAGCATATTAAATTAACTCAAACAAATCAGTAGCCTTCCTCTACCCAAAAGATCAACAGGCTGAGAAAGAAATTAGGGAAATAACACTCTTCACAATATTCACAAATAATATTACATGCCTTGGTGTGACTCTAACTAACAAAGTGAAAAATCTGTATGAAAAGAACTTCAAGTCTCAGAAGAAAGAAATCGAAGAAGATCTCAGAAGATGGATAGACCTCCCATGCTCATGGATTGGCAGGATTAATATAGTAAAATTGTCCAAAAATCTTGCAAAATTATTCTACAGACTCAATGCAATCACCTTCAAAATTCCAAATCAATTTATTTGGAAAAAAACCCAAGATAGTGAAGTTCTTTTATTCTGTACAATAAAAGAACTTCTGGGGGAATCACCATCTCTGACCTCAAGCTGTATTACAGAGCAAAAGTGATAAAACCTGCATTGTATTAGTACAGAGACAGGCAGGAAGATCAATGGAATTAAATTGAAGACCATATATGAACCCACACATATATGATCACTTGATATTTGACAAAGGAGCTAAAACCATCCATTGGGAAAAAGACAGCATTTCAACACATGGTGCTGGTTCAACTGGCAGTTAGCATGGAGAAAAATGCAAATTACCCCATTCTTATCTCCTTGTACAAAGCTAAATTCCAAGTGAACCTAGGACCTCCATATAAGACCAGATACAGTGAAACTTAAAGATGAGAAAGTGGGGAAGAGCCTCAAATGCATGTACACAGGGGGAAACTTCCTTAACAGAACACCAATGACTTATGCTCTAATATCAAGAATCAACAAATGAGACTTCACAAAATGGCAAAGCTTTTGTAAGGCAAAGGACACTGTCAATATGACAAAACCTTAACCAACAGATTAGAAAAAGGCCTTTACAAATCCTACATAGCATAGAGGGCTAATATCCAATATATACAAAGAACTTAAAAAGTTAGATTCCAGAGAACCAAATAACCCTATTAAAAATCGGGTACAGAGCTAAACAAGAATTTTCAGCTGAGGAATATTGAACGGCCAGGAAGCACCTAAAAGAAATGTTCAACAACCTTAGTAATCAGGGAACTGGAAATCACACAAATCTTTTTAATTCTCAACATTTTGTCTTGGTTCTTTGAGACATCACTAAAATCAGGTGAACATGTTTTATTTTCAGTTGCTTTATATTATATACATTATATACAAAAGAACCTCAAATATGCCAAGCTTTTAAGAAAAACAATCATGTCAAAACTTCAGTCAGAGAAAGCATGTGTGGTGGTCAGAGCTAATCTCTCCTTCTGCTGTGTGTTCCAAGACCCCCTTATATTCTGTGGTAAGTTTTTCCATTTTATCATGTCTCCAGCCCCTCAGCAGCCTCTTGATCAATATCTGTCTTCAACAAGAGAGAGTATTGGAGCAACATCTGGTCAGCACATGACATAGCACAAAAACATCTGGCAGCCTTTCAGCAACTGGTGGTAACAGATCTTGCCATTTAGATTAGTTAGTTTATTTGTTTGATTGGTCTTTTGTTTGGTCAGTTAATTATTTTGTTTTGTTTTGTTTTGTTTTAGAAATCTGAATTTCTAAGGCTCATTTTTTCCCCAACACTGGAGACTAGTAGAAACATGTTAAATCTTTGTACACGGCAAGTTTTTCTGTTTTGGCTGAATATTGAAATTTATATTTGAAGGTAATCTACTTATACTGACCAGTTTTTAAATATGTATCATGATTTTCAGGAATATCTATGATTTGATTATTGGAAAGATGGCAGACATTAAAATTAAATATATAGATATTTATATAAAAGGGAAATGATAATAGCTGCAATAGCTCACACAGTTATTGACATCCATTTATAGCCTGACTTTCTCAAAAGTGTTTTGCAAATGCAATGCCAAGAGGCCCTTGGTTTCAGCTCTTTACACATAACAGAAATCTGAAGGATTTGGCCATGATTGCCATGTGACTTTAGGAAAACTATAGTTGAAACAGGATGGTTGTCAAAGGTACCACTGGTTAAATGGGAAGGGAAAACAGTCAACTTTAAGTGACCTATTCAGTTTCTGAACTCCTTTACTCTTTTCAAGTTGGGTTCCCAAGGTCCTTTCCAAGAGCTGTTCTAGTGTTTTGAACTCTGGACAGGAATTTTAATTTGACTGATGTAGATTTAAACTGTTTATGTTTCACTAAACTCTTTTGCCTAGCTTAAGGGTCAAATGTCCAGTGTTTTCGTGGACAATGCTCATTTGAGTGTGACATTGTCTGAAAATTTAAACCAGGTATAGGACTGGCACATCTTCCTTGAATACCTGAAGATATACTCCTAGCCTGAAGATATACTTTGGTAGCATGATTTCTTTCTCTCTGGACAGTTAGCTCTACAAAGCAGAAGACTTTGTTTATTTCTTTCAGTAGATACAAAAGACACTCAGTTAAATTCTCTTGACTGAATAAAGGAATGGAGAAAATAGCCAGTACCTTTTTAGTGGGCATGAACTTTTGCATATTTGTTAAAGACATGGAAAACTTTCCTCATGCTGATCCCCATGGGACTCTCAGTTCTCAGTCCTTGAAAGTTGTCTGAAGAGAATATTCTAATTAGAAGTTTTGAAAAATAGAAATCTGGTACAGTATGTTGTGGTTTGAGTAAGAATAGTCCCCATAGGCTCACATATTTGAATGTTTAGCCATAAGGGATTGCCACTATTTGAAGAGGATTAAAAAGATTAGGAGGTATGGCCTTATTGGAGAATGCATATCACTTTGATTTGAGGTTTTAAAGGCTCATTCCAGGCCCACCTGCTTCTCCCCATTTGTTTGTGGATTATGGAACAGCTCTACTGTTCAAGCAAGCACCATGTGTGCCAGGCCACCATGCTCCCTGCCATGACTATAATGGAGAGAACATCTGAAGCTGTAATTGAGTCCTTAATTAAATCCTCTCCTTTGTAAAAGTTGGGCAGAAGTAACAGCAATAGAACAGTGACGAAGGCACTGTGTGTTTATATAAAAAGAAAACATGATGTTTTATAATATATTCATGTAAAACAAGCTACATAATTAAAGATGATGGTCAGGATAGACAATTCCAATTTATCACTATGAAGTTCATTTATTATGTTCTTTCATGTTCTTATTTTTAATCAATTGTAGGATAATTATAGATTATCTGTGTTGCAATGATGGAATTTCTGACCATATTCATTAACTCTCTCCATACCTTCCGGAAATGATAGTCTTTTCATGTTGCCTTTGTCTATTGGTTTGAACTAAAATCCACCAGGCATTACTTTTTTCAATTTTTTGTTTGTCTGTTTTTTGTTTTGAGACATGGGTTCTCTGTGCAGTCTTGGCTAGCCTGGAAGTTACTCTGTAGACCCGGCTGTCCTACAACTCAGAGATCTGCCTGGCTCTGTCTCTGAGTACTGGGATTAAAGGAATGTTTCACTACTCCTGGCAAACTGTTACTTTGAATTAAACGCTATAGATAAGTTTTTCTTCATCAGCTTTCAATTCCTATTTACTTTCTGTTATAGCAGTTGTCTATAATGTGTCTATTGTTTTTTCTTTATGTTCATGATCTCCATATTTGGACACTATTAAAAAGCATTTCATAGAATGCCAAACCTTGTGGTTTTGTCTACTGATCAGACTTGGGCTTGAAGATTCTAAGAGAGAATACATGATAGGTGAAGCACACTCCGTTGCTTGGATTCAAGGGATACCGGGACATAGCATGGATTGTGTTAAATTCTGCTAATGGACTTCTTGGCTACAACATTGCCAGGAAAGCTTTGTCACTGTAAAGTTTATATTTTACTCTCTTGTTGTTCACTCTTTTAAGGTATATGGCTGTTAAAGTTGCAATCGGCATTGTCCCTGAAGATGCATGTATTCAGGAATTCTTTACCAGACTGTGATCCTATTGAACAGTTGCAGAATGAAGCAGTTTGGTGGTGGTGGTAGAAGGTAATGAAAAGAAGTTAGGGCCCTAGCGAACACCCTTGAAGAAGAAGAAATTGCAATACCAATTTCTTTGTTCTCAATCAGATTTATTCTGCTGAGTTCTCCCAGTCATGAGTTATTTTAAAATAACCAGTGTAAAGCAAAAAGTGGCCATGGACTATAAAAGTCCCTGAAACTTTTAGCTCGAATAAGACTTTCTTTCTTACATATTGATGTGTTGCAAGTATTTGTTATACACAAAGAAAACTGAGACTACTATCTACCCCACCTTCAGTGAGGAAGATGAATTTAGCTGGTAGACCTGTCTCTAAGAGTCCATTTCAATGAAGGTTGACAAAAGAATGATTTTTATGAGAAAGGTGAAACTAGAGAAATTTTAGAAATCTGATTGATTGCCAATAAACAAAATAGCAACTTGAACTAAACCAGAAAAAAACAAGTATACGCACCTAAAAACACACAACTTAATAAAAGTGAAGCTGTAGCTAAGCTGTAGTCATAAGTAAAGAAAGGGACCAGAGAGACTTATGCCTGTTTACCCTGTTCATTTCTCCTTGATTTTCATTGCCTGTGAATTTTAATCTGTAGTATAGACAATGTTCTTGACTGGAAACATGGAAGAGCACAGTTTCCTTGTGCTTCAAGGTTCATTGATAGAATTGCAAAGGCATTTTCTGACCACTGCCGCAAAAAACAGCTCTGGATTTGTTTGCTAGAAGCAGAAGTTCTAGCTGGCTGATCTGAGATCAAGATAACAGAAAAAATAATTTATGGAATTTGTTGAAGAAAAATCTAAAGGGAGTAGTATTATTGGATGTCGTGGTCAGCAGTACACATTTTCATAGAAGAGAATGGTGAAGGTGATACCATT
Source organism: Mus minutoides (assembly GCA_902729485.2). Classification (NCBI taxonomy): domain Eukaryota; kingdom Metazoa; phylum Chordata; class Mammalia; order Rodentia; family Muridae; genus Mus; species Mus minutoides. Next base: position 286,736 of record LR750000.1, read on the forward strand.
AAAGAAGAGTTGTCCAGGCAAAGCTTGCCAAGTGTACACACTAGTAAACATTAATAAAATTAATAGATAACTGCATCATCAATTAATTTCAAGCCATAAAACTGTGAGTCCTTGTATTCAGTACAAAGTTTAAATACCAAATGATTCAGGGACTGCTTTGTTCTCTTAAAATACATGTTTTATAGTAATAAGGATAACTACATCATTTTTCTAGAAATGTTTCTCAAAGTAATTGTGAGGAGCAATATTTTTTTATTTTTATATAAGATAAATTTTAGGACTTGAGTTAGATGCTATACTTTGTGACTCATTGCAAATATTCTATAATACCACTATAATATAAATATTATATAATAATATACTATGTACCTTGACAAGTTCTAACATATATGTGAAGTAATGATATAAATATCTAGTATACAACAATTTATCTTTAACAATATGCCATACATTAAATAGAAAAATAATACAAAATAGATGCCTTTAATTCTCATGCATATACTTTCTAAACATTATATAATATTCACATGTGTAATTTCTACTAAAATAGGTGTACATTTCTACTAAAGGAAACTAAATAGTTATAAAATTTAACATTTGAATAGTAGATAATAATATTCTCAATTTATGTCACTAAAACATGTTGAAATATTAAACAATTAATTATAATTACAAGCTACTAAATATTAATTAATTTTATTCTATATGATTAATATATAATTTAAATAACAAGAAAATTTAAATATTATAAAATAGAAAAAGTGTAAAAATATTCAGAACTAAAAACACAGACAAGTTGTATAAATCTTCCTAAAGAATTTAAAAAATAAGCCAGGCATGGTGGCACACACCTTTAATCCCAGCCCTTGGGAGGCAGAGGCAGGCGGATTTCTGAGTTCTAGGCCAGCCTGGTCTACAAAGTGAGTTCCAGGACAGCCAGGGCTATACAGAAAAACCCTGTCTTGAAAAACCAAATAAATAAATAAATAAATAAATAAATAAATAAATAAATAAAAGAATTTAAAAAATAAAAATAATTACAAAGCAGTTCTCTTTTTACAGAAAGTTATTAAAATCGTGTATCTGCATCTCAACTTTAAATATTGAAGAATATTTTCCAAGAATTATCAAGATGCAGCATTAAACTGGTAAATTATTTCACAATAAAACAAAATCCTCAGACAGAAATCCCAAGGCTGACTTGTAAGTATTGAAGTAAAATGTTGTATTAACCTGATTCTAAGATTTGATAAACCTATCAGAGAAGGAAAATTATTTGCCAAAAGCAGAGCTAAAGTAATATTGAAATTGAATACAAAACATAAAAATCATAACTGTTTCCTTGTAAACAGACAATTCAGAGGCAACTATGCACATCAAAGCCTTCAGTGTTCATTATGAGGAAGATGAATGGGAGAGGAAGGGAAAGGTCAAATATTACGACCCACAGTGAAAACATCTTGCGGCTGGTGGCCAGGTGTGCTATGGAGACAGGAGGATATGGTGCCAGCAGATGCACCTCATTAACTGAGAAAGAAGAGGGCACTGAATGTAGCATCCAGCTCCATAGTAAATGCCCAGCCATGGTCTCCAATTCTTAGTTTACTTTCTATATCTAGAGTTAGCCCTTTCAGCCAAATGAGTAGACTTTGGTTCAGAAGTTTAAGATACAATCCTTACTTTACTGTGCAGAGGGTTTCTAAGAAAACACAACTATTCTAGGGCTTTCAAAACTGCTTGGCTTTTCTATCTATTTAAACTCCCTTTTATAATCTTCTGTAAAACGAGCCTTTCTCTTAGTTCTGTACTACTTAAAAACCTTAAATATGACCTCACTCGGTTTGTCACCTGAAGTGTAGCTGTTAAGAGCCAATGATAAAAGCTGCAACAAGGAATGATCTGAAAATAAAGCTTATTGGAGAATTTGGGCTTTAAGAAAAGGATTCTTCCTGGGCTCTTGTGAACATGAAAATCTATGAGTGTCTAAATGTATCTTTAAGGAATACATGAAGATCTGACAACTCAGTCTAAGTAGAGTTATAGATTTAACACATTTTCAATTAAAAGCCTAATGAGCTGCTTTATGAAACCTGACAAACTGATTCTAAAATTCATTAAAAGTATAAATGACTAAGACCCTTTAATATATTCTGAAATAAAATGAATAGTAATAAAGGAATAAAGATATTACCAGATATTAGAACATTTCATAGATCAAAAATAATTAAACTTACATGGAAAGGACAAAAAACTCCCAGAGAAAATATCAGGGAAATAATGCAAAGTACATATCAAGGACAATATGTTCAGAAAGTATTTTTGGAAAAAAAAAAAAAAAAAACCTAATTTGAGCAAAGAGCTTAAGAGAGAAACAATTCCAAAGATTGTATCTAATATACGGATTTAGCAAAATAGTTTTAAAATAAAATTCAGAGTATAAAACTTGAAGATCAGTCTTTCTTTCTGACACTATGAGGTAGAGTTTGACATTGTTTATTACTTTAAAAGGATTACCTATGGATTGTGATTCTGGGAAAAACAGTAAGAAATGTGAATTGTAACTGCACTGAGCTATCTATCTGTCATGTCTGTCTATCTGAGAAAGAGTCATTGTGATGTACAATGACCCACAGTCAGTTCCACTTCTAATGTCTTAACTAATGGAGATGAAAAAATGGAATTCATTTCCTTGCCATACTTAAAGCCATGCTGGAGCTCTTAGCCATCACAAGTATGCACTCATTATATTGTAGAAATAATGCACTTGTACTACAAGAAAGCATATTCAGTTACAGCTTTGAGGCCAGTAATCATTTTGAAAAATTATTATGTTTCACTGGGCTTCATACATAATACGTTATTTATAATGTTACTCACTCCCTCAGGTAAAAGCCAAATGTAAAAATACAAATACTCATGCAGATATCATTGCATAATTTTTGATACTAAACGTGTTTCTATGTGAAGAGATACTTATGGGTATCTGTGGGGCTAGGCCCAGAAAGTTGAAACAGACACAAAGATATGATATGTAAAGGGATGAGAATAGAAAAAAAAAAAAAGCTACCATTTATGCATTTGTTGCAACACGCATGCCAGTGCACAAATGCATAGAACAAAGGCACAGATTCATAGAGCAGCAAAAAATGAGGTTCACTGGACCAGCAGTGCTGGTTTGAATTGGTATGAAACCCATAGACTCATGTGTTTGAATGTTTGGTTCATGAGGAGTAGCATGACTTTGTTGGGGTAGGTCTGACTTTGTTGGGGTAGGTGTGGCCTTGTTGGAGGAAGTGTTTCCCTGTGGGGGGTGGGCTATTCTATACTCAAGCTCTGCCCAGTATGGAAAGAGTCTCCTCCTGGCTGCCTCTGGAAGGGACAGTCTCTTCCTACCTGCTTTCATACCAAGGTGTAGAACTCTTGGCTCTTCCTTCACCAAGTCTGCCTGCATGCTGCAATGCTTCCTATCTTGACAATTGATTGAACCTCTGAAACTGTAAGCCAGCACCAACTAAATGTTGTCTTTTAAAGGGTTGCTTTGGTCCTGGTGTCAGTTCATAGCTATAGATAACCCCACAGTCCTTCATCGACCCCAGTGGTCCCTTATTATTTTGGTGAAGGATCCATACAACTAATGCTTCATCTTTTGTACAGATCCCAGTTGTTTAATACATTGAATGACCAAACAAAAAATTATTTATTTTTGAAACTGTATACAGTCAAAATATAAATATTACATGAGATAACAGAATAACTTTTAATTCATTCAAAAAATAATTATGACTGATCATCATAACCAAAATTAATTTATATGCTAAGTACCAAAATGCTTATTAAAGACTATGGAGTAATGCACCTTCCCAAGGAGATAGTATTCGTGGAATCATTTTAACTTATATTCATCATATTAGTAGAATATTCTTTTAAAGGACATATACCAATACTTTTCCAAAGAAAATCTACTTACTTCTGTTAGTCATATATTTTATGGATATGAATAAGTAAATCTTTATCAAAAAACTATAAAATTACACATGCTTTTTATGCTACACAGTTTTTTAAATATTTATTCATGATCTATTAAAAAGTACCTTTAAAGCGTCATTTAAAAATGTTTACTTGGAAAAAGATGCTGCCTTTATTCTCTGAACTTAGAACTAAATATCAGTGTTGTTCTGTGAGAATATTTCATCAGTGCTATCTGGTATATTTAATAGCAATAAATATTTCATTTTAGCTAGAGCCTGACTCATTATGGATGTTTTGGCACTAACATTTTATTTAACTTATTTAAATTTATTTCAAATTTATTTTAACCTTCTGATCTGTACCTTCTCCTGTGCAGATCAACAGATCTGCTCCTCTCACCACCTCACAGTCTTGAGGATCCAGCATTTTGCTGCATACAAGAAACACACTTTAGTAACAAAGACAGACACTACCTCAGAGTAAATGACTAGAAAAAAGTTTCCAAGCATTGGTCCCAATAAACGAGCTGGAATAGCCATTATAGTATACCATAAAATAGACTTTGAACCAAACATTACCAAGAGACTGAGAAGGACACTTCATACTCATTGGAGGAAAAATTCACCAGGATGAAGTCTCAAATCTGAACACCTATGGACCAAATGCAAGAGCACCCATGTTCAAAAAAGAAACTTTAGTAAAGAAGCTCACACAATAATAGTGAGAGACTTTCAAAAACCCTCCATCACCAATGTACAGTTCATTGGAACAGAAATTAAAAGAGATGCAGTGAACCTAATAGACGTTATAAACCAAATGGATTTAACTTATAGACAGAAGACTTTACCCTAAAACAAAAGAATATACCTTCTCAGTATCTCATGGTACCTTACCCAAAATTGACCATATAATTAGTCACAAAATAGCTGTATTAAGCACAAGAAGTTTGTAAAATAGTCCCAAGCATCCAATCAGATTACCACTGACTGAGGCTAGACTTCAATAACATGGCTTTAGTGGATAGTTCTACCAACCTTCAAAGAAAAACGAATACCAATACTCCTCAGACTATTCCCTAAAATAGAAACAGTAGGAACACACCTAATTCATTCTATGAATCCTCAGTTACTCTGATATCCAAACAACAAAAAAACTAACAAATAAAGAGGATTTCAACAATTTCAACTTATGAATATTGATGCAAAAATACTCAGTAAAATTCTAGCAAACTGAATCCAAGAACACATCAAAACCATCATGCACCATGAACAAATAGGGTTTATCACAAGGGTGCAGGCATGATACAATATATGAAAATCCATTAATGTAATTCACCATAAAAACAGAAGAAAATAATAACTGACAAAACAATTGACAGTATACAATGCCCCTTCATGTTAAAAGAATTGGAGAAATCCAGAATTCAAGATCAATTCCTAAATGTGATAAAAGTAATATGCAGAAAACTAACGGCCAATAGCAAGTGAAATGGAGAAATACTTGAAGTAATCTCTCTAAAATCAGGGACAAGACATGGCTGCTCAATCTCTTGGTGACTATTTATGACAGTAGCTAAAGTTCTAGCTAGAACAATAAGACAACAAAAGTAGATCAAGGGGATACAAATTAGAAAATAAGAGTGAATAAATCACTAATTACAGATGACATTATAATATACCTAAGCAACCACAAAAATTTTACCAGAGAACATTTCCAGCTAATAAACAACTTCAGCAAATTGTCTAGATATAAAATTAGTACAAACAAATCAGTAGCCTTCCTTTATACAAATGATAAACAGGCTGAGAAACCAAAAAGGGAAGTCACACCCTTTCACAATAGCCACAAATAGTTCAAAATAACTTAGTGTAACTCTTACCAAGCGTATGCAAGATCTGTGAGACATGAACTTCAAATACCTGACAAAAGAAATAGAAGAAGACTTCAGAAGATAGAAAATTCTCCTATGTTCATGGAACCATAATAATGAAAACTGCCATCTTACCAATAGACATCTACAGATTCAATGCAATCCCTATTAAAATTCCAACACAATTCTTCATAGACATGGAAAAGAAATTATCAACTTCACATGGAAAAACAAAAACAAAACTAGGATAACCTTAATAATTCTCAACAACAAAAGAACTTCCAGTGGAATCACCATCACTGATCTCAAGCTGTACTCCAAAGCAATACCTCATGGTATTGGTAGAGAGAAAGACAGTTCAATCAGTGGAACAGAATAGAATTAAAGACCCATTAATAAACCCACACACTTATGGACATTTGATCTTTGACAAGTCAAAAACATACAATGGAAAAAAGAAAGCATCTTCAATAAATGACGGTGATCCAACTGCCAGTCTGTACATATAAAAATGGAAATAGTTCCATACTTATCAGCTTGCACAAAGCTCAAATACAAGTGGGTTAAAGACCTCAACATAAATGTAGACACACTGAATCAAATAGAAGAGAAATTGTGAAAAAGCCTTGAACTCATTGGCACCAGGGGAAATTTCATGAACAGAACTCCAATGGCTCAGGCTCTAAGATCAACAATTAATTGGTGAGACCTCATAGAACTGAAAAGCTTCTGTAAGGCAAAGGGCACCATCAATAGGACAAGTCAGCAATCTACAGATTAGGAAAAATTCTTCACTAACAGCACATCTGATAGAGAGATAATATCCAAAATATATAAGGAACTCAAGAACTTAACCCCCAATTAAACCAAGTAACCCAATTAAACCAAGTAACCCAATTAAAAATGGGGTACAGAACTAAACAGAGAATTCATAACAGAAGAATCTGGAATGGCTGAAAAGCACTTAAAGAAATGTCCAAAGTTCTTAGTCATCAAGGAAATACAAATCCAAATGACCATGAATACCACATTAAACCAATTAGTATGGCTAAGATAAAAACTCAAGAGACAGCACACGCTGGAGAGGATGTGGAGCAAGGGAAATACTTCTCCTTTGTTTATGAGATTGCAAGCTGGTATAACCACTCTAGAAATCAATTAGCAAGTTCCTCAGAAAACTGGACATAGCTGAAGATCCAGTTATACCACCTTTGGGCATTTTCCCAAAAGATGCACCACCAAATCACAAGGACACAGGCCCCACTATGTTCACATCAGCTTTATTTGTAATAGCCAGAAGCTGAAAACAACCCTGATATCTCTCAAACAAAGAATGGATACAGAAAATGGTTCATTTACACAATTGAATTCTATCCAGCTATTCAGAATGTAGACATCATCAGGAAAATGGATAAAAATAGAAAATATCATTCTTAATGAGATAACACAGTCCCAAAAGGACATGCATGGTATGTACTCACCAATTAGTGGACAGTAATCAAAATGTACAGAATACCTAGGACATAACCCACAGACCGTAAGAAGTTTAATAAGCAGAAAGGACTAAGTGAGGGTACTTCAATCCCACTAAAATGGGGGAAGAAAATAATCTTGGTAGTCAGAGGAATGAAGGGAGGAACCTGGGTTAGAGTGGCGAGGGGAGGGATAGGGGAAGTTTATAAGATATGGGGGGCAGAGAGATGCCCAAAGGGTCAGCAGAATCAATGGAAATATGCAGCCTCAGAGAATGGGAGGTGAGGGGGTGGGACTCTAGAAATTACCAGAGATCTGGGAGGTGAGAAACTCTGAGGACTCAACTGGAAGACCTTAGCCAAATTGGATTGAGGAATTATGTTGGGGGGACTCAGAGGGGAGCAATGGTTGGACTGTAAATAAATAAAATAATGATAATAAATTTAGTTTAAAAGTTTTTTAAGATGTTTTGTATAAATAATTAGAGTAGATAAAATTTTACTCCACATATATATATCACCAGCACTCCTAGGAGCCTGTACATTCTCTTCCAGCTCTTTATATTTGAAGTTATTCATTAGCAAAGTTGATATAACTTCTAAACTTACCATGTACCATCCTCCAGTGACCACTATTCTACACTTGTAATCTCACACATACCTGCAAACATATATGATTCTCATTTTTTTACATTGGATACATCTGTGAAGTTTTCAGGAACACCGAATTAATGAACATTGAACCACAGTTCATGGGAAAAAAAAGCAAGGTCACATTTCATCAAATTATTGATAGAAGACTCTTTTGGATGTGTGTTTCTGTTTGGAGACATTGCATTTAATATGTGTAACAGATTCATTAGCAATAAACCAATAGCCATTAGCAGTACAATTCACACTTGAGAAGCTCACATAACAGGTTTTCTCCATAAACAAGCATTAGCACTATACTTGGGATTTATTTTAGATAGCAAACTCACTGGAGAAACACATAAAAATGAGAAACATGACACTAAATAAACTGGGGGAAAGATGGTTGCTAACACTGCTGAGAATGAAAATTAGAGTTAGAACACTGCCTTCTGCATCCTTAACTGGTAATATAGGTATCGACATACTCATAGCCTTTAGTGTTCTTTGATTACAAATGACCCTGAAGGCTCCACAGGTAGAGATTTTTTTTTTGATATTACAAGTTAATTTTATGGAACAAGTAAATTTTAAAAGAGTATGCAAACAGTGAACACTATTTCAAAAAGAAAAATCTCTTCCCATACTAAAGACCATCTACTTCCGTGAGTGGAGATTGCTCAGCTGCCCAAGTCTGAAATCATACTTTCTGCCATACATATTTTTGTAACATTATCTACCCTAAGTGGCCAGAAACATCCTAGTTGGCAGTTATGACTCTCCTCATGATGACCCACTCACTTTACAGTCCAGCCGAGCATACCAAAAATACTTGCAAAAAAAAAATCTCATATTAGCCATAGTGACAGTGATTTTTAAGTGACAATAGTATTACCAGACTAAATTCCATAGTCATATTCATCTTTCCAACTTATACATATATTTTTCATTTGAGAAAAGTCGTCATGTATCATAAGCTGACCTCGTACTCATAACTTCTGATACTTCCCTCTCTAATGTCTTGGGATAACAGGCCTGTGTCACCATTTCCAGTTTATGTATGTAATGCTGGAACATATTGATAGAATCCAGGGCCTCATGTGTGCTAGACAATTATGTCTCAACTATCTCACATCCCCAGCCCTTCAAGTTTATAGTCTATGATAAAGATAGAGGAAATCTTTGAAGCCCAGGTTAGATTCATAATCTGCTTTTGTCATCTCCAAAGTTTCATACTACTTCTTTTTAAAATGTCCTTTATTGTTGAGATTGAAATATAAGTACATAATTCCCCCTCATTTTTTTCTCTAAACTCTCTAAGCTGGTGGCCTTTTTCCATTGTTTATACATATATAACAACCACACACACATTCTCTCTTTCTTGTGGCTGCACACATGCACATGTGTGTGTGTGTGGAGGGTGTGTGTGTGTGTATGTGTGTGTGTGTGTGTGTGTGTGTGTGGAGGGTGTGTGTGTGTGTGTGTGTGTGTGTGTGTGTGTGTGTGTGTGTGAATGAGGGGGCAATGGGGGGAGGGGAGAGGTTGGATGAAAGAAATTGCTAAATATACTCTGTTCAGTTTTCTTGATGTTACTTATATGTATGTTTTCAAGGCTTTGGTATTCACATGGTGTGCTTTTCCCTGGGGAATACTATTTTTCCCACTCTCAGAATTCCTTATTTATTTCATGGGGTTTTTCCCATCCAGTTTGGCATGTCCATTGGTATCATCCTTGTTTAGCTCATGTATAAGCAGTCATATTGGTGAAACTTTATGGATGCAGTATTTTTTTAATTTTTTATTAGATATTTTCTTCATTTACATTTCAAACGCTATCCCCAAAATCCCCTAAAACTATATCCATGGGAGCCAGAGAAAGTACCCATGGATGTAGTTTTTGACATTCCTAGGAGACCAAATTTTATGGCAAACTCCTTTCTCTTCTGGCTTTTATAATCTTTCCATCCTCTCTTTCACAATGTCCACTGAGCTTTGGGTGCAGGCATTGTATTATGGATATACTCTTTGGGATTCTACAACTTAGTGGTTGTGATTTGTTGTGGTTTGCTATAGTGGTCTTCATTGGTTGCAAAATGAAATTTCCTTGATGAGGGATGAGAAATAAACTTATCTGCTGATAAAAGTAGAAATGTTTAGATCATTCTTGAGGATTATATTGGTTTAATAAAGTAGTAATTGTGGGTTCTCTTCCAATATCCATGATGCAACTAGCCTTGGTTAGTTGGCTATGTTTCTAATAGCAAGTACTTCTGTCTTGTTAAATAGGTATTACACTCAATAAAAGAGCTATTTGCTACCATGAAGGTATTCTTGCCACTACTATACCCTTATGGTTATTTTTCCATGCTGGTCATTGGTGTGAGATTTATACATTTGGCTCCCTTATGAGTTGAACATAATTTTCTTAGTTTTACATTTGTATGTAGTTCCTAATCTTTTAGAAATTTTACTTAGCCAAATTTGTAAGTGTAATTTTTTTTCTAATTATGGTTTGAAAATTTGTTAAGTTACAATTTAAAAGATCAATGGTATCCTATTCCCTATTATATTAAGGGGGTTTTATGGATTTTTGCATGAGCAATAAATATGCTTTAAGGCTGTGAAGTCCTATCTATCTTTTGGAACAATACTTCCAATTAACATAGAGTTATTGTACTGTATAACAACAATAATAAACAATAGTAACAACTTCCATTTATTATTGACAAGGAAGTACTTGAGGGTAAATGTTATATCATATATAATTTAACTAAGAAATAATACAATTAAGATTTCAATATTGTCACTGCTACCCAATTATAGAAATTTAAGGCCCAGAAATATTAACATTTTTGTAGAAATTATTGGAAGAAACTAGAACTAAAAAATATTCTATTACTGAAACTATTCATTATACTAGCCTCTACTGTCTAATTATATTTTCTAGTATGCCTATCTATGTTTGCTGTAGATGATTTAGGGGAGATATATTTTGCAATTTTATTCACACTTATTTGATATACATTTTAAAGGGGCTGAGGATTAGCCACACAATGAATAATGCTGAATCCTGTTGTTATCAGGCACAATGTAAATTCTAATTTATATAATAGATATTTACTGAAGGCCAAGACTGGACCCATGGTGAAGTAGGACAGAATGTCATTTTAAAATAACGTGATTTAAGAGATACAAAATAAATGCCATCTTGGCTCAGAAAATATTTTTACATTTAGAGATTTTGAATAATGACTGAACAAGAACAATATAGCACCATGAATCATAAAGAATCTCATTTGTAAGGGTATGGTTCAGTTTCCTCATTGGCCATTACTTTGAGTACTACTGTCTAGCTTCTACAGACTGAACACTCAGCCCTTTGGAACTGCAAACAATAGAATTTCAGCAACACAGATCCAAAAAGCACTGTTCTTAGGGCCACACAGAACTCTACACTTCTTACCCATCCTATGTGTTCAAAGAAATAGGAATAAAGACTTTTTCTTAGCTATATTGACTCTAAAGGGAGATGGATAGTAACTTCTGACTATATCAGTCAACTCAGAAGTGGGATTTTTGTTATTGCATCAAAACTTGCATTTTATCTGACTTTAAGGATGCAGTGTGGAGCTTCTCACGAGTAGAATTATTGTTAGAATCATCATTATGCTCTTTCCCTTTGAAACACATGTCACTTGTACTCTGTTACCTCTGAAGAATATTGCAACATATCATGAAGGCAGAAACCAGAGGAGAACGTTTTGTTGTAATATTTGTAGTCTACAGTAGCAGTAAAGATTAAAATACATGCTTATAAATAAATTAGTGGATTAGATAATATAAACCGGTGTACATGCCATCTATTCACTGATGTCACAGATTATATATGAATTAAATATTTATAAAATATCCAAATTCCCTACATTATGATAACATATGTGGTTACTTTATATAATCTTAAAATTATAAATTTTATGTTCTCTATTTTATTAGACTTTCTGGGGCTAAAGCATGATGTGCTCTTACTTTAGGAGATATTAGAAGAGACATCGAACTCTCTGTGCTATGGAACTCAACCAGAAGCTTTGTTCCTGTTGAGTTAGAGCCATCTGAACCATTGTTTAAGGGTATATATTCACAATCATAGCACTAAGGATTGATTTTCATTACTTTCTCATATATTACTGTACTTTTACTATCATTCACCTATCAATATCCTAAACATGTAAGTGGCACCTTCACTGGCTCACCAGGAATGACTGAAATATAGAGCTGTCTGATAAATGGAAGCTCTTGCATAATAACCATGAGGTCTCTCCTTAAGTAGTTTATATAGCTGGACCTGCAGATTTTACCGTCCCTAATGTTTGGGGTTTGAGACAGTACATGTACCATGGTGCAGGTGGGGAATGCAAAGGGATGCACATTGCAATGTGTAAGAATTCCTTACTCAGATCACACACGAATTTGAAGAGTCATGTTATCTCTCCATTAAAAACCATTCGTCTCCCACAATTTCAGCTGAATAGGGCAACACATCTGTAAATTTTGGCCTCTTGTGTGGGCTAAATAGGGATAAAACAGCAAGACTGATCACTTAAAGAAAGAATGGGATCCATTTCACAATACTCCTTCTCAGTTTGTCAATTACTTTCCATAGTGAGCCATTACTTGAACTAAGCTACTCACTGTCCCTTCAGATGAGAAAAATCAAATCCTTTAGCTCTTAAGCTGTGTTGGTCTATGGTGCGTGCAGCATCTGAATGTTGATTCAGTTGTTATCCTCATCCTATACAGCACATTAAACTCCTTAATTTTGGACCTCAAAAGTTTAATTTAAAAAGAAAATCATTGTAATTGGTTTTTTGCCTGTAACTTCATATGTCTTATAAGACTTTAATTATATAAAAGTATGTAAAATACTTTTTACATGGTTGAAATTATTCTGATTTTGATTACAATGAAATTTAGCTAACTGAGCATTCATTAGAAAATGTACAGGTTTCTATGAGAGACTGAGCAATACATAAGGAGCCTAAGGTAGTTCGTAATAGGGAGCTGAACGGGTATCTACATCATCCTGTTGTTTTAGCCTCTGGTTAGAGCCTTCTAGCCACCCCACAACATTGCTGATGGTTTATAATGAACAAATATTCATAACAAACTCACACAGAGTAAGATTCAATTCATTATAATTTATAACCATTCTCTGTTGAGAACATGTTCATCCCTAGGAGAAAACTTTAACCCCATTCAAGAATGGACAGTTCCCTCATGTCCTAATTATCTTCCTCATGAAATCTTTTAGATCTGTCATGACACACTCACAGTTTATGAACCTTTAAAGAACATTGTTGTGTTACGTTTCCCCTGAGTAGGCATAATCAACACCTATACTCTCTGTGTATGGAAGTGATGACCAACCAAAGAATGTATCCTACCCACTTGCTTAGTAAATTAACAAGTTTGTCAAGATAACTTGTGTAGTGTGTGAGCATAACAGGATACTTTTGCTGTACGGATAGCAGGTTATTTGCAGGACATAGATGACACAATGGCAACTACATCACCAATAAACTGACAAATCACTGAAGTTGAGTCACTGACACTCTCCAGAAGAAGACTTGAAGAGAGCTCAGGTGGCTAGCGAACCTCTTCTGCAGCAATTGTTACTGCTTTTATAACCATGGAGCTTGAAAATGTTTACACTTTAGCTTTTTGAGACCTGCAAGTTCTGTTTACATTCTGAGTCTTACGGGACACATCCCAGGTTATCGCATTTCAATTTAAAGGAAATGTTTACACAGAACACAGAGTCATCATCCAGCTCCTTCATTTTTTTTGTAACTTTTCTCTCTTTGTGTGGTCTGAGTCTTGAAGAAGATGCTATAGATGCATATTTACACTTTTTCATCTACTATCGAATATTATGCCACTAAACCACAGAAATACTTACTTAGCCGTAGGAACCTGAGCACTTATGAGTCTCTGCATTTCCTGTCTCATTGCAAAAGCCAATATGCCCTTCTGTGACTGACTGAAGCTGACAGTAACAATAATGTATAGGAATAAGCACAAAGTTTGGTAGACAATTTGAGGGACAGACTGTAAATCTTTAACAAAACATAGGCTTGTTTCTTGACCTATGACCTTTCCAGCTATAGCAGTTTCCTTCTGTGGAGCAGGTTTAAAAAAAAAACAAAAACAAAACAAAACAACAACAACAACAACAAAAAACAACCGCTGAATCTGTAATAGTAATGCCTCTCTTTCACCAATGGGTATATCTTGTCTGCCATATTGATACTGTAGCATGCAAGCTCCATACCTTTTATGAGGTGTCCATGACATTTGACTGCATTGAACCTTACAGCACTTTGAAAGTGATTTAACTTCCAGTTCAATCACTTTCTCACTTTTCTCATTTTTCCATGTCTTATAGACAAATGCATTATATTTCCAGCCAGCAAGCGGTATTTACCATATAATTCTGATGGGCAACCAGCAACACTGCCAATAATGCGAATCGGGCCCTCAAACCTCCTTGGTTCATCATTTCTAGAGAGGCAGTTTTCTCCTATTACTGCAATTTTCACACAAAGATTTCATGTGAAACCCCTTTCATCCTTACTCTGGTTATTTCATTTACATTTTCTAACTGTTGTCTTTATTGTGTACTTGTATGCTTTTACAAATATATAAGATGCTCAAGGTTGAGCATTATTCAATGGAACTTTTTTAAATGATTGGAAGGACCTCTGAAGGCTGACTGCTATCCATTGCATGTTTGAGGGACGCTACAGGGATGCTATAAAGGAAGTTAGGTAAGACCAGTATCACATGAGAAAGAATCATCAGCTCTATCAGCTGTGCAGTCAAAAGAACAATGTTGGCTCTCCTGGCACAAATGAAGGATATTGTCTTATTTAAATTTACATAATGCACAGGTATTTTTGCATGCATCTCCAGGCCTCTTTATCCCATGGTGCTGCTGCTGACATAGAGCTTCTGTAGATGTTCCCATCCCTGATGAGGCTGACTTGTGTAGCTTGGCTTTTCTTAGCCCTAAGCGAGGTATTCTGCTTTGTGACTCCTGCTATGGAAATCTTATTCCCTCATTCTGACAGACTGAGCCAACATTGTGAACCTTGCCTTTATATTAGCAACATCCAGCTTCTCTAATATTAGTCAAAGCCTTTCTTACCTCATACTAACCATGACTTACCAAACACCCTAAAGTTCTTACTGATCCTGAGGTCTCTGACAAATTAACCTCAATCTTTACTTTTCTGTGATCATAGCTATATCCAGTGAACTCTCTCCTGCCTGGTTTCCTCAGTAATGCTTCTTTGTCCTGTATCATTTTCCATTCTTTGAAGTTCCTTGATAGAAATGAAGGGTTCTTGGTGGCTTGTAAGCCAATGTGCCAAGGTCAACTTTGCTTTATACAGCCTTGGGTATTCAGATTTGTCTTAAAGAGTGATGAATAGTTATCCTACACAGTTTCTCCATTGCTACAGCCCTCTGATAGATCCAGTGTATCCCATGCCACTCAGCTTCCTGGGCCAGGCGGTGACAGGATCTTTGAAGCTACTCAGCAATTCAAAGGGGTCCTTCCTACCATTGTGTCTTGCATAGGGCCATATCAAGCAGAGCTTCAACATGATCTGCTTCATCTTCAAAGAAAACTGGCATCTAACTATCCAAACCACCACAGATGTGTACATTAAACAGCTTTGTATTTCATTAAAGTAATAATTGGACTAACTGTGATTATTAAAATGTAGCTCATATCATTTTTATTCATTCTCTAGCACGTACCTTTGACAAACATGGTAGTTACTGTCTGCTGCTGAGTTTTTCCGAAATAGGAAGGAAATGTATTCTCATGCTTTCAGTATTTGTCACTGTGGCAGCAAAGATAAGATAGAACAATACTGGGGGAAAACCATCTCCATGTACATATAGATGATCACATGGATCATTAACAAGTATAAATAACCTTCCAAAGAACAAAAGTCATCTAAAAATTTAGCTTAAAAAAAAAACTTGAGAGCTCAAATATTGTCTTTTTTTTTTTTTTGCCTCTTTCTGCATATCCTGATAAAAACAAATCAAGGAATGTTAGGAATAACTTCACTCAAAGTTCAAGTCCAGCATAGTAAATAATTCACAAAGGTTTCAGCTTGAAGCAGCTGGTCACATTGTATCCATAATGAAGAAACAAACAGCTGTGAATGAATACTAGTGCTTAGCTCATCTGCCCATTTACACAGTCCTGGCCCACCTGCCCAGAAAATGGTCCTACCCACAATTAAGATGGGTTGTGCCACATAAATTGATATAATCAAGATGATTCCTCATAGGCATACCCACCCAGAGGACAAGCTTCTGATGATTCTAGACCCTGTCAAGTTGACATCCAATAATATTCAAACTTAATTTGTGAATTGTGCTGACATTTTCACAGTGAATTAATCGAACCCTTGTGGAAAGTGTTTTTTCTTTATTTACTTCAACAGGTTGTTTGTAAAATAAATAAACAAACAGATAGATAGATAGATAGATAGATAGATAGATAGATAGATAGATAGATAGATAGAAATGGGACAACAAATTTTATAAGGCATCTTAATGGACTTCCAGCTCATTGAGATACAACCCTTATTCATACTCAGGTAAGTGTGCTGATCAGTTTATATCATCTTGATGCATATTGGAGTCCTCTAGGAAGAAACAACCTTAATGGATACATTGTCTCTATCAGACTTGTAGGTGGGCATAGCTGTGAGAATTATTTTCTTTTTCTTTTTCTTTTTCTTTTTTGTTTTTTTTTTCTTTCTTTTTCTTTTTCTTTTTATTAATCATTCATTTACATCTCAAATGATAGCCCACTTTCCTGTTACCCCTCCACAAACACCCCATCCCACATCCACCCACTCCCCCCTTCCCATTGCCTCTATGAGGGTGCTCTCCCTCCCACTCACCATCTCCTGCCTCACCACTCCAGAATCCCCCTACACTGGCATATCAAACCTCCACAGGACTAAGGACTTCCCCTCCCAATGCTGTGAGGTAAGGCCATCCTCTGCTTCATTTGTATCTGGAGCCATGGATTCCTCCCTGTACACTCCTTAGTTTGTGGTTTAGTCTCTGGGAGTACTGGATGATCCTGCCAGCTGATGTTTTTCTTTGTATGGTATTGCAATCACCCTTAGCTTCTCCAGTCCTTTGCCAGCTCCCCCACTGGGGTCCTTGAGCACAGTCTGATGGTTGGCTCCAAGCATCCACATTTCCATTGGTCAATTGCTGGCTGGACCTCCCAAGGAATAGCTACACCAGGGTCCTGTCAGCTAGTGGTGAGGCATTTTCTTAATTATTATGGTGTGAGAGAGTCCAGCCATTGTGTATAGTGCCTCCCTAGGGCCCTTTTTCTTAAGTTTTGTAGGGAAGCAAGCTGAGCAAGACATATAACAAGCCAGGGAATAGTGTTTCTTCATGATCTCTGCTTCACTTTCTGCATCCAGATCCTTGCTTTGAGTTCCTGACCTTGGCTTCCTTCATTGATGGACTGTGATTTGGGAGCTGTATTTTATTATAGCAATAGGTAACTCACCTATGATAAATAAGATCTCTAATTTGTATTTTATACAAATAAACATATGATCTTCAAAGACACATTTTGTGTTCCTGCCCTCTTTCATTTCCCTTGCTTAGTCAGATCTACTCANACACACACACACACACACACACACACACACACAGGAGCCAAATGACAAAATAAATAAATACCACGTGAGGCTCAAATGTTCTCTTTAAGAGAGCTTGTTTTTGTAGGACACTGTTTGTTTGACCCTACACTTTTTCTGATGCAGACTGTCTCTCAGAATGAGGCTTTCCAGGGCAGTAGCTTCCTCTCTAATGTCTCTGTGCTGAGAAGTAGTCCATTTTAACACTGTGGGACATTAGCTTGATGAGGCTGACAGCTGTCTATCTCTTCTTTTCAAATTAGGATTTATTTGGCAGCAATCCCAAAAGCTCTGTAAAGTACCAAGAAACGAAATTTGGTTGATAATTTTTGTGGGATTAAAAGTAAATATAGGCAAAATAATTGCTGTGACCCAAAACAAGCATGGTCCTGAGGGCCAAGCTGGAGGAACAACTGAGTTATTTGCCCAGTTACCAAGGCACCCTCCCCCTTTATTCAGTATGCATTTCTGCGGACTTGCAGATTTCCTTTCATCTTGTAGGTAAACTCTAAAATCCAGAGGAACCTAAATTAAATTAGGTAAATCAAATTGAACTAATTTCTTCAGTTTAGGAATTTTCAGAGAATTTCTATTATGAAAAACTTTCCACAGCTTCATTTTATATAGTGCACATGTATATGTAGACTATGAGTTTATTTACATGGATGTCTGTATACGCATGGCTTCAGTTAATTTCCCCTAGGAAATAATTTCTTAGCAAAAAGATCCAAGGGAACAAAGGCATATTCTTAAGCTTCTTTTATATTTCACATTTATTGTTGTGAATTGATACTAAAAGTGAGAGAAAATAAGTTGCTATAAGCAATGTTCCTTCTAGTAGTACCTCAAGAGAAACCTAAACCAAATGATGATTTTCAAGCAACAACTGGGATGAACTGAGAAATAATTGAAATCCAGTGGTTTACAGGAGAATCACATAGGAACCCCAGAAGACAGGTCTCTACACCAAAAGTGACATTCTCATTTGCCAAGATACATTTGCTGACTTCTAATTGTAGAAAATGAGTTGTTACTTAAGGGAGTCGGGATAAGATTTAGAGTGAGGGAATATAGGTAGTGACTGGTTCCCTTGAATACTCATTCTTTTGGTAGACTTTTCAGCTAGAAAATTGAAACATAGTTTCTATCATGGAGTTTTAAAGAAGGAATCTGCTAATATAAAACATGAACCAGAAGATAAGCTCTACTTTGTTCTTTTGTACCTCAAGGGAAGTCTCAGACCAAAAAAAAAAAAAAAGTGGACTTCCCTGTGCCCTGTGCTGAGAGTAGAATAAAGTCTCTGAAAACAAACAAACAAACAAACAAACAGCAGCAGCAGCAACAACAAAATATAGTGCAATCAATGAGAAAGTCTGCATTTCTCCAATCACAACATATGCACAACCTTAGCAACATGACTCTTTTACACTGTTTTACCTCAACTCCTATTGCGTCAAGTAACTAGTACCTAAGTTAGAGCTAAGTGTTATGGTTTGTGGTGGGAAGGCATTTCACAGAAAAGACCAAAATGCAGTATTGAATGAAGTATTGAATATGAAGACCTGATTGAATTTCAAATAAAAAAAAAAAAAAGAAAGCAATAAAGTTTGAATTAGCCTGCAGGCAGGAAAAACTTCTAGACATAGTAATCAGAAGGGGAATAAGATCACCCACTTAACATTTAAAAATGCACTGGATTTGATTGGAGACAATTGTATGTCCTCTGGAAAGAGAGGAAGTATTTACAGATTCTGTAAAAGCTATAATCATCTCGATAAAAAGCATCACAAAAGTAAAGTAGATAATTTAGTTTATTTTTCTATGTGCCTGAATTATGTTCAACCAAACAGAAAATAACATTGCAAATTATCAGTTATTGTCAATATTAACAACACCTTTGCTAATTGAAGAATATGTTTAGAACTTTAAGGTGTTATTTTATAACTTTTAAAATGTAAGCCTATAACTTTATAAATATCTGCCTCACTGCTATTTAGTTTAAGTATGAACTATGCTCCAGGCATGGGATAAAACAATGTTTATTAATTATTTATATTCACAAGAAGATCACAGTTGGCAAAGTATTTTATGTATAATTATTGAATAGTAAAGTTTCCATGTGGTATGCTGTTTTAGTTTTTTATTCTGCTACTATAACAAGAGTACCCAAAGTGAATTGTTTATAGGAAATTAACATTTGTATTCTTATATCTTTGGATACTGAATTTTTATGAGCAGGAGGCACTGCCATATGCATAGCTTATGATTAGAATCTTATTAGAGAAGGACAAATAGAAAGGACACAGTACGTAGCCTCCCTTCATAGCAATCTGCATTCTTAAGGTAACTTAGCCCTGAAAGAAAGGAACTGAATTCTCTTAACCATTAACATTTATAATTTCTCCAGTGCCCCACTTCCCAACACCATCCCCAAGGGCAATAATTTCAGCTTCAGTTTGAAAGGTGAAAATTTTATACAAACCATAAGAAATGCTTTGTCAGGACAAAATATCCCACCACATCGACACCTAGTTTGAGAATCTATCTGATGCTTCCTTCTCCCATCAGCAAAACGTAGGTATTTTTATTTACTTAGAGGTATTGTGATGATCAAATGATAAAGAACACATATATGTATCAAAGGGTGTGTGTGTGTGTGATTGCAAACATCAATTGCCACTGTTTTGAATTCAATAGATGTTGACATATAAAGTGCCATGAGAAAAGGAATGGTAGAAATTGTTATTGTATAAGAGAAACAAGAGAACTAAGTGGTGGTTTGAATATGCTTAGCCTCTTGGAAGTGGCATAATTGGGAAGGGTGGCCTTGTTGGAATAGGTGTGGTCTTGTTGGAAGAAGTATGTCACTGTGTAAGTGGGCTTTGAGGGCTCCTGGTGTTCAAGCTCTGCACAGCATGGAAGATGACATTCTGGCTGCCTTCAGATCACAGTACAGAACTCTTAGCATCTTCTCCAGCATGATGTCTACCTGTAGCCCGCAATGCTTCTACTACGATGATGATGAACTGAACCTCTGAAACTTAAGAGAGCCTCATTTAAATGTGGAGGTTCTTGATCCTTTATAAAAACTGCCTTGACCACAGTTGCCGAGTTCATAAATGCACTGGTCTTCTCATGATCAGAAGACACGATTTTGCTCAGTTTTACATAAATGTTCCATGAATGTTATAATAGAGACCAGACTGGAAAATGTACCCACTGGCACAATAGTAGTAATATTGTTGTGGGTGATGTAGCACTTCCTGACTGGATATGAGACCTGTTCTATAGAATAAATTTTATGGCTGGAACTCATAAACCTGGAAAAAAGCTAATGACTGTGAACCTCATAGGCCATAGAATGAAGCTACTATTACTAAGTTCAAGAGTTATGCTATGCTTTATACATATTTGTTTATAACCATAGATTCTGTTTGTTCTTCACTGTGGTCAGACAGAGAAGTTTCTTTTCATAGTGTGTAATGTTTAATGAAGATCAACTGGCCAATGTTCCAAGTATAAGTGACTGAGTATTTGTATGTGTATGAACTACTTATACTAGTCTCTCCTTGACAACACACACTACCTTTACCATACTAGCTCAGGGACCTTTGCATAAGTGTGTGAAGAAAAACTCCAAAGCTGACAGACTAGAACTACAGCTGTCAAATGTTAATTTTTAAACAGTAAGTATATGTTACTTCAGACACCAACCACAATAAGTGTGTTTGAATTTAAAAATATACCTAATTTTTACCCTCTTCATGACTGAATTTATTTTCCTGCTCACTATTCTCCTGTGTCTTTCTGGAGAGCAGCTTCAAGTTTTCCTTCTTCGCCTATGTCCCTACCCTCTCACTGGTTCCTTGTTTATCTAATTATAACCTGCACATAAACTATCAAGTCAAATTTTCAACATGAAGGAGAAGGAGTCTCTGAGACCTCATTCTTAGCAGGTGAGCTAAGGAATATGGATGGTTGCTTAGAAATGCAGGATCACTCTACATTGGAGACAGGGCTACAAGTAGGTTTCCCAAGTCAGAATTGATGGCCCAACATTCTTGCACATAAGAGGGGAACTAACTGGACTCAAGAAGTTATCAATTACCAAGAAAAGAAAAAAAAAAGAGGAAAAAGAA
Organism: Mus minutoides; assembly: GCA_902729485.2. Lineage (NCBI taxonomy): Eukaryota > Metazoa > Chordata > Mammalia > Rodentia > Muridae > Mus > Mus minutoides. The sequence continues at coordinate 308,565 of LR750000.1, forward strand.
CAGGGGAGAGAAATATATTGGAGAGCTGTAGAAGGAAAGTGATGATGGATAGATGTAATCAAGCTACATAATAAAAAGCCATTGAAGTTTATTAGTAGTCTCAATATTTTACATAAACAATGTCAGTCAAGCAGAGATATTTTTAATAAAATTGCCAATCAATCAACCTTAATCAACACAGAAGCAAAAAAAGACGAAATGCAATTTCAGCATATAATTCCAAGTTTGTATTAATTAACTGTGTAGTAAATATGGCCAAATGGTCAGAAAATCTGCAGGATGGATGGTGCTTGGTTCAGTGAGGGCAGCACACAGGTGTTCTTTCTCTTTCTTTCTTTCTTTCTTTCTTTCTTTCTTTCTTTCTTGTAAATAAATGCAGTAATCTCTATTCTCCTTCATTGAAAGATAATGACTTTTTGTTCTTTTGGAGAAATGATTTTTATCATAATATTTGGGGAACAAGAAATCGCCTCTAACATTCAACCATGATTGAAGATTGTTTTTTGGATTCTAGCAAATCCTTCCAAAGATTCATTGTCCAAAATCAGATTACACATACATTGCTGTCAGAAAATCAACAGGATTAGTGGATTTTTCCTTACCTCTTAGGTACATCTAGATGAAATAATGTTTGGAGAATAAATTAAAGAAGAAAATTGAATTTTATTGGCAAATAGAAGGTATATTTATTGCTCAGTGAGATGAGTATTTTTTTCATTTGTACTACTGACTAAATCCTGGTAATTGTGAATCACCCCTCATGGGTGCTAGGAACACAAACAGAATAATTTTTCAAAAGCTCTGCCCTGTCTTATTAGGATCTGAAAAGGACTCATCTTTTTTTTTTTTTTTTCTTCCTCTTGTATATTTTAAAATCAACTCTGATTCTTAGGTTTCCTAGTAAATGTTTGTTATTAAATTATACTCTTTTCTGTTATAAACATTAACTTCTTTTTTTTACTTTTTATTTTGAAACAGTTTGTTTTCTGTTGTTAATAAGCTGCCTGGGTGGCTATTAGCTTGCTTTGTAGTATAGGCAGGCTTGGACCTAGAATTCTTCCCACCTCAGCCTGGAGAGTAATGGGATTGCAGGCTTGTGCAATCAGTCCTGGATAATTTTAATCTCCTAGAAAGCACTGATAGTGTTTCACAATATAACTCTGACATAATTTAGGCTATCTTTGAATTTCAGCTTACTTAAATTAATGTCCCTTAAAGTGCTAAACAGTTTTTAATGTCACTGACAGTTTTCATGACCCTAAGAACATGTTCCATTAAACAGATGATTAAATTAAAATGTTGTCATCCTGAATTTAATGCCTTCTATATAACTCTGTCTTCTGTCAAAATACCCATTGCTTCAAGGCAAATTGATTTGAGCAAAGATAAGATTTGCTGGAAGTGGGGAAGGTTCTGGCCTATGATAGAAGTCTTCTCACAACTATAAATGGATCTGTGGCAGGTGCAGCTGAAGGTCTTCACACACTAATCTTCCTCACATTTGGCATAAAGAAGGGTGAAACTTCAGACAGGAGAAAGGGCTTTCCTTCATTGGCTACTGGATTTTCAGGAGAGGAGACTGGAGAAGCTAGTGTTGATCCTAAATCTGTTAAGTGCCCACCAGCAGGTCCTTTCTCTAAAATCTCATTGATAGATACTGAGAAGCACGTACTCTGACTCTAATTATTGAGCATTGGAGTTCTGGAGTTAGAACTCCATGGAATCATCTCATTTCAAGTTTCTACAAACCTGACAAACTTGTACCATGTTATTGTGTCTTAAATATGCTTGAAACTCTAAAGAACTGTGGGCTTTCAAGGCTTAGCCAAAAATTGCTACACACATCCCAGTGAAGTGGCTTGGCAGGCTGAGAGGCCTGGAATCATTCACAAGACAGAGAGTTTCAAAAGAAACTCATTCTCCTGGGAAGGCATTCTCATAACATGTATACTCATAACCCTATCTCTGCATTAGTCTGGTGTATGGATCCACGCGCTCTCTTTTAGAATTATTTTATTATAAGTGCCTTTAAAGATGGAATTCTGACCTACCTAAGCTTCAGACAGTGTTCCAAGGATCCTAGAAAATCCTTGAATTAAGTAGGAATTCAGCAACAATCTAGAGATGGGAAAACTATTTAGGCATTACAAAGAACAGAGCTGGAATAGCTCAGGGCTGGTCTGCAGAATGTTTACTTGGGACAATAGCCAGTCTTGCAAGGGAATCCACAATAGCCTTGCTAATTGGTGGGTTTACCATGAAAGAGTCAGAGATTCCCCCTGAGACAGGTTTCTTCACTAGGCCCAAAGGAACAGCATAATCAGGCATTTACTAAGAACCCTTGGTGGTGAGCTTAACAGTAGACTAGCATTACACCTGGCTTAGTGGCAGAGGACTGGTCCCTGCCATCTCTTGATGTATATATTCCTTATGCTTTGTGTCACTGTACCTCTGCTGATGTGTCTCGCCTGGTTTCTTGTTACTCTTCTGTATAAAAAGTTTGATGCTCAACCTGAAAAATTACATTCAGATTCTACACACACTCTTGCGTGTTGTCACTGTTTGTCACCCACTTTTGCCGAATTCTAGCCCACTTGCCTCCAGAGATCAGATCCACACAGACAGGGGACTAAAAGGCTCTGCGGCAAAAAATGATGCATTGGTGTTGTGAAGCAGAGACTTTAAGGGGTAGGAGCCTGATGGGAGGTAATTAGGTCATGAAGGATACACTCTAATAAAGAGAGGGATGTGTTCCAGGGATTAAAGTAGTTTTTACAAGAATGGATTTGGAGTGTCTTCCTCTAGTGCTCTCCAGCTTATTACAATGAGACAGGGTCTCTTACTGATTTGGAATTTTGCCATTTCAACTAAGGCTTGATTGACAACAAACTCTGGGGATCCACCTGTCTCTAATCCTAAATAATGTAGTTAAAGACATGCACAGTCATGTGTGATTATTTACACAGATGCAGAGGATTAGACTTCAAGTTTTCATACTTGAAGCAGGAGCTCTTACCCACTGAGCCATGTTCCCAGTTGGCTAACAGTCATTTCAATGCCATCTAAGGTTGTGAAGAGAGCTGACCATATCCCAGAACCATATACTTCAGTTGGAGATTAAAGCAAGCAAGAAATTAAACAAAGGATTTTTTTTTTTAATTAATAAAGTGAGAGACCAGATCTCCAGTTCAGACTGCATATTAGAAAACCTAGCCTAAGTTTGAACTCGAATTATCAAATTAAATAGCAGGCTGCTACCTAGCACCATTTTTTCCAACTTATTACCAAATAAATCTGCACTTTCAGATTATAAGCCTGTCCCTGTCACTTCACTTCAATCAACCACCTATCAGGAGAAAAGCAGAAGTTAAGTTTCTGTTTTGGCTCCCAGCACTAGCCAGTTATGTTAAAGGCCATAATCTCCCCACAACCCCAATCAAATGTGTACCAGTTAGATACCCCCTTCTTGGCTCTATAAATACCTTCTTAAAGTTGAACTCCAGGCTGCTATCTCCATTCTGCTGTGTCAGAAATGGTAGTGTGACCAAAGCTCAAATTTGTAAATAAAGACCCTAAGGTGATTGCATGGGAGTTGACTCCTGGTTTGCCTTTGGGGGCTCGAGAACACTTCATGGTACAGCAAATTATTCATTCTTAGATGTTTTATTATAACAAGAGAAGACAAAGACAAGGTCCCCAGCTTTGCTTACTATATTTCCACATCTGTATAAGACATTGATGATAGATCTTGATTCTTAAGATTGTTGTAATAAATGAATAATTTTCATGAAGAAAACACTTAAAATGATGCCTGGTCCATTACTCAGAAAGAGCTAGCTATGATGATGGTGATATTTTCATTTCTTCTCTAGAATACTGTGACTCTGAGGACAGAAGGCTAGAGTACCAATGTATTGTACGTATAATCACAGAATATGTGTTCCAGAAAGGCTTTCTTGACTCACTGGTGATGCAGTGATCAATGCAAAGGCCATCAGACAGCAGATGGTGGCATCTGTCCAAGTCTGCTCTGATTTCCTTTGAGATCCAGATGAAAAAAGAATTAAGATTCATGAGACAAGAGAAGAAGAAATTGGGGAAAGAAAGAGATGAGATGATCTCATTACTCAAGCAAAATAGGCACTGTGATTTTATTTGGCTCCCGCTGAACTACTTTTCTTTAAGCAGGTACTTAAGAAGCTAAATTTAAGTATAAGTTAAATCAGACACTGGAGAGCAGCACTGAAGTATGTTCATGCCACTTGACTTCCTTAAAGATATTCAGGGATTTTATAGCTATGGCTTGTTAGAGTAGGAATTCAGAGTTGAACTCTAACTTACAGTGAATAAGATGAAGGTATTATACTCTCAGGTAAGGAATGATAGAGGTTCAAATCAGAAGGTCAATATTAATAACATTTTGTTTAGCTTGGTGTACATGCCTCTGAGAAAACTGTGATGGTAGGCAGTAAACTTAGTGGAATGTTCCAGAAACATATGTTGTGTGTTCCTTCTGCAAGGTTAAAAATGTTTATGTTTTGTAACTGTAACAGATAAAGGCTATGAAATGCTCCATAAATCAGAGTCAGTAAATCTATAAATCTGAGTAGGTAAAGCAAGAAGAGGAAGCTAGGACTCAGACTCAGCTCTCTGTATATACCCTTGTCAGAGAGAGAGAGAGAGAGAGAGAGAGAGAGAGAGAGAGAGAGAGAGAGAGAGAGAGGATGAGAGTCAGAAACAGAGAGAGAGTCACATGGAGACAAGGCTGTGTCTCATGAGGTTTTCTAACCTTTATTTTTTCTGTAAATGTCTACAATGGGACCTTGTTATATACAGAAATGAAAAAGATTTCTTGAAGCAGGAAGCACTTCAATTTCATTGTTATTAATTCCTCACCAGGGTGTCATATAGCCTGCTAAGTAAAAGTGTTCATTACAAGTGTGGGTATAGGGTTAAGTTACTCTTAAAATCCAGGAGTAAGAATGTCTTATGTTTTCTTTCTGCCATAATGTAATTTAAAACCAGGCTGACTTCCTGACATGGTGAAGATTCCCACCAGTGAGCTGCAAAACATAAATGGTACATAAAATTTAGCAAAGACTGGTAGACATCTTCTACGAAGGGGTTTATTTGTTTATAAGTAAGATTGTAAACAGTATAACTTTTTCTTCAATAAACTAAACCAGGAAAAAAGTAGCAATCAATACTTAAACTTAATCATTGCTCATCATGAAGGCAAGTTAAGTCAGCTCTTTTCATAACGTTCTCAGGACAACAGATGGCTCCTTAAAAGAGAGTCATTCCAATGTGTTCAAAAATGTATTAAGGGGAGCTTTTCTGATAATAACATTTTCAGAATGGTCCACGGAGAGGCCTTCAGATGGAGAATTGCAAAGGTGGTCTGTACTAAGTCTCTGCCCCTGTGAAATAAAATCACCTACAAGTTACTGGTTTTCATTCACTTGAGTAATTCTGACTCAATTCTGACTCACTATATCATAGGAAGTAGTAGTGAAGACATCATCTGTGCCATTTGTCAACTACAGGTTTGCCTGGGACTGGAAGATCAGGATCAAAGACTGTGCATTCATATATATCCAAATTGATGTTACAAACCTAAGCAGGTTTCAGCTCCTTGTTACTTAGATATTTGCATTCAGATAATTGGGAGTTCCTAAAGAGGACAGGGAAACTTCCATGTCTTTTTCAATGTGGTAGTCTGCTTCCAAATGACTCCAAATGACCATGTCTACTGGTATTTTCTCTTGGTGTCTTCTTTTTGGCTTAGTATATTTGTTAAATCTTTTTTTCTTTTTTTCTGAAACAGGGTTTCTCTGTATAGCCCTGGCTGTCCTGGAACTCACTTTGTAGACCAGGCTGGCTTCGAAATCAGAAATTCGCCTGCCTCTGCCTCCCAAGTGCTGCGATTAAAGGTGTGCACCACCATGTCCAACTATTGGTTACATCTTAAGACTCAGTTTAATATATATAATACGATAAGTCTGACATTATTTCTAAGTTTTCATACAATTACTTGGCATATATGTTTTCTCTTGCTTATGCACCCCTTTCTTTACATCTCTCTCTTTTTCTTCCAATATTTACTCCTCATCTTCCTCTTCTTTCTACTTTTCTTCTTTTAAAAAGAATCAGCCAGACTGACCCCTGGCTTATATAGAGGATCAGAGAATATGAGAGGGAATTATCTAGAGCATGTACTCTCTCTCTCTCTCTCTCTCTCTCTCTCTCTCTCTCTCTCACACACACACACACACACACACACACACACACGCACGCACACACACACACACAAACAGAGAGACATAGAGACAGAGATACAAGAAGGATGGACATATGTAATGAATCTAATAGAAAAGAAAGTGGAAAAATCCTTGAACACATGGGCTCAGGGGAAATTTTCTTGAACAGAACACCAATGGCTTATGCTCTAAGATCAAGAATTGACAAATGGGACCCTCATAAAATTGCAAAGCTTCTATAAGACAAAGGACACTGTCAATAGGACAAAATGGTAACCAACAGGTTGGGAAAAGATTTCTACCAATCCTACATCTAATAGAGGACTAATATCCAATATATACAAGGAACTCAATAGTTAGACTTCAGAGAAACAAGTAACTCTATTAAAAATGGGGTACAGAGCTAGACAAAGAATTCTCAACTGAGGAATACCAAATAGATAAGGAGCACCTAAAGAAATTTTCAAAATCCTTAGTCGTCTGAGAAATGTAAATCAAAATGACCATGAGATTCCTCCTCACCTTGAGTGGCTAAGATCAAAAACTCAGGAGACAGCAGATGTTGGTGAAGATGTGGAGAAAGAGGAACACTCTTCCATTGCTGGTGGAATTGCAAACTGGTACTCTGGAAATCAGGTGGTTTCTCAGAAAATTGGACATAGTACTACCCAGTACTAGAGGATGCAGCTATATCACCTCTGGGCATGTGCCCAGCAGCCATATTCATAATAGTCAATAGCTGGAAATAACCCAGATGTCCCTCAACAGAGGAATGGATACAGAAAATGAGGTACATTTACATAGTAGAATACTACTCCACTATTAAAATCAATGACTTCATAAAATTCTTTGGCAAATGGATGGAACTTGAAAATATTGTCCTGAGTGAGGTAATACAGTCACCATATGCATTCACTGCTAAATGGATATTAGCCCAGAATTTCGGAATATCGAAGATAAAATTCAGAGACCTTATGAAGCTCAAGAACAGCAAAGTGCTGATGCTTCAGTTCTTCTTAGAAGGGAGAACAAAATACTCAAAGGAGGAAATATGTAGAAAAAAATGTGGAGCAGAGACTAATAGGCTATCTAGAGATTGCCTCACCTGGGATTCATCCCATATACAGTCGCCAAACACAGAAGCTATTGTGGATGTCATTGGGTAGTGCTTGCTGATGGGAGCCTGATATGGCCTCCTGAGAGGCTCTGCCAGAGCATGACAAATACAGAGTTGGATACTGGATGCCAACCACTGGACTAAGTGCACGGTCCCTCATGGAAGAGTTGGAGAAGGGACGGAAGGAGCTGAGGGTGTTTGCAACCCCATGAGGGGAGAAACAGTGTCAAATGGACTGACTTCCCAGAGCTCCCAAGGACTGGACCACCAGCCAAATAGTACATAGAGGGACCTGTAGCTCTGGCCACATATGTTGCAGAGGATGGCCTTGTATATCAGTGGGAGGAGCAGCCCTTGGGCCTGAGTTTCAATGCCCCAGTTTAGGGGAATACCAGGGCTGGAGGGTACCAGTGGGTGGGTGGAGGAGCACTCTCATAGAGACAGGGGGCATGGGTCAGGTTTTCTGGATGGGAGACCTGGAAAGGGGATAATATTTGAAATATAAATAAAGAAAATATGCAGTAAAAGGGAAAAAACTGATACAATAAAAGATTCCATCTTTATTCAAATTATAAATTAATCAGCAGCTTGTAAGGAAGATCCACAATACTATAAAGCCAACCCCAGTTCTTAAGCCTCAACAATTAGAAGATAATAAATATGGTTCATATCAATTTCTTACTCCATAATAGAAAACTATAACACCTTTGTATTAACTTTCTGTTTCAATCACAAATTATTGAAATCAACATATTAAAGAGAAAGGTTTTATTTTGTCTCACAGTTTCAAAGATTTTATTCCATGGTCTGTTATCCATATTGTGTAACATATATGCAGCATGAATGTATCATAGTAGAAATGTGTGCTGAAGTAGAGTATTCATGTCATGGAATCTAGGAAATAACACAAAAAGACAGTAGGAATCAGGATTTCAATACTTCCTTCAGATTAAAACCTAAATGGCTGAAGTTCCATTGAATGCCATAATGTACATCTTTTAAATGGTCCCAACATTTTACAACAGCATCAAATAAGCTAGAATGAAATCTTTTAATATGTAGGGCATTTAATATCTAAAGTAATAGCAATAACTGTGAAACTCTATATAAATTGGGTTTGCTAAATAATTTGAATTGTGAAAATCACATATTAAGTGCCACTAACAAGTATGTCTACAGATCATGTTAGAGAATCTCCTTGTTGGTGGACTTAGAGGAAATTACAAAAAGAATTTTGTTTCATTTTCATTCACAGAGTGGGCAAATGATAAAAAAGTATAGTTCTGGGCAGAACATTGAAAGAATAGCTCTCTCATGTTTCCTAGAAAAGGAAGAAGTACTGCAACTCAAGCCTCTCTCTGTCATGATAAAGGGAGAAGGATTTGCCTTCACAGGGAACCTCTAAAAGTGATAAAAGTAGCCAATACAAGCCAGATTCTTCTAGAATTGTCTCAGTAGATACACATAATCTGTTATTACCGGGACACTACAGGATGAATGCTTATTGAGAGCTATGGGAACATTGTAGCCTGGTGATCAAGACTGGTTTGTAATGAAATATGGGATGCTGAAAGAAAACACAATAGGAGAAAGTGCCCATATGGCTTTGTATAGGCATACATTTTTCTCAACTGACTTTATTAAGCATTCAACTTCCCCTCTAGCCCTCCCTTTACCAGATGTAGTGGAAAATAAAAGTTATTGGGACATGGAGGAAGTGGAAAGAATTGTTAGAAGTAGGTCATTAATGGGAGGAGAGACCCTTGGTCCTGTGAAGGTTCTATGCTCCAGTATAGGAGAATGCCATGGCCAGGAAGTGGGAGTAGGTGGGTTGTGGAGCAGAAGTAGGGGTAGGCGATAGGAGATTTTTGGAGGAGAAACTAGGAAATAGTAAATAAAGAAATGTAAATAAAGAAAATATCTAATAAAAAAGGAAATAGCTTAAGGGGATAGGAAATAGAGAGAGTAATGGAGCATATGCAATAAAGAAACAGAGGTAGGTCTAGTAGAAGAATAAAGAAAACCAGCTAGAGAATGGAATATGGGGAAGGCAGTGGGAGTGTAAATAAGAATAATTTAAAGTGATATGCATGTATGAAGATGGCATGGAAAAACTCATTCTTTTGTAAGTTAATACTCCTTTTAAAAGGAGTCAGTATACTTTTAATAAATGCTGGCAAATCAAAAAATTTCTTTGGGGATGAGACCAATCTTCATCATTAGGATATCAGCAATTCATTCCAGTAACCAACACCAAATGCAAATCATCAACTGTAGTCCAGTCCTCTCAGCAGACACTACACATGAACCAACATCTGCAGTCCAGTCCACTTGGAAGTCACCACACATGAACCACCAAGGGCAGTTCAATCCATAAGAGACATAAGCCTCACTAACTAGCCCAAGTCCACCTCAGAAGTAACAAGAAGTTCCAGGAAGCTCAGAAGTTATTTTGGAGAGTTTCTCTCTATGAACTCACCACAAGTAAAGCTCAACAATCCAAAGTTAGGTGAACCAATCCATGTATGCCCTTGTTGGATAGTGAAGCAGAGCAGGGAGAACCAATGCTTGAGTTCCCACTGTCTGTGGGGTCATATTTATATTCCTTCTAAACATCACAGGTCCTTTTAAGTGTCTGCTATATCAAAACATTCTTTTACCTGTGTAACTCAGCAAAACACCCTTTGGTATAACTGAATTTCCAAAGAGTCCAGAAGTTGCCACTTTAGGTGAATGTGGGCAGTGAATGGAGAGTCATGCATAACTACTGATTTCTGCTAAGGAATGGCTTTGTTGTGCAGTATGAATTGTAATAACTGTTCAGACTTCCTAAAATCTCTAACATTTACAACTTGCAGCATTCTTTTCTGTTCATTTTCCTCAATTCTATTTGTCTGCTTGGTTGGTTGGCTTTTAATATTATCAATTAGATAAGAAAATGTTCTGTAAACTAAAATGTGTTTCTGGCAGGATCCTCAGAGGCACCGTCACTACTAATCTCAGTGCTCAGAGATTGCCCCCGGTCACCACTTCCTAGCCAGAATGTTATCGCAGCCCATCTCACACATCTGATACTGCTTCCTCTCCGCATCCTTCAAGATACTGAGCTCTACAGAGCTCCTTCTCAGCTTCCTGGAAGCTTCTTTTAAATTTCTTCTTAGTACCTGCACATTTTCCAACCTGTAAAGGATGGGATGACCTACAGACCAATTCTTGACTCTGCATTTTACTTTATCTGCTTCTGTGTAGATGCTAGTGACACTGTAGGCCCACCTGCAACACTGATCTTCCTTGTAAAGTGGTTTCCTGGCATTTTCCTTTAGAGGACAGTTGTCTTGAATTCAGCATGTCTTAACTGGGTCCTAGCTGATCTCCCAGCCCTAGCTGTGATTACTAAACTTCATTTGTAGTCTGATCCTGTTATGGGTGCCTAGAAAACCAGTGAATTCTACCCCTCAGTATGATATGTCAGTGTCTCCTAGGACCCTTATTACTAGAGCACCAATAAAACAGATAGATTCATGCCTTGATGACCCATTCTGTGGTGGTTTTTATGAAAATTGATAAAAGATGTGAAGTGTGCCCTGAATAGAGGAGTAGTGCATTGGGAGTATATACTCAGAGCCTTATTGTTACCTTGGCCTAGCTCACTATGAGTCCTAGCCACTTCCTATCTGTCAAGAACCAAAGAACCTTCTGTACCATAAACTTTGGCTGCTATGTTGGTATATTCAAAGTTTGGGGACAAGAAAATGGGCTACTCTCCATGTTCACACTGATGTACCAGCCTTTACTACCCTGAATTTTCTTCTTGTCTCAGTTTCTATGACTTTGGATTATTTCCTGGGACATGTCCCCCACCCCTTTGGACATAGAACCTTCTGAATAGTATATAAGAGCTTCTGCTTCTCATATACCCTATCTATTCTATTAACCAAATACTCTCTGTTATACTTACAAAGTGTACCCAGGGCTTGATCACACATTCCCACCTCTCCTCTGACCATCCTGGCATAAGCTGTACATAATTTCCCTACCCCAGATTATTGTGAACAGCCTCTAAAACATTCTCTCAATTCTCCTGGAACAATTCTATTTTGAGTGGTACAGTAAAGGATCCCCTGATAAAGTAGATTTTAAGAATAGTTTGCAGGCCACACTCCTCAATGCCTTCCTATCATATTCAAGGTAGCAGCCCAGCCCTTGTTGTGGCTGTCAAACCTCTGGGGCTAGCTCATCCATGGCCTTTTAAATCCTACTATAGCCAGATGTGCTTCTATTTATTCTCTAATGTCAGGATCACTTATATTTCATTTGTCAGAAATGCTTCCCTTACCTCCCTCAGAATTTCAAAAACATTTGGATCTAAATTCGGACCCCCAATCAGATTCATGCATATCCAATTATTCACTATGTGTCATCTGTTCTCTCTGTCACTCTATGGTTACAGTGTTAGAGTATGTTTACATGATTTATGTATTCTTTTATAATAGAATGGACTTCATAGGTATTTTAGGTATCTTTTGAGTATAATCCTCAAACTTAACAATAATCCAATGTTGAACTACTCTTGATCAATATTATGTTAGGTAGTTAGCCACAAGTGCCTCACAGACAGGCAGCAAAGTGCATCTGAGAATGCTTCATTCTTTCCATCAGTCTTTGGGACAAGAGTGTTCCTGCTGGGTGTACTTCAAGAAATGCCATTCATCTGGAATTGATGATTGTCAGGAGAAAATTGAAGGATATTGTTGTCTTTGTTTTATATCAATGTTGTCATTACATGTGCTTTTAAAATGCTTGAAAACCTGTGTTTGTGGCCCAGGTCACTTTGGCAGTCTCTGACAGTTTTCGAAACTCAGAGATAGATCCACAATGCACAGGAGAATTTGGGGAGTTTCCTTCAATACCAGGAACTACTAGAATCTAGTTGTTTGTTTGTTTGTTTGTTTGTTGTTTGCCATCAGAATCTACTGTGAGATATTGGCCATTACAGAGGACATGGATGGCAGGACCTATAGGGACAGTCAACTGCCAGGAATAACATCTGGCTGCTAGCTGGCTGTTGAGATAGTTGTGAGATTTGAATCTACCCAAGGTCTTCCTCAGTGATTCCCCTCTAGGGTTCAGTCAGCCAGGACAACTGGGCTCCAGGTCAAGCCTAGGGCCTGCTTAATAAGGAAATCAACTGTGGCTAGCATGGGGTGTTTTTAGTCTCTGCTCATTAGCCAGTCATGGAGGTAGAATGAAGAAAGCTTAGTAGCAAAGGATCTCGAGGCTTCATCTATGACAGAGCACACAAGGAGGACTGAGGTATCAACAGGGGAAGAAGGCAGCAAGAGGCAGCAATGGGGAGGGGAGTGGCAGAGAGCTCCTAGCATACAACAAAACAATAATGTGTATCAAAATCCATCCAGCTGCACTGTACCTGTCCAGAGAGATTGCTGCTGAGGTCCAACTGGAGAGCTCACTGCATTGCCTTCTTCTGCATGAGCCTGTTATCAGTGCCAAAGAGCCATCTGAGACAAGAGGCTTCCTTTAAGGAGAAACTAGTCTTCTGTAGTCCAACCAAAGGACTCAACCCTTTTTACTTTTTGTAAGAGGAAGGGCGCTAAAACAGAATGCTCTTTGTAGTTGATGAGACAACTCACTGACAGCAGAGCAGAGGCACAGATCACTTTCTTTTTAATCATTGAAGAACAGGAGGCAGTGAGATCACAAATGACCTATCCCTCTAACATTGCCATGGTTAAGATGCAGAAATAACCTTTCAGTTTTCAGAGGAGTAAAGAGTCTCAGAGGATTTGATCCTATTTTTTAAGGAGGCGGTAAATGTAGACCAGTCTAGAAAAATAAAGAGAAAGGACTGAAAGAGTTGAAGGGGTTTGTAACCATATACAAAAAAAAAAACAATATGAACCAACCAGATCCCCCACCCCCACCCCGAACTCCCAGGGACTAAGCCATCCACTAAGCTGTACACCTGGCTTCAGCTGCATATGTAGCAGAGGATGGCCTTGTCATGCTTCAATGGAAGGAGAGGTCCTTAGTCCTGTGAAGACTCCATAGATGCCCCAGTGTAGGGGAATCTAGGGGGGATGGGGGGGGAGTGGGGGCGTGGAGGAACACCTGATCAAAGCTGGGGAATGGAGGATGTGACAGGGTGTTTCTGGGAGGGAGGGAACCTTGGAAAGGAGATAACATTTGAAATGTAAATAAACAACATATCTAAGACAAAGAAGAAGGAGGTGGAGGAGGAGGAGGAGAAGAGGAAGAGTTACCAGAAGTCACAATAAAAAGAAAAAAAGAAATGGAACTTGACTCCAGAAAATGCTGCTCCTGTTATTAAATCTTTCTGCCAACTATTCAAGTACTGAGTCAATCAAAAATGAATGCATATCCTCATATTTACTCTCTTTCATTGGGTATCTTTAAAACTTAAGAAATCCTAGACAACAAATGTCACTTATGACCTCTGTGTGTACATGCAAACAATGCTTGAGTTTTCCACTTAGAAAGGAATAGTTTTTTTCTGTTTTAGATCAAGTTCATTTGAATAACCAAATAAAATTGTTTACCTAGTTGTTGCTTCTAAAACATTGAACAAGAAACTGTATGGAACTGCTGTCTTTAAGATGATAAGAAATTCTTAGCATTACAACTGTAGTGGGAGAAAGTAGTAACTATTGGTTTTGGTGTACAATAAAAAAGGGATGGGAGAATGCAATGGCTCTGGTGAGGGAGTGCAGGTGGGGGGGTGGAGGTGGAGGCTCCTGTGAGAAGCAGGAGGGAGGGAGAAGCAGGGGAGAAGGAGAAGCAGCATGGAGAAGCAGCAGGAAATAAGAAGCAAGAAGGAGGGTAAGGCAGGAGAGAGGGAGAAGCAGGATGGAGGGAAGGAACAAAGAAGAGAGAAGGACATAGGGAGAGAAAAGAAGCAGATAGGAAGAAGCAGCAGGGAGGGAGACTCACTAGAGTGAGGGAAACACTAGGCAGAGCCATATGGTGAGAGCTGGAAAGGCTGTCTCCTGCTTTCCTCTTGGCTTTCAGTAATCTAGTCACCTAAGCCTGGCATTGCACCACATTCTGTGCAGTGATAGTTCTCTTTAGGGTGATGCTTTCTGGCATGCGGCATACAGGAGAAAGCTATTTCACTCTCATCCACATTCCTATTAAATGGACCGAAAACAGTTGCACTGGCCCCTAAGGACATTAAAATACCTGCAAACCAGAAACAGTTTGCTTCTGCCTTAGGAGTGCTCTCCTGGACAGTGCTCATGGTCCCATGGGTTTTCTAATACAACATTTGCTTCTCTCCACTGATATGTTTGTTGAGCAAAGCCTGAGGACATTTTACACTAAATATAGACGTTTATAAATACATGACACTTGCTAAATGGGTAAAAATTAAAACCCTCTCAATATTTTATGGGAGAAGTCTTAACCGATTATATACCATAGCATAAACAAATGCCATAAAACCTCAAATTAGGAGCAGGGAAGGAACTGATCCTCAATTCTTCTACCTTTTAATAACACGATCTGTAGCTGAAAAGCTCAATGACCATAATTTTGACAGAAGCTCCTACAATGAGAAGAAACAAACCCAAACCATGTAATAAATTGAGCTGCGATGTTCTTCCTGGAGGGACACATGACAGCATAGTGGGAAGCCTCTTTGCTAATGACCTAGTTGGTGAGTTTGTTTCCCCAGACAGCCAAGACAATGACAATGCTGCCACAAAGGCCATTTGTAGTCCCAGCACTTGTCCCTGTTGTGTGTTCCCTGCTTCCCGTGGCCCATCACAGCCTTTCCTTCTTCACAATTGCCATTTGATGTCATGCATCTTTCCACATTGCAGAGAAACACGCTTTCCTCTATCAGTGTTGTCTTACAAATGAAGGCCACAGCTCTTATTTTCTGCTGTCCGATTTCTCTAATTGAATGTAGCATTATTTTAACAGCATTTGACAGCCATGGAGAGGTTTTATAGAGTGTATTTTGAAAATACACCCTTCATCATTAAACATGGTGCCTAGTGTGAGGCCATTTGTCAATAATCGCAGTAGAGTATGAGTAACAATAACACTGCTGCATAGTGGCTAAATTTATGATGTCATTAATGCAGTGGGAATTTTAAAGAAGACTATTCCTGGAATATTTTTATCAGTACTTCTAATGTTCATACTTACTTGTTCACTGTTGGATATCCACACTTTATAAAATAGCTATAAGCAAATAGATCCAGCAAAGACCTTCTTTGGTTTAAAATTCTAAGTTCCTAATTCTGAGACAATAGTCAATAGCTGTAGCACCTTATAGAAGTTTTATATTCCTAAAGCACAACCTTCATAGATTTTAAATTAAAGTATATGGTTTATTACCAGCATATTCAAAATAACCCAAGTGACTTTTCTTGTGAATTAATTATGATGTTAAAGCTCAGAAATAATACTCCAAATAAAGACTCTAAAGCAGCCTCAGGTTCAAAGAATCTCTCACATTCTCCCTTACAGCAAGCCATAGAATCTCAACTCTATATTGCACTGTAGATCATAGAAAACAAAACTCTTTCCCTTAAAGCCAACCACAAAACCTAAGTACATTACATTAACCTCTCACCATTTCTGTATAAAAATTGATCTTATGGAAATTTTCACATCTACCTTATAATTATAGGTTATTAAAACTCACATTCTAGAAAGAGTTCACTCTTTATCTTGAAGGAACAAATGTTGCACAGAGGAGCAATGTAGATTCTGAGCAGACATGCCTAACATAGCTTAACTGACCTAGTAGTACTATGTTCTATCTACAGTATTACTACAGAGTCTGTGCTTCCACAATCATAAACATTAAGAAAGACACTGCCAGAAATTCAAATGACCCCATTAAAAAATGGGGTAAAGAGCTAAACAAAGAATTCTCAACTGAAGAATGCCAAAGGGCTGAGAAGCACCTTAAAAAATGTTAGAAATCCTTAATTATCAGAGAAATGCAAATCAAAACAACACTGAGATTCCACCTCACACTAGTCAGAATGGCTAAGATCAAAAATTCAGGTGACAGCGGATGCTGGCGAGGATGTGGAGAAAGAGGAACACTCCTTCATTGTTGGTGGGATTGCAAGCTGGTACAACCACTCTGGAAATCAGTCTGGCAGTTTCTCAGAAAACTGGACATAGTACTACCAGAAGATCCTGCAATACCTCTCCTGGGCATATACCCAAAAGATATTTCAACTGGTAACAAGGACACATGCTCCACTATGTTCATAGCAGCCTTATTTATAATAGCCAGAAACTGGAAAGAACCCAGATGTCCCTCAACAGAGGAATGGATACAGCAAATGTGGTACATTTACACAATGGAGTACTACTCAGCTATTAAAAACAATGAATTTATGAAATTCTTGAGTAAATGGATGTCTCTGGAGGATATCATCCTGAGTGAGGTAACCCAATCACAAAAGAAGTCACTTAGTATGCACTCACTGATAAGCGGATATTAGCCCAGAAATCTAGAATACCCAAGATACAAGTTCCAAAACATAAGAAAATCAAGAAAGACCAACGCGTGGATACTTCACTCCTCCCTAAAATAGGGATTAAAATATATATGGAAGGATGTGCAGAGACAAAGCTTGAAGCTAAAATGAAAGGATGGGCCATCCAGAGAGAGCCCCACCCGGGTGGTCCATCACATAATCAGCCACCAAACGCAGACACTACTGCATACACCAGCAGGACATTGCTGAAAGGACCCTGATATAGCTGTCTCCTGGGAAGCTTTGACAGTTCCTGACAAAGAAGTGGATGCTCACAGGGAAGTACACAGGGTCCTCAATGTAGGAGCTAGAGAGAGTACCCAAGAGTTGTAGGGGTCTGCAACCCTATAGATGGAACAACAAAATGAACTAATCAGAACCCCCAGAGCTCATGTCTCTAGCTGTATATGTATTAGAAGATGGCCTAGTTGGCCATTATTCGGGAAGAAAGGCCCTTGGTCTAGCAATGTTTATAGGCCCCACTACAGGGGAATGCCAGGGCCAAGTAGTGGGAGAGGGAGGGAAGGGGAGCAGGGCGGGATGAAGATATAGGGGACTTTTGGATAACACTTGAAATGTAAATGAAGAAACTCTCTAATAATAATAAAAAAAAAGACACTGCAAAGTTGTGTTTAAGTTTTCAATGATGTTATGTAGGCATGTAATTAGGCTACATAGACCTGTTTTAGGATTCAGGATATGAGAGTCTCATAAGGTTTTTATGGTAAGCAGAGAATGCATCATCTTATTGGCCACAGAAAGTTACAAGAACCTGAAAACAATCAGGTGGTCTTTCTATAAAGCAACAGCAGAAGCACTCACTGTGCCACATCCTTCTTAGGCTAGTTCAAGCAGAGAGGAAACTTCAGCATCCCTTTCTGTGTATCAATATTTCCCTTGCATGTCTCCTCATGTTTTACCAAAAGACAGGAAGGAAGGTTTCTTTTTAAAAGTGGTGAGAGAACACAATACTTTCTTCAAATTGTTTTTTTTTTTCCCCTTTGAGATTTTACAGACATCTTTGAAAGGAGTTTACTTGCTATTTTCAAAAGCAGATAGGTTAATCAATTCTCTCTGCTATTCTATGATTTATGATTTGTTTTTGCAATGCATTTTGAAGTCTCAGTCTCATCAGCTAAATTACGTTCTTGGATCCTGACAAACCATTAAATTACATATTAAGAATAAAATAGCTCTCCCCTTTCATCATATCAACACTCACATTCACCTTTATTTTTCTTTGAAGAGGTTGTGAGAGATGGGAAGATTTAGTGTACTCAGGACTCGCCAATCCTTTTCACAGGAGATTTGCTATTTACTGGGTGATAGGAGGTGGCATACTTAGGATCACATCTGCACACAAAGCAGAGACATTGTTAAGTGCCAGAGAGGTAGACAATCCTTGTACTTACATTGCATTTGTACTTGGATCTCTCTGAGAGGCTGGTATTTTTTGCTTGGCACAGTCACAGGTGCAGGTGTTCTAGTGTAGGTTCTCCAAATTCAGAGATCTCTAATGCAGTGATCTCAAAAATAATTGAGCTTGGACGGCAATCCCACTTTTTGATGAATTGAAACAAGTCCTATTTCTAAAGGATTTTTCTCTGCTCGATTAGCTGGGTAATTTTGCTCAGTTTGTCCCTAGTGGTTTAGTATAAGTATGTGCTTATACTGTCTGACCTCAGTTGCTATCTGTTGCAGTGATAAAACACTGATCAAAAGCTAATTGGTGAGGGAAGGTTTTATTTCATCTTCTACTTCCAAATAATAGTCTGTTGTTGAGGGAAAGCAAGGAAGGGACTCAGGACAGGAACCCGAGGGCAGGAATTGAAACACAGGAAATGGAGAAACAGTGGTTACTGTCCAGTTACTTATGAACTTCTCAATTTGCTATCTTAAACTGTTCAAAACCAGGACCTGTTCAGGGTTATATCACCCATATTGTGCTGGGCCCTCCTACATAGATCATTAAAGAAGCAAATGTCCCTAGATACACCCACAGACCTACCTGAGAGAGAAAATTCATGAATTGTGGTTACTTTTACAAAGGTTGCTGTAGTTTAAGTTGAGTTGACAAAACTAACCAACACACACACACACACACACACACACACACACACACACACACACACACACATTTCATGTAACCCAGAATTAATATTTTAAAGAAAGAAGTTGCCTTGTAATTGGTTTCAAGGCTGGCTGTTGTGCCCTCAGCTTGAGATGCTTTCTGTTCTTGTATGTTCTTCTCCCAGATGCTGTATCACAGCCACAGCAGATAAATTGCCTTGGCCCTGACCTGCAGCAGGTTCTGGGCCTTTATATAATTTGGATTATTAATTCATATTGCATTACATATATAGAGTATAGCATGTACAATGTGTATATATAGCACATCATATAAATCTGTTAATATGAACATGCCTAATTAAATATTAATCCTACATCATGATATATTCAGCTTTATATTATATAATACATATATACACTAACTTTACTCCTCTGGCTCTTCTCTCTGGGAAACCGTAGAGAATAGATTCAAGTGTAATTAACCATATAAGTAAGAATAATGGAGGCCTTAATGAAGGGGATTAATTTCTTTCAGTCCAAATGAATTTCCAGTGTTAAACGTTCTGATATCAGTCTGTTTTCTCTCTGAGTTCTTGACAGGGGTCATCATGTGTTAAGGAAGAAGATCAAGCAGCTCAGTTCTTTCAGACAAGCCTCTCCAGGTGAGCAGAGAAGGAAGCGAGGAAAGGACACGTGGACAACACACAGGAAATGTCACTTAGTCCTGTTTTCCTCATTTCACCGACAGATACAAACAAAGAGAAAACCTGGGCATATCCAGTTTCCTATATTCTCAAAACAAATCAGGCTCCTTTGAGAACACTATTTTAAACCCTGTATAAGCCAATTGGATGGATCTGTTTCACCCCTCACTTATGACGCTGGTTATTTACAATAACAACAATATTTACAACATTTATAGGAAAACTACGACACTGTAGTTACAATAAACAATGCAAGTGATGGGGTATTTGTCATTGAGTTGTGCATAAAATTATCCTGGATATTTTTAAAAATTTTATCATTCCATAACTATATGTTTCCCTAGTCTCATTTCTTGACAACTTGGAGTTTGTGGAATGATGGTAATCTCTCATGAACACTGATTAGAATCCATTATTTTAAAATTCTGTAGCCAAGCCTTCTTATACAGCATTCCTTCAATTTTTGACACAAAAGTAAATGTCACAGCAAGGAAATAAATTGTATTTAGAAACTCACTGACTGAGGCTCCTAAATTGAATCAAGGGCATTCTGCTCTGATTCATCACATGAAATTATATAGAGAGTATGGCTACCTTTACAGGGAGGCTGCAAAAGAATCATGGTGACAGCTGTAGATTTGAGAAAGAATTGAGGGGAGCTTGATTCTGTGGCCAAAGTTAATCTATGAGGACATAGAGATTTCAGGTGAATTCCAAAAGAGAAATCTTGATAATTTATTGTTTTTATGAAGAATTTCTGGGGAAAATTACTGACTGACATGTGAGGACTATGTGATATGAGGAGCTGTGTATTGTGCTCAGTATACAGGTTACCAGGAGTCTTAGTATCCCAGAGCCTGGCCATGCTTCTGTGTACAGCTTTCAATATCACTTTTCTCTCAATTGGAATAAATAAATCACACAGTTCTTTAAGGCTCATGTCAGAACCTTAAAAAATCCCTGCTGACTTTCTTGGAGTGATTTCTAGGTCCACATAAACCAATAAGTCATATAAGAGGTTGGACTACGTGTCATTTGTTAGGAACTACTGTGCTGTGAAAGTGAAGGTTTTTGTTTGCTTGGTTGGTTGATTGGATGGTTGGTTAATGTTTTAAATAAAAAATATTGGGTATGTATGGAGTTTCAGTCTCTGAGTGATTTGATAGAAGGGCTTGATGGTGTAGAAGGTCAACAGAGAATAACAGTGTTCAAGGAAGCTGAAGTTTGGCCCAATCCATATGCTAACTCTCCTTGCAACTGGATGAGTGTCTATAGCCCAGATCATAGAACCACCTGAAGATATGCCTGAGACCTGGCTTATTAATACCTTTCTGACCCCATGTTCCCTGAGCCAATGATAATTCATTATTCCTTTCTTGCTATCATGTAACTTTGACCAGTTTAGTATGAATTAAAAAGCAACCTAGTAATTGAATAAGACAACCAGGTTGGGAAAAGAAACCTATAGAATTTTAGATGTCAGTAATGTTTCTATAATAACATTGTACAAGGGAGTGTTCAGATATTTATTTTAATCAAATAGAAGACAGATGGCTTCAGCTTCTACCCTTCATTAAGTATAAGGCCATCCAACCTTTAGTGCTATCATAGGTTTTCTGGGGATCTGATTTAAAAACTGTCATGAAAAGACATGAATAAAACTCTATATCTTAGTGTTTACTGCTGTGAACAGATACTATAACCAAGGAAATTCTTCTTTGTGTTTTCTTTTTCTTTTTCTTTTTTTTAAATCGGATATCTTCTTTATTTACATTTCAAATGTTAGCTCCTTTCCTAGTTTTTCCCTCCAGGAAACACCCTATCCCATCCTCCCTCCCTCTGCTTCTATGAGGGTGTTCCTCTACTTACCCACCCATTTCCATCTCACTGCTCTCAATTCCCTTACACTGGGGCATCTATTGAGCCTTCATAGGATGAAAGGCCTCTCCCCCCATTGATGCCTGACAAGACCATCACCTCTTACATATGCAGCTGGAGCCTTGTGAATTCCTCAATTAATGGCTTAGACCCTGAGAATTCTGGGGTTTCTGGTTGATTGATGTTGTTGTTCTTTCTATGGGGTTGCAAACTCATTCACCTCCTTTAATCCTTTCTCTGACTCCTCTTTTGGGGACGCTGCATTCAGTACAATGGTTGACTGTGAACATTTGTCTCTGTATTTGTAAGGCTCTGGCAGGGTCTTTAAGGAGACAGCAACATCATGCTCCTGTCAGCATATACTTCTTGGGATCCACACTAGTGTCGGGGTTTGGAAACTGTATATGGGATGAATCCCCAGGTGGGAGCAGTCTCCGCTGTACACTTTATCTCCATATCTGCCAGTGTGAGTATTTTATTTTCCTTCTAAGATGAGTTGAAGTACCCACACTTTGGTCTTCCTTCTTTAGCTTCATTTTGTCTGTGAATTTTATCTTGAGTATTTAGAGATTTGGGGCTAATATCCACATATAAGTGAGTGCATAACATGTGTTCTCTTTTGTTATTGGGTTACCTGACACAAGATGATAATTTCTAGTTCCATCCATTTGCCTAAGAAACAAATTAAAGACTTTTAGAATCTAATGAAAATTTATTGTTTTAATAGCTGTGTTGTACTCCATTGTGTAAATGTACCACATTTTCTGTATCTATTCCTCTGTTGAAGGACATCTGGGTTGTTCCAGCTTCTGGCTAATAAAGTAAGGCTGCTATGAACATAGTGGAGCATGTGTCTTTGATATATGTTGGGGAATCTTTTGGGAAAATGCCCAGGAGTGGTATACCTGGGTCCTCAGGTAGTGCTATGTCCAATTTTCTAAAAATCTGCCAGACTGATTTCCAGAGTCATTGTACCAGCTTGCAATCCCACCAACAAAAGAGAAATGTTCCTATTTCTCCACATCCTCACCAGCATCTGCTGCCACCTGAGTTTTTGATCTTAGCCATTCTGACTGATGTGAGGTGGAATCTCATGGTTGTTTGACTTGCATTTCCCTGATGACAAAGGGTGTTGAACACCTCTTTATGTGCTTCTCTACCATGCAGTAATCCTTGGTTGAAAAGTCTTTGTTTTGCTCTGTATCCCATGTTTTAATCAAGGTTATATGATTGTTTGGAGTCTAATTTTTGTGGTCTTTGTATATATTGGATATTAGCCCTTTATCAGATATAGGGTTTGTAAAGGTCTTTCGCCAATCATTTGGTTGTTGTTTTATCCTATTCACAGTGTCCTTTGCCTTACAGAAGCTTTGCAATTTTATAAGGTCCCATTTATCTGTCAATTCTTGATCTTAGAGCACAAGCCATTGCTGTTCTATTCAGGAATTTTTTTTCCCCTGTGCCCGTGTGTTTGAGGCTGTTTGCTACTTTCACGTCTATAAATTTCATTCTATGTGGTTTTATGTGGAGGGCCTTGATCCATTTATACTTGAGCTTTGTACAAGGAGATAAAAATGAATATGCATTCTTGTACATGCTGACCTTCAGTTGAACCACCACCATTTATTTAAAAGATGTCTATTTTCCACTGGATGGTTTTAGTTCCTCTGTCAAAGATCAAGTGACCATAGGTTTTGGGTTCATCTCTGAGTCTTCAATTCTATTTCACTGGACTTCCTGCATGTCTATGTACCAATACTTTACAGTTTTTTGTTTGTTTGTTTGTTTGTTTTTAATCTTTTTTGTTTTAATCACTATTGCTCTGTAACAGAGCTTGAGATCAGGGTTAGTAGTGGGATACCTCAACATACTGCTCTCACTGATGGACATGTTAGTGAAACAGAAACTAAACAGAGACATGATCAAACTAATAGCTTATGTAACAAATAGATTTAACAGATATATACAGAATATTTCACCCTTAAACAAACGAACATACCTACTTCTCAGCATCTCGTAATACCTTTTCCAAAACTGATCATATAATTGGTCACAAAACAAACCTCAACAGATACAAGAATATTGAAACATTCCCACGCATTCTCTCAGATCACCATGAACAGAGGCTACATCTCAATAACAACAAAATCAACAGAAAACACACATAGACAAGTAAACAAATCTCTACTCAATGATAATTTGGTCAGGGAAGAAATAAAGAAATTAAAGACTTTAGAATTTAAAGAAAATGAAGGCACAACATACCCAAAGGTATAGGGCACAATGAAAGCACTGCTAAGCACAAAATATAAAACATCAAATGTCCTGGTAAAGAAATTGGAGAGTTCCTACACTACAAACTTAACAAGACACCTGAAAGCCCTAGAACAAAAAGAAGCAAATACAGCCAAGAGGAGTAGAATGTAGGAAATAGTCAAACTCAGGGTCAAAATCAACCAAATAAAAACAAAGAAAATTATACAACGAGTCAACAAAACCAAATCTGGTTCTTTGAGACTCAACAAGATAGATAAACCCCTAGGTACACTAATTTAAATTCATGGAGACAGTAACCAAATTAACAACATCAGAAATGTAAACGCAGACATAACAACAGAAACTGAGCAAATTCAAAAAATCATTAGATATTACTACAAAGCCTATATACAACATAACTGGAATACCGAGATTACTTTGATGATTTTCTAGACAGATAACAAGTACCAAAATTAAATCAAAAGCAGATAAACTATCTAAAAATACTGTATCCTATAAGGAAACAGAAGTCATTAAAAAGTTCCCAACCAAAAAGAAGCCCAGGGCCAGATAGCTTTACTGCAGAATTCTTTCAGACTTTCAAAGAAAAGGTAATAGTAATACTTCTCAAACTATTCCATAGAATAGAAACAGAAAGAACACAACCTAATTCATTTTTTGAAGTTACAATTACCCTGACCACACAAAGACTAAACAAAGAGAACTTCAGACCAATTTTACATATGAATATCGATGCAAAAATACTCAATAAAATTATAGCAAATTGAATCCAAGAACACATCAAAACAATCAAGTAGGCTTCATTCCAGAGATGCAAGGTTGTTTCAATATGCAAATGTGCATTAACATAATCCACTATAAAAACAAAGTCAATGAAAAAAATCATGTAATCATTGACCATCTCATTAAGTGCTGAAAATGCATTTGACAAATTTCAATACCTCTTTCAGGTTAAAATATTAGAGAGATCAGGAATTCAAGGCCCATAACTAAACAAACTAAAAGCAATATACAACAAACCAACAGGCAGTATGAAATTAAATGAAGAATTACTTGAAACACTTCCACTGAAGAATACATGAATGCCCGCTATCTCCATATCTACTTAATATATATAGTATTTGAAGATCTAGTCAGAGCAATAAGAACAAAAGGAGGTCAAGGGATATAAATTGGCAATGAAGAAGTCTAGCTATCACTGTATGTAGATGATACGATAATATATATAAGCCACCCCCAAAATTCTACCATACAGCTTCTACAGCTGATAAACAATTTCAGCAAAGTTGTTGGATATAAAATTAGCCAAAACAAATCAATACCCTTCTTTTATACAAATGATAAATGAGCTGAGAAAGAAATTATAGAAACAACACCCTTCTCCATAGCCACAAATAATACAAAATATCTTCGGATAACTAACTAAACAAGTGAAAGGTCTGCATGACAACTTCAAGTCTCTCAAAGAAGAAATCAAAGAAGACCTCAGAACATGTAGAGAGCTCCAATGCCTATGAATTGGTAGGAGTAACATAGTAAAAATGATCATCCTACCAAAAGAAATCTACAGATTCAATGCAATTCCCATCAAAATTTCAACACAATTCTTCAAAGACATGGAAAGGGAAATTCTCAATTTCATTTGAAAAAAAAAAAGAATAGTGTAAACAATTTTTAATAATAAAAGAAGTTCTAGGGGAATCGACACCACTGACCTCAAGCTATACTTCATAGCAATTATGATAAAATCTGCATGGTAGTGGTGCAGAGACAGAGAACAGAATTGAGGTCCCAGAAATAAAACCACATACTCATTGACACTTGATCTTTGACAAAGATTCCAAAAATGTACAATGGAAAAAATAAAGCATCTTCAATCTATGGTACTGGCCTACCTGACAATATGTAGAAAAAGAAAATAGATCCACATTTGTCATTTTGCACAAAGCTCAAGTCCAAGTGGATCAAGGATCTCCATATAAAACCATATAGACAGAATCTAATAGAAGAGAAAGTAGGAAAGAGTCTGGAACTCATGGGTGGGTGGGTGGGGGGCTGGGCTTTCCTAAACAGAACTCCAATGGCTCATGGCTCATGCTCTAAGATCAAGAATTAATAAATGGTACTTCATAAAACTGAAAAGCTTCTGTAAGGCAAAGGACATATTCAATACTACAAATCAGCAACCTACAGATTTGAAAAACAACTTTCACTAACCCCACATCTGATAGAGGGCTAATATCCAAAACATATAATGAATTCAAGAAGTTAACCTCCAAAAAAGCCAATCAACCCAATCATAAAATGAGGTATAGAACTAAACAACAAATTCACAACAAAAGAATCTCGAATAGATGAGAAGCACTTAAAAAATGTTTAAAGTCCTTAGTCACCATGGAAATGTCAAAAAGACCCTGAGATGGCATCTTACACCAATCAGAATGACGAAGATCAAAAATGCAGGTAACAGCACAGGTTGTTGATAATGTGGAGAAAGAGGAACACTCCTCCATTGCTGGTGGGATTGCAAACTGATACAACCACTTTGGAAATCAATCTGGAGGTTACTCAGAAAAATTGGAAATAGATCTACCTAAAGACACAGCTATACCACTTCTGAGCCTATACCTACAAGATGCCCTTGCATGCCACATAGGCATGTGCTCCACAATGTTCATAGTGGCCTTATTTGTGATAGCCAGAAGCTAGAAACAATCCAGGTATCCCACAAGGGAAGAATGGAAACAGAAAACGTGGTTAATTTGCACAATGGAATTCTACTCAGCTACTTAGAATGAGGACATCAGGCATTTTGCAGACAAATGGATAGAACTAGAAAATATCCTAAGTGACGTATCTCAGACCAAAAGGACATTCATGTTATGTACTCACTAATAAGTGGATATTAGTCAAAAGGTATAGAATACCCAGGATAAAATCCACAGAACTCAAGAAATTTAACAAGCTGAAAGGCCTAAGTGAGGATGTTTCAATCCCACTTGGAAGGGAGAAGGAAGCAGAGGGAGGGAAGTATCTAAGTGGCAGAGGGGATTGAGATGGGAAAAGGGGAACATGATGAGGTATTGGGGAGGGAGAACAGGAGTGAAGCCCAGAGGGCCAGCAGAATGTTTGGAAATATGCAAACTCAGGAGGTGTGACATAGGATGGGGCTCTAGAATGTACCAGAGACCTGGGAGGAGAGAGAACCTTGGGACTCAAAGTAAGGGACCTTAGATGAAATGCCCAAGAGTGGGGAGAAGGAACTTGTAGAATCTATCTGCAGTAGAAAGACAGGGCATCAAGTGAAGGGATGACGTTTCCATCCCACAGTCAAAAACTCTGACCCATTGTGGGCCCAGAACTCTTCTAGCTCCATATGTAGCAGATGGCCTAGTCGGCCATCATTGGGAAGAGAGGCCCCTTGGTACTGCAATCTTTATATGCCCCAATACAGGGGAAAGCCAGGGCCAAGAAGTGGGAGTGGGTGGGCAGGGGAGCAGGGAGGGGGGAGGGGGGAGGGGACTTTCAGAATAGCATTTGAAATGTAAATTAAGAAAATATCTAATAAAAAATAAATAAAACTAAAAAAAAAAAAAAAAAAAAAAAAAAAAAAAAAAAAAAAAAAAAAAAAAAAAAAAAAAAAAAAAAAAAAAAAACCCTGACCCAGAATTGTCCCTGTCTAAAAGAACTGTGGGGACAAAACTGGAGAAGAAACTGAGGGAAAGGAGGTTCAGTGACCAGCACAAATTGGGACACATCTCAGGGGAAGGCTCCAAGGCCTGACACTAATACTGATGGTATGGCTGTCCTCCGAGAGACCCAACAAGCAGCTTACTGAGACAGATGCAGATGCAACCAACCAACCAATGGACTGAAGTTTGGGATCCCTGTGGTTGAATTAGGGAAAGCTGGAAGAAGATAAGAAAGAGGGTAACCCCATAGGAAGACAAGCAGTCTCAACTAACCTGGACACCAAGTTCTCTCAGACACTGATTAATCAACCAGGTAGCATACTCTAGCTGGGCCAAGGTCTCTGACGTACTTCATTCTTAATCTTAACCTTATATCCACACATAGCTACCACCCCTCATGAAAGAAGCCTCTCTTTACAACAAATGGAGACCATCATGGAAAGACACAACTAGTCACAATGCAGTACTAGTGCAGAGACTGTAATGACCCAGGTTTAGGGAGGAAGGGTCAAGGAAGCTGTAACCTCTTATACCTCAAATACAGCAGTGACCTGCCTGGTCTGGCTTCAGTGAGAGCAAAATCACCTAACCCTTGAGAGACTTGAGGCCCCAGGGTGTAGAGAGGCTTGGAGGGGTATGGGGATGTGGGTGTGTGGGGGAGTGGAGACAACCTCTTGGAGATGAGACAGGGGAGGAGAAATGAGATGCAGAACTGTTTTAGGACAGAACAGGAAGGGGATAAGGACTGGACTGTAAACATAGATTAAACATTTTTAAAGAATGATTTTAAAAAATGAAATCAGGCTGTACAAGACATGAGTAGCATGTCAATAGACAGATTCATGCATCGGCAACTGCCTTCAGCTTTGGGCTGTATTTGATATGCTACCACAACATGAGTGTCTTAGGGTTTTACTGCTGTGAACAGACACCATGACTAAGGCAAGTTTTATAAAAAAAAAAAAAAAAACCAACATTTAATTCAGGCTGGTTTACAGATTCAGAGGTTCAATCCATTACCATCAAGTTGGGAGCATGGCAGTATCCAGGCAGGCATGGTGCAGGAGGAGCTGAGAGTTCTATGTCTTCATCCAAAGGCTGCTAGTGGAAGACTGACTTCCAGGTAACTATGGTGAGTATCTTATGCCCATACCCACAGGGACACACCTACTCCAACCAGGCCACACCTATTCCAACAAGGCTATACCTCCAAATGGTGCCACTCCCTGGTCCAAGAATATACAAACCATGACAATGAGGAACTGTATTAAAGAGGTAGCATGACATTAGGAAGATTGAGAATCCCAATACAAAATGTTACACAGAGTTCCTTTCCTCAAGGGTCTTTCTTCAAGGAGAATTTATATGGTCTACTAAGTAAACAAGACACAGCCTTATGTCATATGCTATTGTCATCAAGACTACATCCCGTTTTCTGTCCATGCCCCACTTGTTATAAACAAGTTAAGGTTAAGGGTTAAATATTACACAACCTAAGTGTGAAACATGAATTGTAAGACATATGTGAACCATGTACTACTGATTGTGTATATATCTAGATTGATAAATTTATAAATATATATATATATATATATATATATATATATAGAGAGAGAGAGAGAGAGAGAGAGAGAGAGAGGGGGGGGGGAATAGAAAGATAGATAGATAGATAGATAGATAGATAGATAGATAGATAGATAGATAGATCTGAAATATACACACAAGCATGTATCTAAATATATAAATACAGCTTACTCCATCTATTTAAAAGCATTCTGGCATCGTGCAAAGCCCCTACAATGTCTTAATTGCTCTAGCTCTCTAGAATTTTATTTTAGCTGAAGCTGCTGAAGCTGATAGATACTTTTTGAAGCCTGGAGAATCTTTTACATACATTGGCATAAACACAGTATTTTCATACAGGCCTGATCAACTTTCTGATCTGGTTTTCAGGAAATATAGGTACCCATGAGTCTTTGGGATAAAGATCTCATACCCAAGCTAAATTGAATTTAAGAATAATATGAACAATTTCAAACGATCAGTGTTCAGATGCCTCACTACTACACTCAGTGGAAGGATAAGTCTGCAGAGCACAACAGAAACCTCAGAAAGTTCAGGATTGATCTTGACATCCCTACATTCTACATTAATACTGAATATTCTCAATATCAAATGTGGTGCTACTAGTGGGGCCCGCTTTTATTTCTGCATTCTTTACCCAATAGTAATAAAACCAATAACTTCTGGTAGATTAAAAAAAAAATACCATCCCTCATATCCTTTACTCCCCTTTCTCTTGCCTAAAATTATAGACATCATAACTATGAAATAGAAATTAATTTGTTTTCCGTAGTAAAATAAGAGCATCAATCTACAAATTTTACCCTCTTTTTTCTATTTATTGAACTAATAAAATATTATTATTTATTAAGCATCTACACATACACAAATCCTTTTCAATGCAATGTACACAAAGTAAATAAAATAAATAGGAAGTCTTGCCTTCATGAAGTTTATATATTAACAACGAGATGCAGATGAAAATAAGCATCCAACAAACTAGTAAAATGAAGCTATTTTCTACAGAAATAGAAAGTAGAGAATTGGAGCCTGGTGTTCTGAGGGATGTTTTAATTGAGGAACATTGCGGGAACTCACTCAGTGTGACATTTCATCACAGAAGTTGTGAGTCACTGCGAGTCCAAGAAACATGCTCCAAGGGAAATAAGTTACCAGCCCAGATGGGCAGCACATGCATTAGAAGAGTGTGGTAACAGGAAGGCAAAGGAACACAAGATCATAGAGACAACAGGTCTCACAGACAGATGTGCTATGACTGGAGGGCACTATAAAAAGAATGCTCTTGCATATTTTCAAAAGAGTGTCTCCCATCCCTAGGTGGCTACCACCCTGCAGGGTGTGTCTGGAAGCCAGACTACTGATTAAATGAACAAAAAATAGTACCTGCCTAAACCAGGGTGTTGGCCTTGAAAATGAGAAGTCATTGAATTGAACAAATCCTGAGAAATATAGTGAAGAGGAAATGCTTCCCATATTCAACAGATGTCATATCTTCATGCAGTCCTTAAAGCCAAGAGATTTTCATTCTTATCCCCATCTGAGGAACAGTGCTAATTGATGTGCTATGTGTTATACTCACTGTGGAAGCACAGCTACATTTTGTTGCCAGTCTGAATTCTTATAGCCTTAGTGGTTTTTTATTCCTATGATAAAACACCACAGCCAAAAAGCAGCTTAGGATGGACTTGTTGGACATCAATGGGAGGAGAGGCCATTGGTCCTGAGAAGGATTGATGCCACATTTTAGGGGAATGCCAGGGTATGGTAGAGGGAGTGAGTGGGTTCGTGAGCAGGGGTGGTGGATGGGATAGAGGGTTTTCCGAGGGGAAACCAGCAAAGGGGATAACATTTTAAATGTAAATAAAGAAAATAACTAATAAAAAAGAAAGAAAGAAAGAAAGAAAGAAAGAAAGAAAGAAAGAAAGAAAGAAAGAAAGAAAGAAAGAAAGAAAGAAAGAAAGAAAATGGCACAGGAGCTGGCCTATAAGAAGGCATTTTTTCCTTCCTCTCAGAGGACTCTAGTTTGTTTCAAGTTGATATAAAAACTAGCCAGGACATAGTCTTTTTTCCCCAAATTATTTTTTAATATTTTCTTAATTTACATTTCAAATGCTATTTGGAAAGTTCCCTATACCCTCCCCCTGCCATGCTCCCCTACCCACCCACTCCCACTTCTTGGCCCCGGCGTTCCCCTGTATTGGGGCATATAAAGTTTGCAATACCAAGGGGCCTCTCTTCCCAATGGTGGCCAACTAGGCCATCTTCTGCTACATATGCAGCTAGAGATAAGAGCTCTGGGGGTTCTGGTTAGTTCATATTGTTGTTCCTATTATAGGGTTGCAGACCCCTTCAGCTCCTGGGTACTTTCTCTAGATTCTCCATTGGGGGCCCTGTGTTCCATCATATAGATGACTATGAGCGTCCACTTCTGTATTTGCCAGGCACTAGCATAGCCTCATAGGAGACAGCTATATCAGCGTCCCTTCAGCAAACTCTTGCTGTCCTATGCAATAGTGTCTGAGTTTGGTGACTGATTATAAAGAATGATCTTGTAAATGTGTGCATGGGTCCACACACACACATGTATGAGAACATGCGCGCACACACACACACAAACACACAAACACATACCACAGTGAGGAAATTAAACTATATTGGTATCCTCTACTGAATCTCAGTAACTCAGCTTTTTCACTAAGTAACTAACTAACTACATGTGTTTTCCTTTTGGCTTTATACAAATTATATCTAAAATTAATTGTGCCAATTTTTCTTATGCCAGCTTAGTGGGTCATATGTGTTACCTAATTATGACAACTATAAAACCAACTATGCCTTCCTAAAATTTGCCTACAAAAATCACTCATTTATTTAGGTCACACTATTTTCCATCTTACTAAAGTTATCACCATCCCTCATTACCTAGCAAGAGAACATTGTGTGTGTTTGAGGTCTATTCCATCCATCATATCATTAATTAAAAAGTTAATTAATATGAGGCATATTGTTGGCCTCTGTGACAACTCATTAAATACTTCCTTCCTAAAGACACTGCTATTCATTTTAGCTGTTATTAACGGCCTTCCAACTTCGATTTTTTTCAATGTCAAAACTCAAATTTAACCCATATGGAATTAACTTTGCAGGTGAAATTCCACCTAAAGGTTATTTTATTCATTATTATTATTTCAAACCATTACCCCCTTTCTCTCTGATATTTAGGCATATTTTTTTGTATTTTTGATATCTAAGCACAGGAATAATGATTCAAGCTTTGTCAGTTGCTTTTTTCCTTAGCATTATATTTTCATATTTTCATTTAATGTAATGAATGAACATTCCTCCCTGGTCATTAAAGGATCAGTGGAAATTTCCAAAAAGCTTTTAAAGGAAAATAACTGAATTCCAGACATTTCACTTCTTTTTAATATTTTAGTATATATTTTATATAGTTATAGTCATTTGTTAGTTTTATTAATCATTTTATTCATTTACATTTCAAATAACCCTTTCATGGCTACCCCTTCACAAATCCTCCAGTGCTATTCTCGCTTTCCTCCCTCCACTTTGCCTCTACCCACTCACCCACACCTGCCTCATGGCTCTAGGATCCCCCTATTCTGGGACATCAAGCTCTCAGAGTACCAAGGGATACCCCTACCATTCCTATCAGAAAAGGCCATGCTCTGCTATATATATATATATATATATATATATATATATATATATATATATATATATATATATATATATATATGTCTAGAGCAATGAATCCCTCTATGTATTCTCTTCCCATGTATCCGTCCATGTATTCTCTTCAGTTGGTGGTTTAGTTACTGGGAACTCTGGGTGGTCCAGTTAGTTAATAATGTTCTTCCTATGGAGTTGTAATCACTTTCTTTTTTTTTTTTTTTAATTCTCTCACACTGTTAATACAGTCTTAAAACACACACACACACACACACACACACACACATATATATATATATATATATATATATATATATATATATATATATATATATATACAATATATATATATACATATACATAACAATTATGTATGTACAGGATATATTATATGAATGAGTATGGAATCTGATACATAATTTTACGAAATATTAGGTGATACTAAAATAGCAATGGGGTCAGCAAGATACATATAGATGAAACAGGGAGTGGATATTGCTGATATTAGAGGAAGTTAGATGACTACAAAAACTAGAAACAAGAAGTATAATGTAAGTACATATTTGAGAAATTCTAAGATGATGATTTCAAAGAAAACCCACTAAGTGTATTCTTTTACATCAGTATTAGTGAACTGATGTCAAGACTTACTTACCAATTCATGGTCTCAATTCAAGCTATTTTTGAAAGGAAAATTTTCAATAAGTCTGAAACTTCTAGCAGGCTACTGCTGTCTTTTCTTAAATGCTATGATTTTTTTTTTCCCAAAAAACTTGTTTTGGTCATCTTTTAAAAAAAAACAATTTTTATTAGATATTTTCTTCATTTACATTTCAAATGTTATCCATAAAGTCCCCTATACCATCCCCCCACCCGGCTCCCAACCCACACATTCCCTCTTCCTGGTACTGGCATTCCAATTATAGTGGGACATATATTCTTTGCAAGAACAAGGGCCTCTCCTCCCAATGACAGCATACAAGGCCATCTTCTACTACATATGGAGCTAGAAACATGAGCTCAGGGGTTACTGGTTAGTTCATATTGCTATTCCTCCTATAGGGTTACAGACCACTTCAGCTCCATGGGTACATTCTCTAGCTCCTCCATAGGGGGCCCTGTGTTCCATCGAGTACATGACTGTGAGCATCCACTTCTGTATTTGCCAGGCACTGGCATAGCCTCACAAGAGACAGCTATATCAGGGTCAATGTCAGCAAAATCTTGCTGGCATATGCAATAGTGTCTGCATTTGGTGGCTGATGGATGCCTGGATGGGGCAGTCTCTGGATAGTACTTCCTTCCATTTCAGCTCCAAACTTTGTCTCTGTAACTCCTTCCATGGGTATTTTGTTCCCCATTCTAAGGAGGGATGAAGTATCCACACTTTGGTCTTCTTTCTTCTTGATTTTCATGTGTTTTGCAAATTGTATGTTGGGTATTCTAAGTTTCTAGGCTAATAGCCACTTATCAGTGAGTACATGTTATGCGAGTTCTTTTGTGATTGGGTTGCTTCACTCAGGATGATATCCTCCAGATCCATCCATTTGCCTAGGAATTTCATAAATTAATTGTTTTTTATAGCTGAGTAATACTCCATTGTGTAAATGTACCACATTTTCTGTATCCATTCCTCTGTTGAGGGACATCTGGGCTCTTTCCAGTTTCTGGTCATTATAAATAAGGCTGCTATGAACATAGTGGAACATATGCTCTTATTGCCAGTTAGAACACCTTCTGGGTATATGCCCAGGAGAAGAATTGCTGGATCCTCCGGTAGTACTGTGTCCAATTTTCTGAAGACTGATTTCTAGAGAAGTTGTACAAGCTTGTAATCTCACCAGCAATGGAGGAGTCTTCCTCTTTCTCCAGATCCTCGCCATCATCTGCTGTCACATGAATTTTTGATCTTAACCACTCTGACTGGTCTGAGATGGAATATCAGGGTTGCTTTGATTTTCATTTCCTTGATGATTGAGGATGTTGAACATTTTCATGTGCTTCTCAGCTATCCAGTATTCCTCAGTTGAGAATTATTTATTTAGCTCTGTGACCCAATTTTAATGGGGTTATTTGATTTTCTGGAGTCTAGCTTCTTGAGTTCTTTGGATATATTGGATATTAATCCCCTATCAGATTTAGGATTGGTAAAGATCCTTTCCCAATCTGTTGTTGGCTTTTCTCTTATTGACAGTGTCTTTTGCCTTACAGAAGTTTTGCAATTTTATGAGGTGCCATTTGAAGATTCTCAATCTAACAGCACAAGCCATTTTTTTGTTCAGGAATTTTTCCCCTGTGCCCATATCTTCAAGGCTTACCCCCACTTTCTCCTCTATAAGTTTTAGGGTCTCTGGTTTGATGTGGAGTTCCTTGATCCACTTAGACTTGAGTTTTGTACAAGGAGTTAAGAATGGATCAATTCACAGTCTTCTACATGATAACCTCCAGTTAAGTCAACACCATTTGTTGAAATTGCAATCTTCTTTCAATTGAATGCTTTTAGCTCCTTTGTCAAAGATCAAGTGAGCATAGGTGTGTGAGTTCATTTTTGCATCTTCATTTCTATTCCATTTATCTACCTGTCTGTTCCTGCACCAGTACAGTTAGCACCAGGACACTCCAATTCCCACCTACGTGACTTTTGACCTGCATTGCCAGGACAACAACCTTCAATCCCACAATCCACCTGGCCCAGTCTCTAACTTCAATGGTGTGACATCATTTTCCCTATAAATTAGGAAGTCACCCCCTCCTCACTCTCTTTTTCTTCCCCCCCATTTCAATTTTTCCTCTGCCTCCCCCCCCCCTGCCCCCCATCCACCCACTCAATAAACCTCTTCCACATGGAACCACCTTGGCCTGGTCTGCTGTTTGGTTAATCTGCCCAAAACATATATAGATATGATATTTTTCCTATCAAGTACCATGCAGTTTTTACCACAAATGCTCTGTAGTACAGCTTGAGGTCAGGCATGGTGATTCCCCCCAGAGGTTCTTTTATTGTTGAGAATAGTGTTTGCTATCCTAGGGTTTTTTTTGTTGTTGTTGTTGTTGTTGTTGTTGTTGTTATACCAGATGAATTTGCAAATTGCCCTTTCTAACTTGGTGAAGAATTGAGTTGGAATTTTGATAGGGATTACATTGAATCTGTAGAGTGCTTTCAGTAAGATAGCCATTTCTACTATATAAATTCTGCCTATTCCTAGGCATGGGTGAGCTTTCCATCTTCTGAGATCTTCTTTGATTTCTTTCTTCAGAGACTTGAAGTTCTTATCACACAGATCTTTTACTTCCTTAGTGAGAGTCACACCAAGGTATTTTATATTATCTGTGACTATTGTGAAGGGTATTGTTTCCATAATTTTTTTCTCAGGCTGTTTATCCTTTGTGTAGAGAACAGCCACTCATTTGAGTTAATTTTATATCCAGTTACAGCACTGAAGCTGTTTATCACTTTTAGGAGTTCTCTGGTGGAACTTTGATAGTCACTTGTATATACTATCAGATCATCTGCAAATAGTGATATTTTGACTTCTTCCTTTCCAATTTGTATCCCCTTGATCTCCTTTTGTTGTTCAATTGTTCTGGCTAGGAGTTCAAGTCCTATATAGAATAGATAGGGAGAAAGTGGGCAGCCTTGTCTATTCCATGATTTTAGTGGGATTGCTTCAAGTTTCTCTCCATTTAGTTTGATGTTGGCTACTGGTTTACTGTACATTGATTTTATTTTGTTTAGGTATGGGCCTTGAATTCCTGATCTTTACAAGACTTTTATCATGAAGTGGTGTTAGATTTCCTCAAATGCTTTCTCAGCATATAGCAAAATGATCATGTGGTTTTTGTCTTTGAGTTTGTTTATATAGTGAATAACTCTGATGGATTTTCATATATTAGTCCATCCCTGCATCCCTGGGATGAAGCCAACTTGATTATGATGGATGATCATTTTGATGTGTTCTTGGATTTGGTTAGCGAGAATTTTTTTTGTTGTTGTTGTTTGTTTGTTTGTTTCTGGGATGTGTTTCTTTTTCTTTTTTTTTCCAACTTTTATTAGATAATTTCTTCATTTACATTTCAAGTGTTATCCAGAAAGTTCCCTATACCCTTCCCCTCCCCGCCCTCCTCCCCTACCCACCCGCTCCCACATCTTGGCCCTGGCGTTCCCCTGTACTGGGGCATATATTCCCTGTACTGGGGCATATAAAGTCTGCATGACCAAGGGGCCTCTCTTCCCAATGATGGCCAACTAGGCCATCCTCTACTATATATGCAGCTAGAGACATGAGCTCAGGGGGTACTAGTTAGTTCATGTTATTCTTCCACCTATAGGGTTGAAGACCCCTTCAGCTCCTTGGGTACTTTCTCTAGCTCCTTCCTTGGGAACCCTGTGTTCCATCTAATAGCTGACTGGGAGCTTCCACCTATATGTTTGCCAGGCATTGGTATAGTCTCCACGAGACAGCTATATCCGGGCCCTTTCAACACTATCTTGTTGGCATATGCTATAGTGTCTATGTTTGGTGGCTGATTGTGGGATGGATCCCTGGCAACCGCAGTCATTGGATCCATCCTTTGGATTCTGCTTCGTACATGATCTCTGTAACTCTTTCAAAGTGTGCTTTGTTCTTAATTCTAGGAAGGGGTGAGGTGTCCAAATTTTGATCTTCGTTCTTCTTGAGTTTCATGTGTTTAGTAAATTGTACCTTGGGTAATCTAGGTTTCTGGGCTAATATCCACATATCAGTGAGTACATGTTATGTGAGTTCTTTTGTGATTGGATTACCTCACTCAGGATGATGGCCTCCAGATCCATCCATTTGCCTAGGAATTTCAAATATTTATTGTTTTTAATAGCTGAGTAGTACTCCATTGTGTAAATATACCAAATTTTTTGTATCCATTCCTCTGTTGAGGGACATCTGGGTTCTTTCCAGTTTCTGGCTATTATGAATAAGGCTGCTATGAACATAGTGGAACATGGGTCTTTAATACCAGATGGAATATCTTCTGGATATATGCCCAGTAGGGGTATTGCAGGATCTTCCGGTAGTACTATGTCCAATTTTCTGAGGAACAGCCAGACTGATTTTCAGAGTAGTTGAACCAGCTTGAATTCCCACCAACAATGGAGGAGTGTTCCCCTTTCTCCACATTCACGCCAGCATCTGTTGTCACCTGAATTTTTGATCTTAGCCATTCTTACTGGTGTGAGGTGGAATCTCAGGGTTGTTTTGATCTGCATTTCCCTGATGATTAAGGATGTTGAACATTTTTTCAGGTGCTTCTCAGACATTCGGTATTCCTCAGTTGAGAATTCTTTGTTTTACTCTGTGCCCCACTTTTTAATGGGGATATTTGATTTTCTGGTGTCCATCTTCTTTAGTTCTTTATATATATATATTGGATATCAGTCCCCTATCTGATTTAGGATTGGTAAAGATCCTTTCCCAATTGGTTGGTGGCCCTTTTGTCTTGTTGACAGTATCTTTTGTCTTACAGAAGCTTTGCAACTTTATGAGGTCCCATTTGTCAATTCTTGATCTTACAGGACAAGCCTTTGCTGTTTTGTTCAGGAATTTTTCCCCAGTGCCCATATCTTCGAGGCTTTTCCCCACTTTCTCCTCTATAAGTTTCAATGTCTCTGGTTTTATGTGGAGGTCGTTCAACCACTTAGACTTGACCTTAGTGCAAGAGGATAAGAATGGATCAATTCCCAGTCTTCTACATGATAGCTGCCAGTTGTGCCAGCACCAATTGTTGAAAAGGATGTCTTTTTTCCACTGGATAGTTTTAGCTCCCTTGTCAAAGATCAGGTGACCATAGGTGTGTGGATTCATTTCTGGGTCTTCGATCCTATTCCATTGATCTACCTGTCTGTTGCTGTACCAGTACCATGTAGTTTTTATTACTGCTCTGTAGTACAGCTTGAGGTCAGGCATAGTGATTCCACCAGAGGTTCTTTTATTGTTGAGAAGAGTTTTTGCTAATCTAGGTTTTTTGTTATTCCAGATGAACTTGCTAATTGTCTTTTCTAGATCCTTGAAGAATTGAGTTGGAATTTTGATGGGGATTGCATTGAATCTGTAGATAGCTTTTGGCAAGATAGCCATTTTTACTGTATTGATTCTGCCAATCCATGNAACTCTAGAAAGTCTTTAATTTCTTTCTTTATTCCTTCCTTGACCAAAGTATCATTGAGTAGAGTGTTGTTCAGTTTCCAAGTGAATGATGGTGTTCTGCTTCTTATGTTGTTATTGAAGAGCAGCCTTAGTCCATGGTGATCTGATAGGATGCATGGGACAATTTCAATATTTTTGAATCTGTTGAGGGCTGTTTTGTAGCCAATTATGTGATCAATTTTGGAGAAAGTGCCATGAGGTGCTGAGAAAATGTATATCCTTTTGTTTTAGGATGAAATATTCTGTAGACATCTGTTAAGTCCATTTGTTTCATAGCTTCCGTTAGTTCGACTGAGTCTCTGTTTAGTTTCTGTTTCCAGGATCTGTCCCTTGATGAGAGTGGGGTGTTGAAATCTCCCACTATTATTGTGTGAGATGCAATGTGTGTTTTAAGCTTACTAAAGTTTCTTTAATGAAAGTGGCTGCCCTTGCATTTGGAGCATAGATATTCTGAATTGAAAATTCCTCTTGGAAGATTTTGCCTTTGATGAGTATGAAGTGCCCCTCTTTGTCTCTTTTGATAATTTTGGGTTGAAAATCTATTTTATAAGATATTAGAATGGCTACCCCTGCTTTTTTCTTCGGTCCGTTTGCTTGGAATATTGTTTTCCATCCTTTCACTCTGAGGTAGTGTCTGTCGTTTTTCCTGAGGTATGTTTCTTGTAGACAGCAAAATGTCGGGTCCTGTTTGTGTAGCCAGTCTGATAGTCTATGTCTCTTTATCGGAGAATTGAGGCCATTGATATTAAGCGATATTAAGGAACAGTAATTGTTGCTTCCTGTCATTTTTGTAACCAAAACTTTAATCCCAAGTACTCTCACAAACATTACAAATGACAGCATGAAAAAAAAATCTTGCACAGTAACTGAAAAGTTCAGTTCTACAATGTACTCTTAAACTGAAAGGACACTGGTATCTTAGTTTTACATTTTCAAATAAAAATGTTACAATAGCTCTGCATCCCCATATAGAAACCAGGAAGGAACTGCTTTGCAAACCTTCAGAGTGTGGTTCCTCACTTTGTCTGTTAGCTTTATCACTCCACCTTCAGTGCCACAGCTACTAGAGGACTACAGCTTCATTCAATTTCCAATTTCTGCCAGTTGCTTTATATCATTAGTACATCACACTTAAAACTGGGAGGATCTAGGTTTATTTCAGTCTATGAAAAACTAAAATTCAAAGAAAATTAAATCTTGCTTAAGGGAACATTGTAAAGTAACAATTCTTGATATCACATGCCTCATATGATCCATCTGAAACCAGAAAGAATTACATTGTTTTGTATGTCACTGTTCCAAGAAACAAAACAAATTTGAACAGCTAAAACATCTTTAAAATGCACCAAGCTTATGAAGTCTCAAACAAAACTTTAATTTCTTGTACATACTCCTGTCAGATGAAGTTATTTACTGTACACCACTTTTGCAAACTGGTCTTCTATTTCCTTTCATTTGACCTAGATCGGCTACGAGACCTAGAGAAGGATCGAGACGGCTTGTGATTTCTCTTACGAGACAGAGACCTTTCTCTTCTCCTATCTCTAGAAAGTGACCGTTCCGGCTTCAGGAAAAGCTTCTCCTTCTTGGGGATCTGCGCCGAGGTGGAGGACTCCTCCTGCGGTAATCATCTCGAAGACGACGACCCCAAGAGGGAGGTGGGCGACGATTCCGACTTCTCTTTTCACCATTCGACAGTTCCATTCTTACACGGCAGCCACACAGTGTTCTTCCATTTAGCTCCCGAACAGCATCAGCAGCATCTCGGGGATCCTCAAATTCGATGAAAGCAAAGCCAGGAGGGTTTCGAGCAACCCACACACTTCAGAGTGGTCCATAATAGCCAAAAGCCCGTTCTAATTCAGTCTTGTTTCCGTTATTTCCAAGATTACCTACATAAAACTTACAATCCAAGGGACAGGAATCACTATGCATTTCGAGATCCTGGGTTCAAAAGGCCCAAGCTCAAATCCTAACGCTCAGGCGGGCCCACCCGCTTCCCTCTGGCTCCGCTCCTAAAGACGCTCTCGGTCCTGCAGAGTCCACGAAATAGCGGGTTAGGGAGAATTTTATTGAGTATTTTTGCATAGATATTCATAAGGGAAATTGGTCTGAAGTTCTCTTTCTATGTTGGGTGTTTATGTGGTTTAGGTATAAGAGTAATTGTGGTTACGTAGAATGAATTGGGTAGAGTACCTTCTGTTTCTATTTTGTGGAATTGTTTGAGGAGAATTGGAATTAGGTCTTCTTTGAAGGTCTGATAGAACTCTCCCCTAAACCCATTTGGTCCTGGGCATTTTTTGGTTGGGTGACTATTAATTACTGCTTCTATTTCTTTAGGGGAAATGCAACTGTTTAGAGTGTTAATCTGATCCTGATTTGGTACCTGGTACCTGTTTAGAAATTTGTCCATTTCATCCAGGTTTTCCAGTTTTGTTGAACATAGCTTTTTGTAGTAGGATTTGATGATGTTTTGGATTTCCTCAGGTTCTGTTGTTAAGTCTCCTTTTTCATTGCTGATTTTGTTAACTAGGATAATGTCCCTGTGCCCTCTTTAGTTTGTCTAAGGGTTTATCTATCTTGTTGATTGTGTCAAAGAACCAGCTACTGATTTGGTTGATTCTTTGTATAGTTCTTTTCATTTCCACTTGTTGATTTCAGCTCTAAGTTTGATTAATTCCTGCCCTCTGCTTCTCTTGAATGAATTTGCTTCCTTTTGTTCTAGAGCTTTTAAGTGTGCTTTCAAGCTGCTAGTGTATGCTCTCTCTAGTTTATTTTTGGTGGTACTCAGAGATAAGAGTCTTCCTCTTAGGACTGCTTTCATTGTGTCCCATAAGTTTGGGTATGTTTTGGCTTTGTTTTCACTAAACTCTAAAAAATCTTTAATCTCTTTCTTTTTCTTCCTTGACCAAGTTATCATTGAATAAAGTGCTCTTGAGCTTCCACATAAATGTTGGCTTTCTATACTTTATGTTGTTATTGAAGATCAGCCTTAGTCCGTGCTGATCTCATAGGATACATGGGATAATTTCAACATTTTTTATCTATTGAGGCCTGTTTTATGACCAATTATATGGTCAGTTTTGGAGATGGTATCATGAGGTGCTGAGAAGAAGATATATCCTTTTGTTTTAGGATAAAATGTTCTGTAGATATTGGTTAAATCCATTTCTTTCATAGCTTTTGTTAGTATCAATGTGTCTCTGTTTAGTTTCTGTTTCCAGGATCTCTCCAGTGATGAGAGTGGGGTGTTGAAGTCTGCCACTATTATTGTGTAATGTGCAATGTGTGCTTTGAGCTTTACTAAAGTTTCCTTAATGATTGTGGATACCTTTGCATTTGGAGCATAGATATTCAAAATTTAGAGTTCATCTTGGAAGATTTTACCATTGATGAGTAATGAAGTGCCCCTCCTTGTCTTTTTTGATAACTTTGGGCTGGAAGTCAATTTTATTCAATATTAGAATGGCTACTCCTGCTTGTTTCTTAAGACAATTTGCTTAGAAAATTGTTTTCCAGCCTTTTAGTCTGAGGTAGTGTCTGTCTTTGTCCCTGAGGTGGGTTTCCTGTATGCAGTAAAATGTTGGGTCCTGTTTGTGTAGCCAGTCTGTGAGTCTATGTCTTGTTATTGATAAATTGGGTCCATTGATATTAAGAGATATTAAGGAAAAGTAATTATTGTTTCCTGTTACTTTTGTTGTTGGAGTTGGGGTTCTGTTCTAGTAGCTGTCTTCTTTTAGGTTTGTTGAAGGATTACTTTCTTGATTTTTTTGAGGGCATAATTTCTGTACTTTCATTGGAGTTTTTCCTTTATTATCCTTTTAAGGGCTGGATTTGTGGAAAGATATTGTGTGGATTTGGCTTTGTCATAGTATACTTTGGTTTCTCCATTTATGGTAATTGAGAGTTTTTCTGGGTGTAGTAGCCTGGGCTGCCATTTGTGTTCTCTTAGTGTCTGTATAATGTCTGTTCAGGATCTTCTGGCTTTCATAGTCTCTGGTGAGAAGTCTGGAGTAATTCTAATAGGCCTGCCTTTATGTCTTACTTGACCTTTTTCCATTATTGCTTTTAATATTCTGTCTTTATTTAGTGCATTTGTTGTTCTGATTATTATGTGTCAGGAGGAATTTCTTTTCTGGTCCAGTCTATTTAGAGTTCTGTTGGCTCTTGTATGTTCATGGGCATCTCTTTCTTTAGTTTGGGGAAGGTTCCTTCTATAATTTTGTTGAAGATATTTGCTGACCCTTTAAGTTGAAAATCTTCATTCTCATCTACACCTATTATCCTTAGGTTTGGTCTTCTCATAGTGTCCTGGACGTCCTGGGTGTT
Organism: Mus minutoides; assembly: GCA_902729485.2. NCBI lineage: Eukaryota > Metazoa > Chordata > Mammalia > Rodentia > Muridae > Mus > Mus minutoides. The sequence continues at coordinate 351,890 of LR750000.1, forward strand.
TTGAATTAGTATCCTTTTGCATTTTGCATTTTCTTTGTGTATTTTGCATTTTCTTTGATTGTTGTCCATGTACCCTTTGCAATCTTCTGCACCTGAGATTCTCTCTTCTGTCTCTTGTATTCTGATGCTGATGCTCACATCTATATTTGCTGATTTCTGTCCTAGGTTTTCTATCTCCTGAGTTGTCTTTCTCTGAGTTTTCTTTACTGTTTCTCCTTCCATTTTTAGATCTTGGATGGTTTTGTTTAATTCCATCACCTGCCCCCCCCCCCCTTTTTTTAGATTTATTTGTTTATTATATGTAAGTCCATGTAGCTGTCTTCAGACACCCCAGTAGAGGGCATCAGATATTACAGATGGTTGTAAGCCACCATGTGGTTGCTGGGATTTAAACTCAGGACCTTCAGAAGAGTAGTCAGTGATCTTAACCGCTGAGCCATCTCTCCAGCCCCCCCTTTTTTTCCTCTAATTCTTTAAGAGGTTTTAGTTTTTCCTCTTCAAAGACTTCTACCTGCTTAGCAGTGTTTTCCTTTAATTCTTTATGGACTTATACCTGTTTATCAGTGTTCTCCTGTATTTATTTTAGTAAGTTATTAATGCCATTCTTAAAATCCTCTCCCAGCATAATGAGATCTGATTTTAAATCTGAGTCTTGGTTTTCAGGTGTGTTGGGATATTCAGGACTCACTTTGGTGGGCATACTGGGTTCTGATGATGCCCAGTGTTCTTTTTTTCTGTTAGTAAGATTCTTATGTTTGCCTTTCACCATCTGGTAATCTCTGGTGTTAGATGTTCTTGCTGTCTCTGGCTGGAACTTGTTCCTCCTATGATTCTGTTAGCCTCTGTTAGCACACGTGGGAGTCCAACTCTCTCTTGAAACCAGTGGTCAGAGCATTCTTTGCAGGCAAGCTCTCCTCTTGCAGGGAAGGTGCCCAGAATTCTGGAGCTCAGATCCACCTCCTGAGTCCTGGGTTTAGAGCCTTCCCTGGAGGCTGACTCTCTTCTGGCCAAGAAGGTGCCTAGAGTTCTGGGACTCAGCTCTGCCTCCTGACTGAGGATGAAGGCCCAAAGGGAACCTGTCCAAGAAGCTCTATTGATTCTGCCACCTGTGTGCTCTCCATTGATTCCAAGATAATGGGTGTGCTAGGGCCTGCCCAGTTTGTGCCCAAGATGGCGAGGGACTGGCCCTGACTAGAAGGAATCCCAGCCACTGGGTGGGCAGGTTTCTTGTGTCCCTGTTCCTGCTGGCATAAGTCCCTCCTGGATTCTTTGGAACAGATGTTGAGTTCCCACACAAGTGAAGTTACTGTGTCTCTCGGCTTTCCCAGTGATGAACCACTTTAGTCCAGTTCTTCAATTAGTAGAATGTCCAACCATAAAATTATTTTGTTGCTACTTCATAATAGTAGTATTGCTATTGTTATGGAACATAATGCAAATATATGAGATACAGGATATATGATATGTGACCCTAAATGGATCATGATCCACAGGTTGAGATCCACTGCAACAAGATAGGCCTCTACTCTATGTTCCATTCTTGTTGAAGACTGTTAAAATAATAGACTTTTGGGGAGCTGGAGGAATGTGGAGAGGGGGCAGATAGAGAGAATATTGGAATCTCGATTAAAATTGTGGGGTGTTTTGGGGGTGATGTGGAAAGCTAGTACATTGGAAATTCACTGGAATCTACAAGGGTGACCCTAGGAAAGATCAAGAGTGAAGGCACAGAGCCTCAACAGACATCTTCTGTAACCAGAAAATGTTTCCAGTGCTGGGACTGGGATACCAACCCAGACACAAAACCTTTGACCTACACTTTGCTCTGTATGCCACATATGCCAGGGTAATGGTAACTGAGTTGTCAATCAGTGACTGGTCCAACTTGAGGCCCATGATATAAGATGGACACTATGCACAAAACTGCTTGGGTGGCTAAAAATGTGAAGTTAGATAGCTCGGAGACCCAAGATAGAATCAAACACAACTGGAAAAAAAAAAAAAAATATATATATATATATATATATATATATATATATATATATATAACAATAAAATGATTTTTAATGCTCTTCTGCTATACTCATAGTTCAGCTAACCCAATAATCAACAGAAAGGCTTTATCCAGCAGCTGTTTGTTAGGCACAGATTTACAGACTCACGGCCAAACATTAGATAGAGTTCTAAAAACTCCTCTTCTTCAGAAGAGGAAGAATTGTAGCAGAACTAGGGGTGTAAGATACCAGAAGAACACTGCTCATAGATTTGACTAAGCAGGGCTCTTAGGGCCTCACAGAGACTGAAGTGACAATCACAAAGCCTCCATAGGTCTCTCCTGCACGGGTAATATCCTCTGCGTATGTATACTATGATTGTGTATCTTGGTGCACGGGTATATCCTCTGCGTATGTATATTATGATTGTGTATCTTGGTGTTCTGTAAGACTCCTGGCCATGGAAGTTGGGATGTCTGATTCTTTTGCCTGCTCTTGGGACCCTTTTCCTCCTACTCGATTGTCTTGTCCAACCTTGATATGAGAATTTGTGCCTAGTCTTATTGTAGCTTGTTATGCTGTTTTGGTTAATATTCCTGAATGTTCTCTTTTCTGAAGGGAAACAAAGGAAGAGTAATACTGGAGGAGAAGGGAGGTCGAAGAGGGATCTGGAAAGGAATGGGAGGAGGGAAAAATGCAGTTGTGATAAAATCTATGAGAGGATAATAGTAAAAACATAGACATCTGAATATTCACTTATTTCCTTGCTTTTTGTCTATTTCCTGAGAACTGGATTTGGACTTTCTCTCAAGATTTAATTTTGTCTCCAGTCTATGGTCTATAAGCAAATATTCTGTTATAAGAAGTATCAGAAGTGCTTGCTCATTCACTAGAATTTTTTTAAAATCCCTTATTGCTTTCAAAATGTATTTAGCATCGGAAGAATCTCAGGAATGCACTGGAGGTTTATGGTTAACACTGCAAGAGAGTGAGGCAAACTGCACCACCCTTCCCTGTTAACCTGCAATATGATTCGAGAAGACTGGTCAAGTCCAAATGAGTGCAGTCCAATTTACTTCCCCATAGAATTACAAGAAACTACAATTTCTGGCAGAAGTTTTAAACCACTATTTTCTAACCTTGTTGCTGATAACTGTATTTTGAAGAAAAACATAGACACATCAAACAAAAGTACCTTATTTCTCGCTATAACATTGCTAAAGATATAGACATTGGAGTTCCTCTTCTGACTGAATCAAAATAGAACAGAGAATCACCCTCTGTTTGGCCCCTATGTCCTCTCTTTCTCTGCTGCCTCTTTCTCAGTTGTCATCATTATGCTTAAAATATAAATGACCTCTGTTGAAGGACATCTGGGTTCTGTTCAGCTTCTGGCTATTATAAATAAGGCTGCTATGAAAATAATGGGTCATTTGTCTTTGTTATATGTTGGTGCATCTTTTGAGTACATGCCCAGGAGTGGTATTGCTAGGTCCTCAGGTAGTACAGTGTTCAGTTTCCTGAGGAACTGCCAGACTGATTTAACTGGTTGTACAAGTTTGCAATCCCACCAACAATGGAGGAATGTTCCTCTTTCTCTTTATCCTCCCCAGCTTCTGCTGTCACCTGAGATTTTGATCTTTGCTATTCTGAATGGTGTGAGGTGGAATCTTTGGGTTGTTTTGATTTGCATTTCCCTCATGACTAAGGGGGTTTGAGCATTGTTTCAGGTGCTTCTCAGCCATTCAGTATTCCTCAGTAGAGAATCCTTTGTTTAGTTCTGTACCCCATTATTTTTAATAGTGTTATTTGGTTCTCTGGGGTCTGCCTTCTTGAGTTCTTTGTATATATTCAATAGTAGCCTTCTGTCAGACATAGGGTTGCTCAAGGTATTTTCCCATTCTGTAGGTTGCTATTTTGTTTTGTTCTATTGATAGTGTCCTTTTCATTACAGAAGTTTTTCAATTTTATGAGGTCCCATTTGTCAATTCTTGATCTTAGACTATAAACCATTGGTGTTCTGTTCAAGAAAATTTCCCCTGTGCCCATGTGTTTGAGACTCTTTCCACTTTTTTCTTTTATTAGTTTCAGTGTATCTGGTTTTATGTGGAGGTCCTTGATCCACTTGGACTTGAGATTTGTAAAAGGAGATAAGAATGGATTGATTTTCATTTTTCTGAATGCTGATTGCCAGTTGAACCAGCACCATTTGTTGAAAATACTCCCCCCACCCCCCGCTGGATGGTTTTAGCTTTCTCAAAAATCAAGTGACCATAGCTTTGTGGGTTACAGATATCCTTCAATAGAGGAATGGATACAGAAAATGTGGTTCATTTACACAATGGAGTACTATTCAGCTATTAAAAAACAATAATTTCATGAAATGCTTATGTAAATGGATGGAACTAAAAGATATCATCCTGAGTGAGGTAACCCAGTCAAAAAATAACACACAGGGTATGCACTCACTAATAAGTTGATATTAGCCCAAAAGCTCCAAATACCCAAAATACAATGCACAGACCACATGAAGCTCAAGAAGAAGGAAGACTAAAGTGTGGATACTTCAGTTCTTCTTAGAAGGGGAACAAAATACCACAGGAAGAGACACCAAGACAAAGTGTGGAGCAGAAACTGACAGAAAGGCAATCCAGAGATTGTCCCACCTGGGGATCCATCCTATATACAGTTACCTAACCCAGACACATTGTGGATGCCAAAAAGTACTTGCTGACAGGAGCCAGATATAGCTGTCCCCTGAGAGGCTCTGCCAGAGCCTAAGCAATATAGAGGCAGATGTTTAAAGCCCACTGTTGGACTGATCACAGGATCACCAATGGAAGAGTTAGAGAAAGGTCTGAAGGAACTTAAGAGGTTTGCATCCTCATAAGAGGAATAATAATATAAAGTAACCAGACCCTCTACCCCAGCACTCAGGCACTAAACTATCAACCCAAGAGTACATAATGGAGGGACCCATAGACCCAGCCACATATTTAGCAATGATGGCCTTATTGAACATTAATGAGAGGAGAGGCCCTTGGTTCTTTGAAGGCTAGTTCCTCCAGTGTAGGTGACTGCCAGTCCAGGGAAGTATGGGTCGGTAGATAGTTGGGGAACACCCTCAAAGAAGCAGGGGGAACAGGGCTGGGAAAGGTTTTTTTTTTTTTTTTTTAAGGGAAACCAGGAAAAGGGATAACACTTGAAATGTAAATAAATAAAATATATAATAAAAACAAAAAATATAATACTAAGTACAAAAAATATATCACTTACCAATATTTTTGTTTTCTACTACTCAATAAAGTACAGAGTTGTTCCTGGAAACTGCAAAATCCTTGTGATTAAAATAATATTCCTTCTAACCTTATGTTCCCTCTCCCTCATTTTTATTAGCCAAATGTAATCAAGGAACTTAGTGGGATTCATTCGAATTAACCAAATAAAGAGTTTCGTTCTATCTTCCGAAAAGAGGGTGGTGAAGTAACTTTGACGATACAAGTTGATGGGGTCTGCTGGACGACCATCGAGGAATAACGTGAACCGAGACAGGATACCAAAGTTATCTAAAACGTGTTTTAGAAAAGGGTGTCGGTTATCCTAATTGTCTCTTCAAATATCCTTTATTGCTTTCTGTCCACACTCTGTGATTCTGGTTAACATCTTCTGCTGGCTACATGACCCTCCTGGTCAGCAGTGTCACTTTCCTATGCACTGCCCAGAGCCTTCATATTTCCCTGGTGTTCCCTACTGAGATTTTCTTGACCATCATTTTGGAAAATTTAATATTTCATGTTTAAGTTCTGATTCCTTTTCTATAGATCCAACCATTTAATATGTCGTCTTAAATGTACAGGCATGCAATAAGATGTTACAACTGGTAATAAGAACACATGCTCCACTATGTACATAGCAGCCTTATTTATAATAGCCAGAAGCTGGAAAGAACCCAGATGTCCCCTAAGAGAGGGATGGATACAGAAAATGAGGTACATTTACACAATGGAGTACTACTCAGCTATTAAAAACAAAACAAAACAAAATTTGTGACATTCCTAGGCAAATGGATGGATCTGGAGGGTACCACCCTGAGTGAGGTAACCCAATCACAAAAGAACTCACTGATAAGTGGATATTGGCCCAGAAACTTAGAATACCCAGGATACAATTTGCAAAACACATGAAACTCAAGAAGAAGGAAGACCAAAGTGTGGATACTTTGTCCCTCCTTAAAATGGAGAAAAATGCGTATGGAAGGAGTTACAGATACAAAGTTTGGAGCTGAGATGAAAGGAAGGACCATCCAGAAACTGTCCCACCCAGGGATCCATCCCATAATCAGCCACCAAATGTAGATACTATTGCATACGCCAGAAAGATTTTGCTGAAAGTACCCTCTTGTGAGGCTATGCAAGTGCCTGGCAAATACAGAAGTGATGCTCACAGTTATCTATATGATGAAACACAGGGCCCCCCAATGGAGGGCCTAGAGAGAGTACCCAAGGAGCTGAAGGGTTCTACAACCCTATAGGTGGAACAACAGTATGAACTAACCAGTAACCCAGAGCTTGTGTCTCTAGCTGCATATGTAGCAGAAAATGGCCTAGTCTGCCATTATTGGGAAGAGAGGCCCCTTGGTATTGCAAACTTCATATGCCCTAGTACAGAGGAATGCCAGGGCCAAGAAGTGGGAGTGGGTGGGTAGGGGAGCAGGATGGTATAGCGGAATTTCGGGATAGATTTTTAAATGCAAATGAAGAAAATATCTAATAAAAATTGGGAAAAATAATTATGCCCAAAATATAACCCTCCCATTACTATAACATGATAGATCTTGAAACTCAATATTTTATAATTTAAGTCCTAGTAAATCTAAGACTCATTTCCTTAGTTTTCTAAATGTAACACAGAAAAAAAAAGGATATATTTGTATCACATCCACATCAAATCTCAAAGTGTCTATACAGTCATTTCAGTTCAAAATCTGGAAAACGATATATTTTATAAATGAATTGAATGCATCCGTTCCCACATTTTCAACATTAGCATCAGTGCTGTGGAAAGTGTGCCTGCTATTCCCTTTCACCTACTCAAATCTGTTTTCCAAGAGAAAGTATGAATGTTGGTTTATTTGATATATTAGACTATGAAAAATCTACTTATATTCTTCAGTGGATTCAGATTTACTATCCAATCATTTATTAAAGGGTAAAATTCTGCCAGTTGGACCTGGAAGCCTAGACCCTAGTCTTATGCCAATGTTTTCCACTTTCTACTGTGCAGTCAGCTTTTAGATGTACCCCCCATTCTTGCAGATTCCTGACCCACACAGTAGCCTTTGCCACAATCATTTGTCACACTAACCTTCTCATGCTCCCTTTCTTCCCTCCCATATTACAGATATTAACTTAATTAGAATGTCAGCACAGTGCTCTTTTATTTTTCTAATGCAGATGTCTCATTTTTATAGAGTCTTTTTTATACTGGAGGATTATAATTTACACATTGTAGTTAAAATATCTGTTTAAGTTTTTGCTATGTTTTCCTTGCTAGTCACATATAAGGAATGTAAATTTCACTGTATCTGAGACCATATTTGCAAAATCTACCATTGCCTTCCTAGTTCAGTGTGGGTGCCTGGTCTACTGTAAGTGCTCATAAAATTGCTGTTTAATGAGTGAAGAAAAGAACTATAATTATAATTTTAGAGATTTGAAAGCTGAAAGCCAAGGAGACAAAAATACTCTGTGCTAGCAACTTTCTTTGCATTTCTCTCTTTAATTTTCATAACAAATTAAGGGAGTATGACTCATTCTCCTTTGGAGATAATAATACAGGTTTCCTACCCAATGCTGACAGGGGACAGCAAGTACAGCTCTTGTCACACTCTTGTGTTCATCCTGTGTTTTCATGACCTGGTCTCACTTTATTCATGGCACAGAAACATTTGTAAAGCAGCCTTATTACTTTTGCAAATAGTGTTGGTGCTCTTCACCTGTGGGTTTCTCATTCACAGATGTATCCAACCCATTGCAGATTAGAAATATTTAGAAAAACAGATTCTGTATACTAAACAGATCAAATACTTTTCTCATCATTATTCCCAAACAGTGTAGTTTATTAAATTTAAGTGGTATCCACTTTGCTTTAGCTCTTCAGCATATGGAGATTTTAAAAAGGTATTTACTATTACTTTTATACATGGGAGTGTTTTTCCTGCATGTATATAAGCATACGAGGTATGTGCCTGATGCTCATGGAAGCAGAAGAGAATTGTAGATTCCCTGGAACTCTAATTAAGGAAGTTGTAAGCCACAGCATACATGTTAAGAACTAAACTAAGGTCCTCTGCAAGAATAGAAAGTGATTCAAACAATATTTCTAGCCCCTGGAAGTGATTTTAAGTACACAAGAGGAATGAAAAGGGTTTGCACTAACACTATGCAATCTTATATAAAAGTACATGGGTATGTGCAGATTTTGGTAACCAAATGGTATTCCTATCATCTTTTTTTAAATAATTTTTCATACACATGCACACAGTGTATGAAAATATATATGTGTGTGTGTGTGTGTGTGTGTGTGTGTGTGTGTGTGTGTGTTAGTGTCTGTGTGTGTGCTCATAGATTCCCAGGATTTTCTATTTTCCTGAGTTTCTACTTCACCCCAGAAATACAACCCAATTCCAGTGTCTCTCAGGATTCTCTCCCTCCATTCTCCCTCTATCTGATCCTTTGAGTCCTCCCTTCCACCTTCCCTGAACATGATACCTCCTGTTCCCATCCCTGCTGTGCCCCTTTCCAGGAAGATTCATGCATCCCAAACTTGTCTCAAGGGAGGGCTCATCCACTGCTAAAGATAAATATCAGTCAAGGAGGTAATGGTGAGCAGTTAGCTGCAATAGGCAAAAGCACAGCATTCCGTAAAATGAAAAGAGAGAAAGCCAAGATATATAAAATGTCTAAACGGGACCCCTAGCCTTAAGTGTGAACAGAAGACAAGGAACAACTTCACACTGTGCATATATAGTCCAGATGCAAATTCACTGATTCTCAAGGAAAATCTCTTTTTAAAATGTATGTCTTGGAACAGGAAAATTCTAAAGGCACTTCCTTTACTTTAAAAGGACTAAAAAAATATGAACTGTTAAAAACAGTAACCACCAAGGTTAACTAATTAAAGATGAGGATAAAATGGCTTTGTAACACAATATCTTGAGGTCCAAAGCAAGCTATGAGTCAAATACACCGGAAGACTGCAACACATTGATGGTTGGAATTAAATTGACTGCATTAGATAAAGAAATAATGAAAGACTCTTTCAATCAATGTTATCCTTGCAATGAAAATCTAAAGTTTTAGGAGACAGAGCAAAATGTTTCTAAAATACAATGTAAATTCTCCTTAAGTTAAAAACAAAAACAACAATCCTACAAATCCAGGTAGACTCATTTATTTCTTGTGCCCATGGTTTAACATCCAATTTTGTGATTTGAGGGCAGAACTTTAATGAGAGTAGAGAATTCTTCAGACCTACTAAGAGAATCCGTTCTATAGGTGAAAGAGACGAGCAGAGAAGTGGATGCTGCCCAGCACAGATCTGGGATCATTGAAGTTTTAATTTCTGGAAGCATGGTGGTTGAGTACAGCTAAGGAAATTTCTGAGCAATTGTTTTATTTTCATCTCTGCAACCTCAGTTGACTCCTTGGTTGCAGACACTTTCTTTCTTTCTTTCTTTCTTTCTTTCTTTCTTTCTTTCTTTCTTTCTTTCTTTCTTTCTTTCTCTCTTTACTTTCTTTCTCTTTCATTCTCTTTCTTTCCTTCCCTTCTCCTTTATTCTTTTTTCTGTCTTCTTCTTCTGCTTCTTTCTTTCTTTCTTTCTTTCTTTCTTTCTTTCTTTCTTTCTCTCTCTTTCTTCCTTCCTCCCTTCATTTATTTCTTTCATTCTTGTGTATTTTTTACCAGTGCTATTGACTTCCCTCTTTAGTAAATCTCCTAAGATAGTCTTATCATTTCTCTCTCAAAAAGGTGTTTATGCTTCACAAAAGGATTTAGATAACATCAGCTTCATAGCCTTAAACTCAAACATATTCTATAGATAGCTCTCATCCTCAGATATATAACTGTAATCTAGTCCAAGGCTGCTACACCTTCATGTATAACAACAATCTTGTGTTCTTTGGTTCCTAAAAGCTAATTAGGAACAGTTTCGTTGTTCTCTTTACCCTGGCATGCAAGTGTTTCCTTTAGCATCTCATATAACCTCTAGCAACCTCTTTTCTTTCTTATGCTCTTCCATATACAACATCTGCTCAGCCAGTCTGCTTATGATGTTTCAGTTATCAATGGCACTGTCCATTCCTACTTTCTCTGTTGGGAAGTACAAATGTTTGTAAGTTTCAGTTCTTTGAGTTGTCTTTCATTCTTTTTTATGGGAATGCCTTTCATCCATTATTCTTAGAAGACCCTATTACTGCCTGTTACTAATTTTTATGATGACCACTACATTTTTATTTAAAATGTCCAGTGAATATCTATAATTCCTCCTGGTCGACAACACTTGTTTAATTTTCTAGTGTCTGTCTCAGAAGAGGCTATCTGCAAGAAGTCCTTAAGTATTTAAGTTGAGTGACTTGACTGGGTTAAAAATAGGTTACCTATCAAGATGAGAGTTCTACTGTTCAAAAACATTTGCATTGACATGGAGGCATGGTAGGTTATAAGTATCTTTTCTATCTTGTTGTAGACGTTCACTGAAACCATATTCTTCTTTTTTTTTTTTTAATTTTGTGGTTTTCCTTTTTAAATCAAGGCAGATCTAGTGTCATAGAAATTCTGAAGGCAAAATACAGTTGGGTCAATGAATCTCACTGATCTAAGATGTTTCACATCCTTCTCTGAACCTTGGTTACAGGTGCTGGGATCCACCCAGCCATGACTGAAAGGTGATTTTATTTATTTTTCTCCTTGAAATGTATAGACTTGAAAAGGAAAATAGCACACAGTCACACATTTTTGTGGGTATTCTCATGTATGCTTCTCAAAGATGTTTTATTGCTCAAATCTGCCAAAAGAACCATTTTAGTGACAGAGCATATCAAGATCCACTTGGTTATGAGTTATGAGAGTCAGAGGTCTACCTGAAGAAATGAAAATACATCTTGAGCAGTAGGTATCAGGGCATGAGTGTCAGACAGTTTCTTCACTGCATGGTTGCTTCCTAACAAGGGCGAAACTTTCACAATTATTTTGACACAAGAAGAAAGAAATATGGTACTTGAACAAGGATTTAAAGTTCCTTGAAATTTTATAAGGTTTCTTCCCTTTTAATTTTTAAATTTGTTGGATATCATACAGCTTTTCCCAATTTTAATGCACTTTTTACCCTTCAATAAATATTTTATTTATAAAATATTTTAGTTGGTACACATTCTGTTGAGTGATAATATTTTAACATTTATTTAAAAATAATTATTTATTGTCCAATTTTCTTACTATATTTTATGTGGTAGGACAATAATGGTTAGAGATTAATCAGGCATATATCCACTCTAGACTTAGCTGTCAAGTTTTGTTGATTTTTCTCCTGCCTTTGGTAGCATATCTAGGGGAAGTTGGTGTTTATGGTTTTAAAGCTATGTTCTGCCACATGCTTTCTCAGTCATACCACAAAAATCCCTACATGCTTTTGTAGACTGACTTTTTACAAAAAGCATTATTTCCAACACAAAAGTAATGTTGAAAGTGAGATACAGAGGGGCTGAGAAAGAACAAATATTACACCAGCCAAATGTTATGGATAAACTGAGAGCCTGTGAAAGACCATAGATGGAGTGGATAAAGAGCAAAATTCTGTCAGTTCAGTGACAAAGTTCATAGCAGAGACTGAAGGAACGACATCCAGAGACTGCCCCTCTTGAGTATCCATCCCATAAACAACCACCAAACCCAGACATAATGGCAGATGCCAACAAGAGCCTGCTGACAGGGGCCTGATATAGCTGTATCCTGAGGGCCTTTGTCAGTGCCTGGTAAATACAGAAGTGGATGCTCACAATCATCCATTAGATGGAGCACAAGGTTCCCAAAGAAGGAGCAAGAGAAAGTACCTAAGGAGCTGAAGGGGTCTGAAGCCCCATAGGAGGAACATCAATATCAACTAATCAGAGAGGAAACCAGGAAAGGGGATAACATTTGAAATATAGATAAAGAAAATATCTAATAAAAATGCTAAAAAAAAACCCATAATATACTTTCTGTCAACTACTCTCTGGCTATTAATGAATTTATGTACCAAATGTACTAATTTCCCCTATCTTTAGTATTTACCTATCAAACCAACTGTCACAAGGTTGGAATTAAAACAGTGCACACAGAATGTTGTAACTAATAAGTGTTCACTAAACACTATTTCATTTCTATTGACTCAGAATCATTAACTCAAAGGATACTAGTAGATGGTGCACATTGAGGATCAGTCAGAAGTATTCAAATTTACTTTATTGAGGGCATACAAGGTTAACATATGATCCTGCATGTATTTTAATATGAATATTTCTTTATACCAAAATTTAAAATATGAATTTTTGAAAGAAGATAGCTTTGAAAAGTAAATATGACTGAATTTATTAATATTTGATGATCTCTCACATAAGGACTCCACAAATACTTGCTGAAGAAGAGCAAATATAATATTTGTATGAATTCAATTTTTAAACTTATTTGGGGGAAAGATTAAATAAAAGTAATAAACCATTAGCTTATTGCTTAATTTCTTATATAATGATGATTCTGGATAGTTTTATGTCAGCTTGACTCAAGCTAGGGTCATCAGAGAGGAGAAAACCTCAATTGAGAAATTGATTCCATAAGGTCAGTAGGTAGACATCCATGGGACATTTTATTAATTAAATGATTTAATGATTGATTGGAGGAGGGCTCAGTCCATTGGCTTCTACACCAACTCCTGCTTCCAGGTTCCTGCCCTTTTTGAGTTCCTGTCCTGGCCTTCAGTAATGAACAGTGATATGGATGTATAAACTAAATAAACCCTTCCTAACTGTGATAGCTGGAATAAGAATAGCTCCCATAGACTGATGTGTTTGAATGCTTGGTGATAGGAAATGGCACTCTTAAGAGGTGTTGCCTTGTTGGAGTAGGTGTAGCTTTGTTGGAGGAAGTGTGTTACTAGGAGCTAAGTATTGAAGTCTCAGATACTCAAGTCATTCCCAGTGTGACATTTTCTGCTGATCATTTTCTGTTGTCTGCTGATCCAAATGTATACTTCTTAGGTCCTGTTCTAGAACCTACATGCTATCATACTTCCCACCATGATGATAACAGACTAAACTTTTGAAATTATAAACCATCCTCAATTAAATGTTTTCCTTTATAAGAGTTGCCATGATTGTGATGTCTCTTCATAGCAATAAAAACCCAAACTAAGACACCATCCCAAGTTACTTTGGTCATGGTCTGTCATTGAAGCTATAATAACCCTATCTAGGATAATACCTTAGGTGACACTCTTTCAGTGGCACTGTGAAATAAAATTATCCATAAAAAAAGGCCATTCTGAATGCACATCTGGTGCCTTTGTACCTTTATCTACACAAATATCATTGATATCTTTATATATCTATATCATCTTTATCTATATTTAATCTAATTTCTGAATATTTTATATGTGATGCACTATAAATTTTAAATATACTATTTCTTCACTCTCCTTTCTTTCAATCCATTAATGCCCTCCTCTTCTCAAATCCATGGGCTTTTATCCATTAATTACTATTGTAACATATGTAAATATAAACTAATGTACATGTTACACTTATACTGTATATTATATTGCAATTTTTCTGAATTTCATAGAAAGGGAAATATGCTATTAGTCATGGGTAACATAATGCCTGACATACACTCTATAGATGTTCTGTAGAAATGGAAAGGCCAGTGTGCATAAGGAAACACATAAACCAACAGCTCATATTCTCTCTTGACCTACAACACATGATCTCAGATACTGAGCAAGTGAGAAAGACATCTACTTTTACTGATTATATGTGCCTTAGATAATGGCTAATATTGTCTTTATAAAGCCAATTACAACTTACATTATTTGCTATTGGGGGGGTGGTTGTTTTGTGAACAGACCCAGGGCTTGGAGATTTTATATATATATATATATATATATATATATATATATATATATATATATATATATATATACACACACATTGGAGGTATACCCATAACTTTTGGTTTTTGAGACAACTTCTCCTTCAGCCGCCTAGACTGGTCTTGAACTCACTGTAGCCCAGGTAGTCCTTGAACACTATCCCCCTGATGCAACCTCTGCAGTGCTGGAATTTCAGACTAGAATCAATGAGTTTGTCGACAATTTCTATTCTGAACTTACTCTCAAACAGAAAATGCAGCCTTTTTTCTTCAGCATTCAGAGTAAACAGTCTTTCATCATGGTTTTGTCGCCTCCTTCATAAGGAGGGAGATTTGCTAATACCTCACTTAACTACAACCTTCTATTACTGTTCATCATAGCGAGGTCTGGAAAGCAGATCTAAAGCACCTAATTCAAGTTAAAAGAATATTTAGTCTATTTGATTTCCACCAGAAAGCTCTTCCATCATACTTCTACTAAAAACATTATAATTAAATCACTAGATAGATTTCTCATATTAATTACTTGATCAGATAATTTCAAGTTTTCTACTTTTATGTTTTCTGTTTCTGTGATAAAACCCACTGGCATACAATTACCAAAAAGTCAATATAACAACAATGATCTTTGAAGTTTTTTGTTTGTTTGTTTGTTTATATGTTTATTTATTTTTCTTTCATACATTCTATAAACTAGATAACTTTCATATTGGGTTACTAAATAAAATGTTTTTAATGACAACTCTGGTACAGATTTCTATCATATTTCTCTAAAATATTTTCTCTGAAGACTAATGCTATCCTGAGATAAAAATGCTCTGCAGAAGTTTTCCTATGGTGACGATTACATTATTTTATCGTCGTATTCCCGTCCAATGTCGGATTAATCCAAAGTTAAAACTTCGAATTAAAAGTTAAAGTGAATATCCTAATTGTTGTATACTGTTCGTTCTGTTCTAATTTAAGGGTGACGTTTAACACATTTCTTACCGTAACTAGTAAAACCATCTAAGTCTCCATAGACACCTTATAATAAACACAAATCCCACATGGTCCAGTGTTTCCTCACTCTAAAATACCACATTGCAAATTAGCATTTGTATAACCCATTTACCAGTTTTACATACACTTGTATCTGTGCATGAATGTATTGTTCTGTTTTAGGTAAATTAATTACATGAGTAATTTCATGAAATATTAACATAGTTGAGAATCACAAGACAAGGATGCAATCATTCTTCATGCTATGATTTTAGAATTAAAGCTATTTCCCTTCCCACTGTTTACCTGACAGTCATCAATAAACTTCTTTTCAGTTCTCTTGGTTTGTCATTTTAATAATGAGAAATGCAAGTTGAATCATATATTAGAATTTTCTTACCCTGTCTTCTTTCATTCAGTATTAGTCCTTGAGTTTTTCTCCATCAATATACCTCATTCTTTGTGACTGAGAAGTGTTCTTTGTATAGAGATGGAACAGCATACAGAGTCATCATATAATAGGCAATGTTTTGTTTCAAGTTATGATCATTAAAACTAAGGTGCCCAGATATTGCTGTTCATTTTTCCTTATGTGAGAAGAAGTGTTCATTCCTCAAGTGTTGCTCCTCTTATGAGCAACAGCCTGGTCATGTGACAGTTGTTTTTAGTTTTTGAAATTACTTCCAAAATCTTCCTTAGAGCATGTAGTCACAATAGGTGTTAATGATGGACTGGAGAGATGGCTCAGCAGTTAAGAGCACTGACTGCTGTTCCGAAGGTCCTGAGTTCAAAATTCCAGCAGCCACATGGTGGCTCACAATCATCTGTAATGAGATCTGATGCCCTCTTCTGGTGTGTCTGAAGACAGCTACAGTGTACTTATACATAATAATAAATAAAGCTTTGGGACAGAGCAAGTGAAGCCAGAGAGAGCAGGGCCAGAGTAAGCTGGGGTCTTGAATATAATTCCCAACAACTATATGATGGCTCACAACCATCAGTACAGCTACAGTGTACTCATATACATAAAATAAATAAGTAAATCTAAAAAAAAAAAAAAGCAAGAGGTATTCACGCGTAGTCCAGCTTCTCTATTTCCTTTTTAGTGACCACATGTTTATTGTTTAGATGTAGAAATTTTGCATTTTGCTTTACATTTATTCACTTGGTCATCTACTGAGTTTCAGTTCTCTTACTTCCTGTAGACATTTTAAGTGGCTCTTAGCTTTATCTTCCTCCCCCCCCCTTACTTTCTATCTTTCTTTTTGGATTTTATTCTTGGATATTTTCTTTAATTACATTTCAAATGTTATCCCCTTTCATGGTTCCTCTGTACCCTTAAAACCTCCATTTTATCACTCTTCACCTGCTTCTATGAGCGTGTTCCCCTACCTACCCACCCATTCCTGCCTCCCCAACCTGGCATTCCCCTACACTGAAGGCATTAAGCCTTCACAGGACCAAGGGCCTCTTCTCCCACTGAAGCTCGACAAGGCCATCCTTTGCTACATATGCAGCTTGAGCCATAATCTCTCCATATGTACTCTTTGGTTGGTGGTTTAGTCCCTGGGAGCTCTGAGGGTCTGGTTGGTTGATATTGTTGTCTTTCCTATGGGGTTGCAAACTTCTTCAGCTCCTGCAGTCCTTTCCCTAACTCCTCTCTTGGGGACTCCATGCTAAGTCCAATGGTTACCTTTGAGCATCCACCTCTGTATTTGTCAGGCTCTGGCAGAGATTCTCAGGAGACAGGCTCCTGTCAATGTGTGCTTCTTGTCATCCACAATAGTATCTGCGTTTGGTAACTATATGGGATGGATATCCAGGTGGGGAAGTCTCTGGATGACCTTATCCATTCTACAGTTGTTTTCTCCTTTTCAAATAAGAATTTTTTTTAAATAGAATTACTTCACTTTCTTATTACTTTCCTCTCTCCAGCCTCCCAAGATCAGACCATCATGTTGACAGCCTCTTTTTCTTTAATGATTGTTGCTACATGTATGAGTGTATACATATTAAATTAAATTTTTACATAGCTATTATTCCATATCATACCCAGAAAAGACCTTCCAGTTTTCAAAACTTGCATCCATAAAGAATCCACTTCTAAGTAGTTTAAGATCTAATTCATCTAACTGATAATTAGATAAGGATGAAGACCAATCTTTGTGCATAACTTGAAAGACACAGTTTGATTTATATGAGACGAGTCAAATCAAATTCTCTATAGAATAGTAAATAGAATTATATCTAGCACTCTACATTTCAATTATTTTAAAGATACTAGTACTTATGTACTGCATTACTTTGCTTCTCTATTGTAGTGATAAATCTGTGATGATCAAAAACCATTTGGGGAAAGAAAAAGGTTATTATATCTTTCAGGGGAGATTCCATCATGAATATTGATTGACACTCAAGGAGGAACCTGGAGGCAGAAAGTGAAGCAAAAACCCATGGAAGGCAGCTTCTTACTAGCTTCCTTTACATGTGTTGCTCAGTGAACTTTCTTATACAAGCCAGAACTACCCTACCCAAGAATTGTATCACCTACCATTATCTGGGGGAAGGATGTAATTAATAACTGATTTTTATACGACGTGTTTACACGGGAGTCCTGTTAGAAAACCTTCATAAAGACTTTATAATTAAGGTAGAGGGGTCTGTGTGGACACTAAAACAGTGTAACTCTTTTTTTGCTGTGATGTAATAGTTGTGTGTTATAAAATCCGTTCATACGAAGTAAGGTTCATTCTTGCTTACTAGCCACATGTACTCTAAACTACCTCTCTTTGAATTTGCTGAAATCATTTTAATGAAATTTTTAATGTTGATTTTATTCAAACTATCAAGACATTTCTTAGACAGTTTTCTCTGACTGAAATTGTCAAGCTATATAAGCTAAAATGAGCTTTTAAAAGCTTTATCATTAGGTATAGGAACCCACCCACCTGACAGCCTGTTCTCAGGACTGTGCAGCTCCTGTACAGAGAAAAGATTAAGGCAGGTATGGGAGTTTCCTGAATCACTATAAAGGGGTCTTAGCATACTGTGACCATTGTCATGGACCTCAGGACTGTGTAAATCAGTTCTCCACAGAGTGCCTCCACAGCTTTGGCAAAAGGGAGATGCAGTTTCTCATTTGTTTTTGGATGAGGAAAAGTAAATACTGATCAAATAAATAAACAATTCTAAAATGCTGTTTGTTCTTTTCTCAAACTAGTCTGCTTGGAGGAACTGATTAATTTGGACATCTTTGTCTATGCCACTGGTGGTATCAAATTGAAGATTTACATTTCAAAAATTACATAAAATTAAAATAATTAATAAACATGTATCTCATTAGCATAATTAATGGAACTGTAATATAATTAATGAGAAAATAAATCTAGTGTGTACATTTTTAAGTTGTTCCTCACATGCTATGGCCATAAAGAGTCATCACTTCCCCTTTCTACATCTCTGAGGTTTCCTAGATATTTTGTGTTATATGGAAGGATTTTTTAGTTGCAGTGAGAAGGACCTTGAGGAAATGGGTAACTATATTGGTTCCAACTAAAGATGGCTATCTCTTTTAAAATGGAAAAAAAAAATGTATGATTACATTAATCTTTGGCCATCGATAAAAGATGTGGGCTTTCAATGCCATAATCATTTCACATGTTCTATAGAGTGTACTACATTATGAGATGGTAGCCAGTTATTGAATGAATTTGTAATTTCTCCTAAGCATATTTCTTTGGTAAAATCTGTAAATTTTTATTACTGCTTATTTAAAATGTCTTGGCTAAAAGCCTTTGACTGGAATCTTGCTTACAGTCCAGAGGGTGAGTCTATTATGGCTCTAACATAGCAGCAGTCAGGTTTATATGCTAGAATAATAGTTGAGAGTTTACATCTGATCCAGAGTCACAAGATAGAAAGAGAAAAAGACACTGAGCCTATAGTCAACTTCTGAAATCTCATAGTCTCACCAGTGATTCACCTCCTCCAAAAAGTTGACAACTTTTTCCAAAACTGGTCCCACCAATAAGGACCAAGAGTTCAAGTATATGAGCCCATGGGAGCCATTTTCATTCAAACCACCACTACTCTGCTGAGAACCAAATCCAGTGCGTTATGAAAACGTGATAGCCAGACTACCCCAGAAATAAATCCTCAACCTTTAAAACTTGACTTTTAATTAAACTTTAAGACAACTTTTTTTAATTGCACAAAAATTTGTCATAAACTCCTTTTCCTTGTTGACTAATCTGTAATTAGATTCTGAAGAGAATCACAGAATATTTCCTGTATGATGTGAAGATTTCGGTCTCAGTAAAGCTGATAGTGAGATTAACATTTGCATCTTTGGAAATACTAAAAGAGCAAGGAATAGGAAGAGATTGTGGGAATGTGAGTGATACTTGTAGATAAAGAAAAGCAAGATATGTTAGGACCAATGCCAGTGTCTGAATTTGATGAGTCTGGAAGTACATGCATTTTTATTTCTCTTCAAGTTTACATAAGCATTTAATCACATATATACTTCAGTTGTATTTCTTCTGTTGAGGACGAAAGTCAACTTTTGAAACAGTATACATAGAAATGATCCTTTTCTAATTTCATTGATTCCCCAAGAATTTTTGACTCATTAAGAAAAATGATCTGCCTTTGCCTAAAGGTCTTGCTCTTGTTCAATCTTGTCTTCCATTCACAGTGAATCTCCATGGGAGAAGACTGACCTGGCAGCAATCCTTCTAGAAACCAATACTGAAGAGTAGGAGGAATGTGAGTATGTAAAACATCTTCCTAAAATATGCAAATTGCCTGAAACATAAATTTCATCCTTCCAACCACAGCCCACTACCTTGCCACACACATGCCAAGGCGAGAATGAAAAACATCTTGTGTTTTACAGTGTTTGTTTTCACAACAATATACAACCTTATAAAAAATGAGTGCCAAGAAAATAATCCTTTCTTGGACAGTTCCCTTAAGCTGTCCAGGAGGATGTGTCACTGCACTGATAATAAAAGCAAAGTGAGGCTCATTTCCAGTAATGCTTAATGAGTTTTCCCAGCTGCTATGGCTAGTAAAATATCCTTAAATGGGGAGATAGAGTAACATTGAAAATCTAGGTAGATTTTTATCTTCTAACTAATCACATTGAATGCATGCCAACATGTTTCCTTAGATAGTGCCATTATAGCATGTCCATGATGACCAGAGAGAACATATATGTCCTTTAAATGTTATTGGCTGCCCTATGTTTAAGCAAGCTCTTTCATATGATATTGGAGAGATTTAGAATAACCATCTACAGGTCACAGGAGAAAGCTGCAGTTGCAACATTATTACCAATTACAAAGCTGTTTTCCCAAAGCCTTTTTGCTTTCATACTTTCTCCTCCCCGTAAAAATGCCCAAACATAAAGGAGAACAATAAATACTTTAGGCTATAGTAAAAACTAATTTGCTCATTCTAAGTGTAAATTTACATAGATTGCTGAGATAAAATTGACATTTTAATTATAAATTGCAAAGGAAGGAGGCCATATTTCATTGAACACTTTCAAGTTATTGCGTTTAAATTGCATTACACATAGAGTGGCCCAATCAATCATTCCTGGAGGCTTGATGATCTTGGATAAATGGTGGAATTTGCACTTCTAAATAATTGGTTTAAGTATCATTAAGCTTTTAAAAGCCCATTTCTGCTTATTATAGTTTACATATTAAAATGTATTTACTGAGGTTTCAGGTTATTTCAAATATGAAAAGAAATTCCCAGATATTCAGCTAAAGCTACATTAAGGTGAAAGTGTCTCAGGTGATGAAAGCTTCAGCTTCCCATTTCTCTGTCTGTCTTGCTTTTCATTGCAGCCTGTTACTTCATATGGTATATGTATAATATATACACACTAAATATATTATATACTATAGTTTATATTGCTTCTGTACACCAGATACATCATAATAAATGCCTGGAAGACAAATTTCAACCTCCATGAAGATGATTGTAAGACAAAATATATTTAAGAATAATGAATACTTTAACTCATGTGGTCATAACTGGCCAATCTATTTTCTGATTTTCTATTTCCTAGCCTGAAGAGCCAATGCTCTCCCTTGGAAGTCTCTGGGTTTAAAACAACTCCTGGTTAAAAATCTCAGTTCCATTCCTCAAGAGTTTCATTGATATACCCAAAATTTGGAAGAATGTAAAAACTCACCAACTTGAACATTTCCACTGAAGCTCTTAGATAAATATAAAATACATTTTTCATAATGCAAGTAGAAAAACAAAACCTCTATTCCACTTCTTCAAAGTGTGTTTTTACTGAACAGTGTTTTATGTATTTGCTACAACAAATGGGATTAACAAAAACACACTTGACTAAGAATTTATCTCAATAAAAGTGGGTATAGATTTTAAGTCATGTACTAATCTGTTTGTTTTCATGAATATATCTTTAAATTGGAAATCACATATGGCAGTGAAACTGGAGCTGTTCTGACAATATTATCTAGCAACAATGTTTTTGAAAATCAAAGATGATCCTGTCATGGGGCTACAACTATTCACAGCCTGGGTGAGTAAACATAATTTGTTTTGTTAAGGATAAGAGGCCATGGATTTGAGATGAAGTAGAAAGAAGGAGTTGGAGAGGGAGGAAAGTTATAGGGAAATGATGTAAATATTGTACTCACATATAAAATTCTCAAAAACTACATTTAGGAAAAAATGGCTACATTGATAAAATAAATAGCATCTGTGCCAATTTTTGGTTGGAATAATGACAATATGCTAGAACCATATGTTAATGCATCTTGGATTAAGGAATGGGAAGTCATCTGTAAGATGGCACTGTTCATAAAACACAAGGTTAGACATTATCTGTTGTATCCTAACACCACTTGTCCAGCTGAACATCCTTGACGTTTTCTCTTCCAGGTAGTCTATAAATTGGTGGGTGGTATTGGTACAGTCCTTGTGGACCAAATGGAGGCTGATGTTCTCAAACATAGCATGGCTGTTACCTTTCCTTGAGTAACACCTACAACTGCAATAAGGTCTATGAAATGCACAGTGAGGCCTTGAGTGAAGCACTTCTTAGTGTGACAAAAGGGACTTCAATGTTGTTGGGGTCCAACATGTAAAGATCATGTCTGTTTAATGTTTCAGTATTGCCAGTGACAGTAATTTGACCCACCAATAGAAGCATCTAAGTAAACCACTCAGGTGATAAAAGTGAATCATAGCAGGTACTCTGATATTGGCCATGCTCTTGAGATACTTTGGTATACAGCTTTTGGCTATGTCCCTGTGATGGGTTGTTATATAACTTATCTGTCTTTAAAATTTCCAAACTCAGAGAACACATTGACAGTCATCCTGGCAAGAAGGTAGAAGATGGTTCTGAATTTTTGAAATCTCATTGAGTGCTTGATGGACTTCTTATTTCTGTGTCATTTTACTGTTTGTTACATGGGTCAGACAGCTGTTGTAGGTATCATCAAAATCAAATACAAGACTGCTTTTAAACCTTCAGGCACAAGAAGTCTGCCTTGAAAACTCTGAAGGCAAAGGCAGTATTATTACTAAAGCCTGCCACTACAGTCTTAGTGGTGGAAGAAAAGTCTCATCTCAGAGATGTTAATCTCAACTGGGCACTTTTGTTTTACTTTATTATTTTTGGGGGGCTTCTTTTTTATTAGATATTTTATTTATTTACATTTCAAAATTTACCCCGTTTCCTCATTTCCCCTCTAAGCCCCCATCCCCTCCCCCTACCCCTGCTCACTAAGGCATCCATTCCCACTTCCCTGTCTTCATATTCTCCTACACTGGGGCCCTTCCCAAGACCAAGGGCCTCTCCTCTCATTGTTGTCCCACAAAGTCATTTTCATAACAATGTGTTGTAAATATTCTGGAAGAAAATGAAAGAAAATATTTCGATGTTTTATGGATCGTGGTGTGTGTGTGTGTGTGTGTGTGTGTGTGTGTGTGTGTGTGTGTTCTTGTGAGAGAGACTTTTAAGTAATCAGATTTTTCCTAATGAATACTTTTTAATGAAAACAACTTAACCTAAAATCTGTCACAGAACATTGAGGCTCCTTAAAAGTACTGTAATAGAAAAATAATAAACCAATAAATATAAAAATTAAATGGACAGTTCTCAAAAATAAAATTTGTATCTGTAAGTAAAGCAGGAATGAAAAAATCCTATTTAATGAAGTTAAAATAGTCAATGGCAGATTGGCAGTCTACTCACTGTTCTTCAAGTATAAGGGAAAAAAATTACTATTGACAGTATGTTTCTTTCTCTGCTGTAGCTGCCTGGTAAGGAGGATACCTTTCAGATAGCTACTGCTGGGTTCTTCCTGGGACCACAATTCGGGGAGGAAGTGTGGCAAAGGAACCAGATGATGTGTTAGAAAACAAGGACATCCTAACAGTAAACAGTTCTTCAGTTATTACAGGCATTTTTTTTTTAACCCAAAAAACTTTATCCTCCTCTCCAAAGAACAAAGATACTAGTGAAAAAGAAGTCAAATAGGTCATGGTATACTTTGTCTAGGATATATGTCCTAGTGAGTTTTTTTTTTTTTTTTTTTTTTTTTTTTTCTTTTGCAATCTTATTGCAAGTTAGGAAGGGTCACCTGAGAAGTGGCAATCTAAACTGAGAAAATGCCACTATCACACTGGCCTGTAGGTAAATGTAAGAAACATTTTCTTTCTTTCTTTCTTTTTTTTTTTTTTTAAATTAGGGAATTTCTTCATTTACATTTCAAGAGTTATCCCAAAAGTCCCCTATATCCTCCCCCCGCCCTGGTCCCCTACCCTCCCACTCCTACTATTTGGCCCTGGCATTCCCCTCTACTGGGGCATATAAACATTGCTAGACCAAGGGCCTTTCTTCCCCAATAATGGCCAACTAGGCCATCTTCTAATGCATACGCAGCTAGAGACATGAACTCTGGGGGTTCTGATTAGTTCATATTGTTGTTCCATCTATAGGGTTGCAGACCCCTACAGCTCTTGGGTACTCTCTCTAGCTCCTACATTGGGGACCCTGTGTTCTGCCCTATAGATGGTTGTGAGCATACACTTCTGTATTTGTCAGGGACTGTCAAAGCCTCACAGTAGATAGCTATATCAGGGTCCTTTCAGCAATATCCTGCTGGTATATGCAGTAGTGTCTGCATTTGGCGGCTGATTATGTGATGGACCACTTGGATGGGGTACTCTCTGGATGGCCCATCCTTTCGTTTAGCTCCAAACTTTGTCTCTGCACCTCCTTCCATGCATATTTTAATCCATATTATAGGGAGGAATGAAGTATCCATGCATTGGTCTTTCTTGATTTTCTTGTGTTTTGGAAATTGTATCTTGGGCATTCTAGTTTTTTGGGCTAATATCCCCTTATCAGTGAGTGCATATTAAGTGACTTCTTTTGTGATTGGGTTACCTCACTCAGGATGATATACTCCAGATACATCCCTTTACTCAAGAATTTCATAAATTCATTGTTTTTAATAGCTGAGTAGTACTCCATTGTGTAAATGTACCACATTTTCTGTATCCATTCTTCTGTTGAGGGACATCTGGGTTCTTTCCAGCTTCTGGCTATTATAAATAATGCTGCTATGAACATAGTGGAGCATGTGTCCTTGTTACCAGTTGGAATATCTTCTGGGTATATGCCCAGCAGAGGTATTGCTGGATCTTCCGGTAGTACTATGTCCAGTTTTCTGAGAAACCGATAGACTGATTTCTGGAGTGGTTGGGCAATTTGCAAATTCATCTGGAATAATAAAAAACCTAGGATAGCAAAAACTATCCTCAACAATAAAAGAACCTCTGGTGGAATCACCATGCCTGACCTCAAGCTGTACTACAGAGCAATTGTGATAAAAAACTGCATGGTACTGTTATTATAACAACAGACAGGTAGACCAATGGAATAGAATTGAAGACCCAGAAATGAACCCACACATCTTGGGTTACCTTATCTTCCACAATGGATCTAAAACTATCCAATGGAAAAAAGACAGCATTTTAAATAAATGGTGATGGCACAACTGACGGTCAACATGTAGAAGAATGCGAATTGATCCATTCCTTTCTCCTTGTACAAAGCTCAAGTTTAAGTGGATCAAAGACCTCCACATTAAACCAGAGACACTGAAATTCATAGGGGAGAAAGTGGGGAAAACCCTTGAAGATATGGGCACAGGGGTAAAATTCCTAAACAGAAAACCAATGGCCTGTGCTGTAAGATCACAAATTGACCAATGGGACCTTATAAAATTGCAAAGCTTCTGTAAAGCAAAAGATACTGTCAATAAGACAAAAAGGCCACCAACTGACTGGGAAAGAATTTTTACCAATCCTAAATCTGATAGGAGGCTAATATCCAATATTTACAAAGAGCTCAAGAAGCTGAACTCCAGAAATTCAAATAACCCCATTAAAAAACAGGGTACAGAGCTAAACAAAGAATTCTCAACTCTTGTTACGGTTTCCCGACTCTTCGTGGAATTTTTTACAAGTTTTAGGAATTAGTAGTCTCTTTACGTTTAGTTTTGTTGGGACTCTAAGGTGGAGTGTGGTCAGTCTTACCGATTCTAGTTTTTAAGTCCACTGTCGTCTACGACCACTCCTACACCTCTTTCTCCTTGTGAGGAAGTAACGACCACCCTAACGTTCGTGGTACAACCACTATAGAAACATTTTCTTGATTAATGATTTTTGTGAGAGTGTCCAGCTCACTGTGGGCAGTGTATCGCTGAGCAAGTAGTCTTGTGTTTTGTAAGAAAGCAAACAGGCCATGGGAATCAGTCTAGTAAGTTGCATCCCCCTCTATAACCTCTGCTTCACTTCCTCCCTCCAGGTTCATGACTCAAGATCGTGTCCTGACTTCCCTCAACAGTGAACTGTAAACTCTAAGGAAAAGAAAAGAAATTTTTTTTCTTTAAGTTGTTTTTGGTCATGAGATTTATCTCAGAAAGAGAAACCAAATTATGACATTATATACAAATTTAATTTTCAACAATAAAATAAATCAAATAAGCTGAACTTGGCAAATAATCCAAAACACTTGCAGAGACCCAGTTTATAGACCATATTGAACTGCTCTACAAGCCCTTTGTAAGCATGAGCATTCTCCCATGGTTGGACACCATGCATGCATGATACCTATTAAGTGCAGTTTATTTAGAAAGGTATTATTAAATCTAATATCTTGAAGGACTATAGCTGTAGTGTTTTTTAATACTTTAGAGCATCAATCTGTCTTTGGAAAAAATGATTTGATAGATCATGTAATATTTTTACTAAGCTCAACAGACCTTCCGACTGCCCCACTCTCCACTCCACAGCCTCCCTTGAAGGACCACCATAAGCCTATGCTTTCTTTGGCAAATTCAGTTTCTTCTAATTGCCTGATTACCACCTCCACTTTTTTTTTCACAACACTATTACATCCCAAAGGTCCAAATGTTAGTCCATTTGAGTCCTTTGCAAACAGACTTGGAGATGACATATGTCCAGTTTCCTGTCTTGAGGAACATCTTTGATCCAGACACATCAAGACAGAAGGGACATGGCTTTCTTCCAGGAGTCAGCAGTTGCTGTAGTAGGCCAAAAGTGTCATACAACCTCAGGTAGTCTTAGCTTCCCTATGGGGTTATAGAAGGTTTATCTTCTAATCCAGGGTCACAGTAGTCTTGTCTTTTTATTTATTTTTTTAATTTACATTCAAAATGCTGCTCCCCTCCCCAGAGTTGTTAACCCCATCTCCCCTCTCCTTTGCCTCTAAGATGGTGTTCCCTACCCCTAGCCATTCCCTATACCCAAAACCTCCACTTCCAATCCCTTACTCATCCTCTTCCCAACCCACCACCTACCCACCCCTACCTCACCTCACCTCAAACACACATCCTGGGATCCTCATTCCCTGGAGTATCAAGTGTATAAGATTAGGCACATCCTTTCCTACCAAGGTCAGACAAGGAAATTCTCTGATACATATGTGACAGCATCCATGGACAAACCAGTGTATTCTCTTTGGATGGTGACTTAATCTCTGGCCATTCCCAGGGGGATTGAGTTTATTGACACTATTGGTCTTCTTATGGATTGCCATCCACTTCAGTTCTTTCAATCCTTCCAACTCTCCCATAGTGGCTTGGACTTCAATCCAATGCTTGGCTGTAAATATGTGCATCTGTCTCAATCAGCTGCTGGTAGAGCCTCTCAGAGGACAGCCATGGCAGGCTCCTGTCTGCAATCACAACCTAGTGTCAGTAATAGTGTCAGGGTTTGGTGCCTGCCCATGGGATAGATGTCAAGTTGGGCCTGTTGCTGGATGGTCTTTCCTTCAGTCTCTGCTCCATTTGTGTCCTTGTATTTCTTTTAGACAAGAATAATTCTGGGTCATGAATTTTTAAAGATTTATTTATTTATTATATTTATATGAGTACACTGTAGCTGTCTTCAGACACCCCAGAAGATGGCATCAGATTTCATTATGGGTGGTTGTGAGCCACCATATGGTTGCTGGGATTTGAACTCAGGACCTTTAGAAGAGCAGTCAGTGCTCTTACCTGCTGAGCCATCTCACCAGCCCCAGTGGGTCATGAATTTTGAAGGTGTGCTGGTGACTCCATCCATCCATTGGGGGCACTGTATATCTACTTAATAGAAAGAAACTGCAAACAACATAGATGTCCTCAACCAAAGAATGGATATAGAAAATGTGCCACTAGATATGGATGACTAGTATTCAGCTGTTAAAAATGAGGAATCATGAATTTTGCAAGCAAATGGATGAAACTAGGAAATAGTGTCCTGAGTACACTAATCCAGATCTAAACATACATAGTATGTACTCACTGATAAGTGGATATTAAGCAAAAAGTACAGAACACCCATGATACAACCCATAGAGAGTAAGAAGTTTAACAAAGAAGGAAGGCCCAGGTGAGGATGCTTCAAACACAGTTTGAAGGGACAACAAATTAATCACAGGAGGCAGAGGGAGGGAATATCTTAGGTAGGAAAGGGGAGTGGGAGAGGAAAGTAGGTCAGGAACAAGTAAGGAGGAGACAGGAGAGAAACACATGGGACCAGGAAAATGCTAGACAGCTGTGGGGAGTGTGGGTCAAGGGCAACCTATAGAAAGTCCCAGAGACCTAGTATGTGGGAAGCTCCCAGGACTCAATGGGGATAACCAGTAGTGGGAGGATAGAACCTGAGGGTCTCAGTAGTCTTTATACTCTGCATACAAATAAAGCCAGGATCCAGTGAATGTGGGAAGACAGAGGAAAGGACTCTCCAATCATCACTGAATTTGCCTGATTTAACCTTTGCAATCCATAGCTGACCGCAAGCTTAGAGACAGCAAAGTCCTGTTCTTTCTGGAAAGAAAGCCTCCATTGGGCTGTTTAAGAGGGACTTCCTGGCTTTGGGGGAGTTTTGAGAGGTTTCCCCAACTCATGAGCTGAGGAGGTCAATGGGGAAGTTACCCTGTGCCAAATACTACACATTGACATTTTCCACCAGATTCCGTTGGTTGTGTTGACCAGTTTCTTTGTTTTACTTTTTGCTTTCTCTTCCCTGTGCTCTTAGGATGATATCTAAGTGATTCTTGGGAAAGTGGGTCACAATGCAGTGTTAGAAATTAATCTTGAGTTCACTGTGAATTCATTTTGTCAGTGACTTCCTGGAGACAAGCAGTCCCAAATATTAAGGAACCACTAAAGCCTGGGGCTGTCAAACTCTTTCACTAGTAAAAGAAACCTCTACAAGGGAGGCCTCGGGCACTCCAGGTCCTGAGCAGCTGTAGTTTGTATTTCTCTAACAGAGTGATTGAACTGTGAGTATTTTGCCTTGGCACTTAAATAAAAAAGAAAAAGAAAAATGCCATTTATAGGAAGGGGTTTAATGTCATGCATTCCCAGGCATAAAGCAGAAAGTTTCAGCATATCAATTGTATCAAACTACTTTGAAGTAGTTAAAGGGATTTATAACAAGATGCATATGAGTCTATCATAAGTAATTTAATCTTCTCATTTATTCATTTTCACATACTAAATACTCCTAGCTTTCCTAAATTATAATAATCTTTGTACCTTAGCACTAACTTTTACATATCATGAAGTAGAAGGAAAACTCTCTAATGAATTCCTCAATGGATTGTGTTGTGAACTGTGATTTCTTAATGTATTCTTTTCTGCTGAAGGACCTGTCAAGTTAAAAATAACAGAGCCTTATATTATCTCCTTATCATCTATTAATGTAAGCTCAGTGAATAAGTTCTATCACTTTATATTCAAACTAACGGAAAAGGCAGTCTGGGATCAAATATGTGTGGGGTAATCTTCCAAACGACAGCATATGCATTCCTCAAATAGTAATACACATTTAACACATAATATTGTTTCTTGAGAAAAAATCAGCAGAAAACAAAAGGGAAATAAATATAAAGACTGCATAAGAACTTCTAGTAATAAATATTTAATAGTTTGTTATTTTATAAACCAAATTTTATAGGAAAATTATGCAGTATATAATGCTAAAAGCTTTACCTATGGAATCAAACATGTAGTACCACAACCTGCTTCATCATACATTAATATGCAAGGTTATGCGAATTATCACAATCAATAAAAAGTATAAAAATTCAAAACATACTTTCAACAACTAAAATATATTTTTAATTCAAAATATCTAGAACAGACCAGAGAATGGAACAAGAAATATGTACAAATCATACAACTCAAGAGAAATTAGTATTTGGTGCATATAAAGGACCCTTTAAATTCATTGATGAACAACCGACCCATACTCTTCATAATGAGAAAGAGCTTCAGTAAGCAAAGCAGAAAACTCATTCACTGTAGTCAAATACTTATAAATTGTACAGAGTATACTTAATGATGTCAATGAACATGTAAAACTATTTTTGAATATCAACATAAATATAAAGATCTTTAATAGAAAGTCACAAAGAAACTGCTTAATTTTGTTAAAGTAGGCTAGAAGGCTAGGAAATGATGAGATATGGACTAGAAGGGCTCCACTAACCTGGAAGTCTCACATAGAAACACAGACTTCCATCATGATTAACATTTTCTATGAAAGTTGATTTCATGTACAGGCATGTTCTGTTAAAATAGCCATATTCTCCTTGATTGTAAACTTAGGTATATAACCTTGGGTTACAGATATTTCTTTCCCCAGACAATCGCTGGGAATCACAAACTAGACACTATGTGTGTTTACAGTACAGAAGCCCTGATTCTCCACAGCATAGATAGCAAGTCTTCGATATTGCCAGTGGAAATCCTATCATCTGCCCTTCATGACTTAGCCTGTAGTTTCATTTAGGATGTTTGATTATTTGTATGTTTGTTTAAGAGCACTTGGAAGGCAATAGCTTCAAACCCCAAGAAAATCCTCCTTATGACCACTCTTATGGCAATAAAGTTTGACTCTTTTTCCCTGCTATAACTGTGTTCTTTCTGCATGTCTCTTTTGAATTTTCATGTGTGACATATATATGAAAATATTTAATAGAATTCTAGCTCTATTTCATTCTGGTTAGTCCTAAATTCTTTTTGGAATAAATCCATCACAATTTTATCTGACTTCAGTTCCTAAAATTTAAGGGAACTTTTCAAGCTATGATGTGGCAGAAGATATCATCTAGTACAATTTCTGTGTCTCCCCAATTCTACTCTTATGTAAATAGTCTCTTTGCTAGTATAGTGAAAGTAAAAATATATTTATATAAAGTAAGAAAACAGCCCATACTATAAAAATCAGTAAATAAAAATTGCAATATAGCTGGGAAGTGTTGCTGCATGTGTTTAATCCCAGCATTTGGAAGGCAGAAGCAGGCAGAACTCTGTGAGTTCAAGTGCAGCCTGGTCAACAGAGCTAGGTCCAGGACAGGCAGACACAGAGAAACCCTGTCTCAGGAATCAAATCAAATCAAATGAAATCAAATGAAATCAAATCAAATCAAATAGAAAAACCCCAACATTACAAATAAAGATCATTTCTAGTTCTAGATAAACTTTTTCAAATATAATTTATAAAATTTTAGGAGAAATGAAGACAGAGAGGTCTACAAGAAAACACATTTAACAAAACTATGCACACACACACACACACACACACACACAAACACACACACACACACACACACACATATATACATATATACAGATTGATGGAATTCATATGCTTCCTAAAGTTTATTACAGTAAGTATAGATAATATTCCCATGTAGATGATATTATTCAGTATCCAATCCATGTTTTTAAGAAGCCATGTACCAGTATTAAAGCAAAATAGGTTGTCTTGTGTAATATGGTCACACTGAGCTGAACTCAAGTAAGCTCAATAATTTACATTTTACAATACACATTTAACTTTCTATGAAAATAGGAACTGTGTATAAATTAAAATACTTATCATAGAAGGTACTATGCTGGGTTCATGGGTGGTTTAAAGATTGTATGTTTGTTCGATTGATTGTTAGGATGTGAAACAGTAGATTTATTTGGCATTCCAGTACACTTAATCACCTATTATGTTGTCAAAAAGTGTAACGATTCCCTCTGTTTTTAATTTCATAAGCCATCAGTTTTGTGTGTGTTATATCAGAGTACTACTTGAAATACAAGTTTTGAAGAATAAATGAAAACTTATTTACTAAAATTAAATTAACTTTTAGAATCATATAAAAACATAGTCAAATACAATGATATAGTTTAAATATAGTTTGTCTCTTCTGAAACTGATTTTACCTTTGATTCTCCTTGTGAGATATTGGGCTGTTTGTTGTTGTCAAACTGACCCAAACACAGACATATCTGAGAAGAGAAAACTTCACTGAATAACAACAACAACAACAACAACAACAACAACAACAACAACAACAACCAACCTTTCATATGACTGGCCTGGATGAAAACCTGTGCAACAGTTTCCTGATTAATGATTGCTGAAGAAGCAACCGGCCTGGGCATGAGAACCTGGGGTGTATAGAAAAACACGCTGAGCAAGCCAAGGTATGCAGGCCACTCCAGCACCAATCCATAGTCTCTGTTTCAGTTCTGACCTCTTCTCATTATGTAGTACCACTAGAAACCAACTAACCCCTTCCCCCAAGTTTCTTTGATCATGGTCTTTTATCACAGCAATTGAAACCCTGAGACAGAAATTGATACCAGGCTCATAGTATATTGCTTTTGCTATGACCTTGTTGGTTTTGGTAAACTTGTGGAAAGACTTCAGAACTTTGGGCTGAAAAAAAAAATCATAAATGGCTGCTCTTGGAACTTCCGAAATAATGTTGAGATGAATGCTGATGATGGCTGCCTGATTGTTGAAGTTTCAGGAATAAGTTTGAGAATCCTTCAAAGATTCTAATAGGGCCACTAATGGGCTGTTTTGAATCAAGAGTTGGTAGTTTTGGTTACTTGGGGCTGAAAATTCTGCTATGAATAACAAGAGATTAGAAACCCTGAAGTTAAACCTTTGCCTTGTTGGGCCAATTAATGCCGGTCAACTGATAAAAAAAAAAAAAAAAGGTTTGATCAAGAAGAAAGGAGTATTTTGAGGCAAAATCTTCCTGGAAGTGTTTCATGAGAGTCAGCATACAGGAGCTGTGGTACATATGGGGCCAAAGCTGTAACTTGGCTGGCAGCCCAAATTATAGCCCAACTTAATAAGAGTTTTTAAAGTGGTACTGGTTTTGAAGTCATGAATTGGTCAAGTAGATCAACCAAGAACTGACACTGTGAGGGGCTAAGAGAAGCCATCAATGAAGGTGCAGCCTCAGTTGCATTAGAAGTTCCAGGACTAAAGGATTCATGGAGACAGCTTGAGGGTTGGCACCATGTAGTAGGGTCTAAATCGCTGAAGAAAGCCAAGGAGAGGCTCCTGGTAAAGACGCAGCATAAGTGAAGCATGAATGCCAGCATTTTGGAGAAGCTGGACCCATGAGATGACAAGCACAGACAGCAGCAACTGTAGAATGAAGCTGGCTTAAACTGATGGTACAGTCTAGGTCTGTTTCCAATCGTACAGCTGGAGTAGTAGAGTCCTGTGAAGCCCAGAGGACCATGAGTCCCCCATAGAGAGCTTTACACTGATGTCAGGAAAATAAAACTAAGCCTAATTCTACAGATCAAAATTAAGCGACTGTTCTTTGATTCACCATACACTAATTGTACCTCTGAAAATTTATTGACAAATTAAAAACCCAAAGTATAGATGCATAATCACTTTTTCATATAAATTAAGACAAAAATATTTTAAAATGTTGAAAACAAATGCCTAAATATGGGACATCAAGATGGAATAAAGTACAGCTGTAGAATAGAATGATAAGTTCTTATAACCTGATCTCAAAGGTGATTTTTATGATTAAACAAATGCAATGTAGTCATCTATAGAGGATAACTGAAAAAATGATCTATATTTAAAAGAACATGTCTACCCTATTGATGAGGAACCATGGAGAATTATTCTCTCTGGTCCTCTATATTAAGGAAGAACATCAAAACATCAGCACTGTGTAGCATGTGAGTGAGTGCTGTATCTCACCCTAGCTAAACCTTCTGGAGGCCAAATAAGTCTTGCTGCTTTTCTACCTGCCTGAGGAAATTTCCTTTGATTGTGTCGATGGAAAATGTGAAAAACTGGCCATGATCTGTCTGCCCAGCACTGAGCAGGTGGAAATAAATGATACTTCTAACATTTTTGTCTCAATAGTCCTAGATGGCTCTTGATACACACTTTTGAATAATAAATAAAATTTAAAAAGTACATTCTATTTTGAAGGGTAAATAGGAAATCAGTAACTTCAAAACAAATCTGAATGCAAAGAATATGAATAAGTGACACTTTCTTCATCATGGGGTAAATTTTAAAATTTTGAACTTCCTTCAGAAAACTCATATTGTTTAGTTTTAAATACCAATCAATTATTGATGATAATGAGGTAATATACAATTACCACTTAAACAAAAATCAAATATAAATACAAAGAAATCTATGTTTCTTATTTTATTTCCTGATCTTGTGATAAAATTCTCTACCAAAAGCTACTGAAGAGAGAAAGGATTTATTTTATCTAATAGTCCAAGTCCATTATGGCAGAGAATTTAAGGAAATGGGAGCTTAAAGTAGCCCATTAAATTGCATTTATAGTCAGAAACAGAGAGAGATGGATACAGTTTAATATTTCAATTTTACATAACTCAGTATGGAGGCAGGAAATTGTGCCAAGAGCTATAGGTAGATCTTCTGAAGTTAATCAACTTAATCATAACCATTCACCACCAACAAGATACCATGAGCATTTTATAATTGTCATTAGAAGAATCTATAGGAAACTGAGGAAAAAATAAAATAATACTTGCTAGTTATGTAATAGTTATGATTAAACTAGGAAGAGGAGAGCTGACTATTTTTATATAACAACATTTTGGAAGATGTTTAACTTTATTATTAGTGTTATTGCTGTAATTAATATTACTGTATGTGTGTAAGTGATAGTGTATGTGTATCTGTAATGGACATGTTTGTTCTCCCATTCCGCAATGGTATCAAAGGCTTGAACTCAGGTTGACAGATTTGCAAGGCAAGCATCTTCTACTTAAGCCATACTGCCACCTCCTTGGATGCTTTTAAAATTAATCACTTTAGAATTCTCAGTTGCTCACTTTTAGTGTAAACAATTTTTAGTAAATTCAAATGAAGGTGCCTTTTCAAACTATGTGAAACAGAATATTTTCTTATTTCCATAGTGGCTCTTCCTTGAAATGCAATTAAGGAATTTAAAATCACTTAAATACATTTTAAAACACATGTTACACACATGTTTTCATACAAAGAGATTTTTATAGCAAAATGAGATGCATCTCATGCCTCAAAGCATGCTTGTGACAAGGAGCTGTCTGAGCGTCACTGACTTGCTTATGTTATACAGCTTAGTCTCTGTGAGGGTTACTGTAAGGAGACAGTATATGTTTTCTTCAGTTCATTCGTGTCTTCTCTTTCACGCTTTTGACTTTCTTTCTGCTCTAGACAAGCAGTTTTTTTTTTTTTTTTTTCTTGTAGAACGTTGTTATTGCTTTGGTTGCTTGGTGTGAGGTTTTGACATAGCGCATCTTCTATGTAGTCATGAGCTCACAGTTCTCCTGCCTCAGGCTTTCATGTGCTCCAATTATACTCATGGCCAACAGGAGCTTTTATGCAAAAAATTTACTGTTTTATACTATGTGTAAGTATATGAATTCTAAGCCTAATTATCACACATTTTCAAGTGAACCCACACCATTTAGATCATGAACAAGGCCAGACTGGCCTGCCTATCTCTCTCTCTTTTTTTTTTTTTTTTTTTTCAGAAGCAGAGAAAGAATATTTCTTTAATGTGGTCACATTAGAAATAGGAACAAATCAAAAGATCCAATCGCTCCAATTCTATCTTTAGGATACTATAGTTTTAACCAAAAGGTGGGGCAGAGGCAAATGTCTGCAAAATCAAGTTGTCCTGGTCTGGCTTGTCATGGTCTCATCCTGGTACAGGAGGGTGGTCTGAAGAAGGCCCTCAGAGATAGGCAAGCATAGGTATAGCCAGGCAACTTGGGAACCTCTCACTGGAGTGGACTAAAGGCCATCTTCTACGCCCTCTCCTATGGGTAACTTGAGTCTCCATCTGCTAGGAGCAGAAATTCTAGACGATGTTGGTGCTAGGTTCAAGAACACTAAGTGAATGGTTATTCTCTGAATGACCTGTCAGAAAAACAAAACAAAACAAAACAAAAAAACAACCAAAAAAAAAAAAAAAAACCCTTTTATTTACCATATTGTCACGCGCCCACACGTCTCTGACCAGCAGAAACGGTGGGAATAAACGACACAGGACACCAAGGTGGGTTCAGAGCAGTTTCTGCTTTGTTCTGCTTCTCTCTCTCTCTCAGGTTTCACACAGCTGCAGCTGTTCCCTCACTCACTCTGCTCTCTCCTAAGCTGCTCTCTAATGCTGGTGCTGGTGCTGCTCTCCTCATCTGCTGCTCTCTGGCCTAATGCTGCTGGCGCTCTCCTGCGCTGGTGCTCTCTAACACTGGTCCGGTCTCCTCATCTGGTCTCTCTCTGCTACACTGGTCTCTCATCTCATCTGGGGCTGCCCTCAATTTATACTCCCATTCACTCATGCCACCTCACACCACCCAATCATAAACACACACATCCAAGGCAGCATGTAGGATTGGCTGATAGAATAGTATTGCAAGATGTTGCGCTAATCTCCCCAACGAGTTACACTCGCTGCTTTTACTGCACAAGACTGAGACTGGGATAAACAAGCGAGGTCACGGGCTTAGCATAGAGCCAGGGCGCCATCTTTGGCCCATGCAGCTGCGCCTGCTCCCCACACCATATCATGCATATGAATGACTGTGCATATGTTTTTTTTTTTTTTTCTGCTTTGCTAATTTTTGTAACTTAGATTACAATGAGTGACACAGACAGAGTATTGCATTCGATTTGTATTTTTTGAACTACCTTATATTTTTGCCCATAATATCCACACTGAATTAACTGGAGTCTTTACCTCCATTGTTTGAATGGTTGTTATGTCACTAGCTTATAATAAAATCCTGCTATGGAATTTTTTCTTTTAGATATTTTCTTCTTTTACATTTCAAGTGTTATCCCATAAGTCCCCTATACCCTCCCCCCGCCCTGCTCCCCTACACACCCACTCCCACTACTTGGCCCTGGCATTCCTCTGTATTGGGGCATATAAACATATGTTTAAGCCAACAGAATGTATACAAACAGGTTATCTATAGTATTATGGCTATCCTCTTCTCAATCATGATAACAATAATCTAATCCCTTTCCCCAGGATTGGAGCCCCTCACTCTGTCTGCTTTACTTAAAAAAAACTAAATAAATATTTAATAACTTATTTATTTACTTTACATTCCTTTTTTTTTTCCTTTTTAGGTTTTCTTTTTTGGTTTGTTTGTTTGTTTGTTTGTTTTGTTTTGTTTTTAGAGACAGGTTTTTTCTTTGTAACCCTGGCTGTCCTGGAACTCACTCTGTAGATCAGGCTGGCCTCGAACTCATAAATCCACCTGTCTCTGCCTCCCAAGTGCTAAGATTAAAGGAATGCGCCACTACTGCCTTGGTACACTCCATATTTTATCACCCCTGTCCACCCTCCTACTGCTCCACATCCTATACCTCCTCCCCACTCTCGTGTTTCCACATGGATGTCCCAAACTCCCATTCCACCTGACCTCTAAACTCCCTGAGGCTGCCAGTCTCTTGAGGGTTAGGTGCAAAAGCACCTAAATTCATAATTTTTTTTTTTTTTACTAAAGCTCAAAGCACACATGGAACCCTACGTAATAATAGTGGGAGATTTCAATACCCCACTCTCATCAGTGGACAGGACTGTATTCTTAATAGCAGTTTTCAGCTTCCATCCTCTATCCATATTTATATCAAGTCTTCCTTGAGGTAGCATGGATTTCTCCTTCTTGGGCACCCTCCCTCTCATATGGCTTTCTCCTGGAGACATACAGATACTATATTGTGGCATGTTTTGGATGTTTAAATGTTAACTAGAGGGACATGTAAGTTTGTCAACCAGTCCATGACACTACAGGGTTGGGGTAGAAGCCTTAGTCGGTACTGTCTAAGGAAAGGAAGTCAGATTGTTTCCAGTGTGGCCTTTATTTGATGGGATTGTTGAAAAACCCCATATCCTCCTCTCCATCTCGCTCTCTCTCTCTTTCTCCCTCTCCCTCTCGCTCTCCCTCTCCCTCTCCCTCTCCCTTTCCCTCNCCCCTTGCCCTCTCCGCCTCCCCTCCCCCCCTGCCTGAAGCAAGCAGCTTCCCTCTATGACATGTTCCCACCTCAATGCATCACCTCATCATAGACTCAAAATACAAATGCAAACCTTTGAAACTGTGAGTTAAAATAAGTACTTCCATCTTTTAAGCTGTTCTTCTCATCCCCATTGCCACAATCCAGAAAACTAATTAACCCTCAAATGTCTGTGGATTTTTTTCTGTCCTAACCAATGGCTCTTCTCAAAAATATTTTTGAAATCATAGTGATATACTTGTGCTTCATCTTCCAGTTCAGTTTTTTATCTTGTAAGCTTTTTTCATAGTATGAAAATCATCTTGCATTTTCATGATGAGGCAGTTTCACATTTCAATCCTGTTCTTCTAAAATGCATGTGTAAAGGTATTCTTAGCATTTGTGATTTTAAAGTTCATGTCTTGTACTATTTTTCTTCTTGGCTTTCAACTGCATACTCTGCATCTAATCCCAGTCAGCCTGTCACCCCTTTTCCATACACGGTCTTGCAGGAACTTGAGGAGCATATAATAAGCATATTTTGCAGGGCTACAGGCATAATTCTTCCTATCTTCACTGTCAACCCCTGATATTTATACAAATGCAAGACTCAGAAGCTAGAGCTCTACTGGGGGGCATTCTCAATCCTTGGTCCTCATAGCTTAGGAAGAGTATCTTCTAGTACAGATTCTATCATCTTTTTTTCCTGTGGGTAGAGATGAAGTTATTAAATGCAGCATTTACACACACACACACATTCCACTCTGGTAGCTAGTTGTCAGGTGAATATTATGGAATGAACTACAATCCAGAAATAAAGGGCACATCTGTGAGCAAGACCTTGAGGCAGGAAGACAACATACCTTTGATCTGGACTTTGAGGTTGGAAGACACAAGTTTTTGATCCAGACCTTCAGGTAGGATTGCATATGCTTTTGATCCATATCAACACATGCCTTCAATCTAGATCTGGAGGCACGCCTTTAATCATGGCCATATCTTTGTCTGGAGACTTATAAAAGAACAATGGAAGAAAGAAGGTTTCATTCATTCTTTGCCTCCTTACACTAACTTTGCCAGGACATCCATTGGACCCTACTTCTTTGTGATTCCAGATTAAACAGAAGATCAGTTGAAATGTCCAACCTCATAGGGTTGAGCAACTAGTAGATTCTTGGGTTTTCCATTCACAGCTGCCACTGTTAGCTAGTTTCAGATAGATAGATAGATAGATAGATAGATAGATAGATAGATAGATAGATAGATAGATAGATATTCCATAAGGCCAGTAGCTCTAGAGAACTCTGACAAGCGCATGCATGCACGCGCACGTGCGCACATACATACACACACACACCCTTCCACTATTGAAAGAATGCAGAAGATCTGACAGGTCCTTTCCATTAATTCTTAGACTCTGTTGTGGGTCACTTGTCTTCATGTACTGTTATTAAGAGTTATTTATGGGTTAGTTTACACATTTGTTTAATACATTTATTACCTGTGAAAGTGCTAACTGATGGCCTGATCTTCTCTTGGAGTTGAACCACAAATGTCAGTATAGTGATTCCACTCTGGCTCAGAAGGGAACATCTGTATGGTATGGGGAGACCTAGTGTAGATAATGTTACTATGCCAGTGTCCTAGCAGGGGTCAAGATCAAGCTAATTAATCCAAGACAGATGGTGACAATAAGGTCCCTAAGAACTGTTGCTGTTTCCACATGGTGTGAAAAGTTCTGTGTCCTTAGTACACACTCCCCCACTTTCACTGTACCTTTGAGACTGTAAGTCTGATCTTTGCATGTGTAGAACCATGATATACTTCCATTACTGACCATGTTGCAGTAAATTGTGAACTAGGATCTGGCTGTATCCCCAGAGTCAGATAAAGTCCAGCTTTAGTGTGTCAGTCTTGAAAGTGTAGTATTAATGTGTCCCTGGGAGACACTTACCTTCCATATGACAGTCTGAATAGCATAAAGTTCTATAGATTTACTCTTAGTAAACTCTTTAGCTTCCAGAAAATTGACAGTGATTTCTATCATTAAACTACTTTAGCATAAAGTAGTGATAAACTACGAAACCATGCAACTTACTGCTGTGCAACTCACCATACAAGAATATAGTGTATGCGTTTTCTGGAGATAATGTTAAAAGAAAATGACATTTATTATATTAATTCTGTCTTCTTCGTTATAATAAAGAGTTACTTGGTGAAACTCCAGCTGCTATCTTTTTTTTTTTTGATGTTCAGGAAATATTTTTATTAAACAGAAAAGAATATTTATAAGTCATCAGCATTATATATTAAAGCAAGTATATGAATTGCCTAAGGCTATTTTTATTAGATATTTTCTTCATTTACATTTGAAATGCTATCCCATAAGCCCACTATCCCCTCTACTTGTCCTACTCCCCAACCTACCCACTCCTGCTTCCTGGCCCTGGCATTCTCCTGTACTGAGGCATATGATCTTTGCAATACCAAGGGCCTCTCCTTCCACTGATGGCCTACTAGGCCATCCTCTGCTACATATGCAACTAGAGACACAGCTCTGGGGGGTACTGGTTAGTTCATATTATTGTTCCTCCTATAGGGTTGCAGACCCCTTTTCCAGCTGCCATCTTAGACCACATTTGCAGCCACATTCATGAAGTAGCATGGAAGATTCAAGGTGTAAATATCAATTGTGCTACACATTGTATATGAACAAAATTCAATGTTTTATGATTGACATATTTTTATTTTGCAGTTTGGTTGCATGCTATAGTAGAATCTTATCAGCAATATAATGGTAGAGAGTAGGAAGAAAGCCAGACAGACAGATTTATGGGACATGATAGAAGAGAGGCAGGAATGGAGGTATAAAGGCAAGGAGGGAAGGAAGGTTGGGAGGAAAGGAGTGAGGGAGGAAAATTAATATAAAAGAATCAGAAGGCAACAAAAGACAAAATCCTCCCACACTGCACTTCGAGCACAAATAAAACAAGCTGGACAAAACCCTGGAATACAACTGTGGAAGGGTTTGGTCTTGTGTAAATAACCTAAAATGGTCATGAGACTTGTGGATCAGGGATTTTGGAGTCAATTCTCTTCCCCTGTTCATTATTCCACTCTCATTCTCAGGAGTGTTTTCTCTTAATAAATTATGCCATTTTCTATTTCTAAGCATGTGTCTCAGATACAAGAACCTTGGAGACTCTGGAAAACATCCTGGGACTCAGACTCAAACCTAGAAATATTAATTGCTTTAGTCATTTTACTCTGAGATTACACAGTGCTTTTCATCCTCTGCTATTTAATATATTCCCTACAAGGCAATGAGTTCTAAAATCTAAGCCAGGAGTTAAAGACTCTTGGCATGTACAACTAGATGTCCTCAAACCATTTCATATTCAAAACACATGAATTCAAATATTCCTGTAGCTTCCTTTCTTCTTCCCTAATCTAGCGTTATTTGGGTCCTCTATGTCAATGTATAATATTCCACCCTCTTAATATAAAAACATGGGCTCTACTTTGATGGATCCCCAAGTTCACTATATTAATAGATTTTTGAAAAAATGCATTTTTTTGCTAAAATATTCTTTTCTTTAAAATTGCTGATGAAACATCTTGAACTGTAATGAATATAACAAACTATCCTCTGTCATTTAAGTTCCTTGACATCTTAGCCATAACTGCTACAATATAGTTAGGTGATTCATTAGTAAACTGCCTCTGCTCTGGTATGAAAACCAACACCAATATCACAAGTTCAGCAGCCAGTGTTCTCCAGTAACCACTAGTCTGGCTCTCTGTTGTTTGTCTATTGCCTCAAGCAGGACTCAAAAATAACAGTGATGATATTAAAAAATGCTGCATTTAGTTACAATGGTTTGGGGTGTGTTCAATATCCAATAAAGAGAGTCTCCTCCAGCCACTGTGTTTGTTTTCAAGTATGCAATCCTTATCCAATATCTTATGAAATCCTTCTTCAGTACATATGAAGTATTCTGTGATTCTGCAACCTCCTTTTGTGTATCCACAGCCATCTCTTAGTGTCTATTGAGTCCTCTGTTTCATGTCCTGTAGTCTTCAGTGGCTGTGCAATCCTTTTAACTAGTGTTACAGCCTTGTTGCATCACCTATGCAATCTCCATCATATCTGTGCAGACTTACTACATATATATGCATATCTGCTTCAGGGTGTAACATTCCTAAATACAGTTAATGCAGACATCCTTCAGTGTCTTCAGTCCTTGTGCATATGAGTATAGTCTTCATTGATGTCTAGAAGTCCTCCATCAGAGTCTATGTAATCCTCCTCAATGTCTCTGCAATTTCAGTGAATATGTAGACTTGTTTCAGCCTATGTAGACCTCCTTCTCTAAGTATGCAGGGTTGTTTTAATGTTTATGAAGTCCTTGGTAATGTCTACAAAAAATTCATTGGTGTCTATGCATTCATCCAGTCATATCTCTGTAACAGCCCCCATATGTAGTATTTATGTAGGACTCCTTCAACACTTATTTAATATTCCTGAGTATCTATGTAGTCATCTTTCAGTATCTATTATGTTGTTTTGAAAGTTGATGCAGTTTTCATGGGGTCAATGCAATCATGTGTTCAGCATCTAAGCAAATGTCCCTGGTATCTATTCTGACAACTTTCAGTTTTTATGAAGCCTTTGTATGTATCTAAGTAGGATTCTATTCATTTACATATTCATGCTGTAGTCCTTACAAATGTATGCAGTCTTTTTTTTTTTTAGCATCTATGTAGTTCTCCTGAGTGGCAATGTAGTTATCATTGCTGTCTATACACTCATACTTTAAATGTCTGTGCTACTTTCTCAGGAGTCTATCCACACCCCTTATCAGCCTCTACATAGGCCTATAAATGTCTATAGAGATGTTCAGGCAGTCCTTATATGGTATCTATGCAGTCCTGCTTTAATCCCATGCAGTACTATGAAGTTGTTTTTCCATGTCTAAGCAATTTACCTTCAGAGGCTACACAGATCTTATTTCTGTGTCTATACAGTTTTCCTTCACATTTAGGCAGTCCTAATAAATTTCTCTTCATAGTCTATGAAGATCTCTGCGTATCCTCCTTTCAATGTCTGTGTGTTACTCATCAATGTCTCTGCATTTTTTTCCTTGGTGTCTAAACAGCTTCCTTTTAGTTTTAGATATATTACAGCTTCATGTCTATGCAAGAGGACTCAACAGATTAAACCTTTTTGTTTATTTGTTTGTTTTTTGTTTTCTATTTGGCAGTGGAACATACATATAAAGTCTAGGTCCTAGGGGTCCTTTCCAGTCAAATCCCAGGCAACAGAAAATACACTGGGTAGCAGAACACAATAATTGCAGGCTACACTGAAATGGAAGTACATCAGAACTGACCAGGAAACACAAAAACACAGAAAAATAGAAAAGAAAGACCAATTTAACAGATAATGGTTAGAGGTGACCCTG
This sequence comes from Mus minutoides, assembly GCA_902729485.2. Classification (NCBI taxonomy): domain Eukaryota; kingdom Metazoa; phylum Chordata; class Mammalia; order Rodentia; family Muridae; genus Mus; species Mus minutoides. Next base: position 395,394 of record LR750000.1, read on the forward strand.
AGGTGACTCAGTGAGCTAGGGTGTCAAAAGCATAAGTTCACCTTGACAGATTTTATGAAAAGCTACAATCTAGGCATGTTGGCATGTTGAAGTTCTTTGAATATGGACCTTAGCATTGAGATTTCATCATCTGAGCAAGGTACAAATTTGATTCTTGATTCCTACCCCAGACCTCAGCTCAATTTTGTTCTTCTCAGTTTATTCCACAGGGAATAGCCTCTATAGTCAGGAGACTATGCTGACATAGCCACTTTTCTCCAGGAAGAATCAAGTGGAGGACTAACAACCGAGCTGTTGGTGTCTTATAAGGAGAGTCTGTGCAAAGGTTCTTACTGTTGTGATCTAAGCAATGAATGATGTAAAGTCACACCATGAAATAGATCACTTAGGGGAAGGTTATTGGACAAGGGTATACAGAGACTAGCTCAAAGTGAGGGTGGAGCATAAAACAGAGTGGGAAGAGGAAGGACTGATTTATTTTAAAGGAATGTAGTGCATTCACAGGGGGAAGAGATGACTTATGATGACAGTGGGAATGTGTTGTATCTTCAAAGTGAGTGATGTTGTATCCTGCAGTTGCTGGGTAGCTAGCGGAAGGCAGTAGAGGTGCCTGGTTGCTAACACTTACTAGGAGCAGTAATGATCAAATAATTTACTTTCTTTTCCCCCTGGTCCAAAGCTGATAGATCATCTTCAAAGGTGTAGTGTGGCTTTCTCCATTTTTGCTTTTGCTTAATTTGACTTTGTTTTTAGGCCAAACATTGGGATTTGTGATAATAATCTTGTCCTAGCCAGCTGTCTTTCTCCTGATGTAGTTCATATGTAAATCCGTACATTGTTCCGCTGCCAGGCAGCATGTCTTACCTCACTTTTCTTTAAGTTCCCTCCATTTTATACAATGCAATCAAATTCACAGCATGAAGCCCACACATACCTCTTCCTTGTTTCTTTTCCTCATTCCCTCTCTACAGCATTCCTTTTCTTTTGTTTATCTTTTTTAATTGGATACTTTATTTATTTATATTTTAAATGTTATCCTCTTTCCTCATTTCCCCTCCTGAAACCCCCTATCCAAACCTCTCTGCCTCTACTTCTATGAGGGTCATCAACCAACTGCCCATTCACTCCTGCCTCCCCTCCCTTGCATTCCCTTACACTGCTGCATGGAGCCTTGCCAGGACCAAGGACTTCTCCTCCCATTGATATCCAACAAGGCCATTCTCTGTTACATGTGCAGCTAGAGCCATGGGACCCTCCATATGTACTCTTTGGTTGGTGGTTTAGTTCTCGGGAGCTTATGATGTCTGGTTGCTTGATATGTAGTTCTTCCTATGGGTTACAAACTGCTTCAGCTTCTTCAGTCCTTTCTCTAATTCCTCCATTGAAGACCCCATGCTCAGTGTAATGATTGGCTGTGAGCATCTGCCTCTGTATTTTCCAGACTCTGAGAGAGCTTCTCAGGAGACAGCTACATCAGGCTCCTGTCAGCAAGCACTTCTTAGCATCTGCAATAGTGTCTGGGTTTGGTGTCTGTATTTGGGATGGAGGCCCAGGTGGGGCAGTGTCTGTGTAGCTTTTTACTAAGCCTCTGCTGCACACTTTGTCTATGTATTTCTCCCCATGAGTACTTTGTTCCCACTTCTAAGAAGGACTGCATCATCCACACGGGTCTTTCTTCCTCTTGAGCTTCATGTGGTCTGTGAATTGTATCTCAGGTATTCAAAGCTTTTATTCAATGAGTGTATATCCTGTGTTTTCTTTTGTGACTGAGTTACTTCATTCAGGATATGTTTTGGTTCCATCCACTTGCCTAAGATTTTATGAATTCATTGTTTTTAATAGATGAGTAGTACTCCTTTGTGTAAATACACCATATTTTCTGTATCCATTCCTCTGTTAACATCTGGCTTCTTTTCAGCTTTTATTTCAAGTAAGGCTGCTATGAACAAATGGAACATGGGTCCTTGTTATATGTTGGAGCATCTTTTGGGTATATGTCCAGGAGTGATATAGCTGGGTCCTCAGGTAGTACTATGTCCAATTTTCTGAGGAACTGACAGACTGATTTCCAGAGTGTTTATACCAGCTTGCTATCCCACCAGCAATGAAGGAGTGTTCCTCTTTCTCTACATCCTTCCCCACATCTGCTGCCTCCTGAGTTTTTTATATTAACCATTCTTATTGGTGTGAGGTAGAATCTCAAGGTTGTTTTGATTTGTATTCCCTGAAGACTAAGGATGTTGAACATTTCTTTAGGTGCTTTTCAGCCATTCAAGTTTCCTCAATTGAGAATTCTTTGTTTAACTCTATACCCCATTTATTAATAGGATTATTTGGTTCTCTGAAGTCTAACTTCTTGAGTTCTTGGTATATATTGGATATTATACCTTTTTCTGGGTATCCATCCTGTATACAGTCACAACCTTTCTGTAAATCAGTTTGGCAGCTACTCAGAATATTGGGCACAGTACTATCTGACAATACCACTCCTGGGCATACACAGTAAATGCTCTTACAAGTAATAAGGACATATTGGGCATAGTACTATCTGACAATACCACTCCTGGGCATACACAATAAATGCTCTTACATGTAATGACACATGTTCCACTGTGTCCACAACAGCCTTATTTATAACAGTCAGAAGATGGAAAGAACCCAGATGTCCTTCAGCAGAGGAATGGATATAAAACATGTGGTACATTTATTACACCTTAGCAGATTCAAAATGAAAATGTTCTACTTAAGAAAGAAAGAAAAAGAAAGAAAGAAAGAAAGAAAGGATAAAGAAAAGAGAAGAGAAGAGAAGAGAAGAGAAGAGAAGAGAAGAGAAGAGAAGAGAAGAGAAGAGAAGAGAAGAGAAGAGAGAAAACACAGAAGCTAGACTTCACGGGCAAGGGGACCTCCCGACTGTACCCAAGCTGTTAGCAAACTGAGATCCACTTCTAGATTGTGTTTTATTTCTAACTTGGGCTTGCTCCTTTGGGAACAATGTCCCTCAGCATACTTATGTGATATTGTTTTAAAACTTGATGATGTCAGAAGAGCAGAAGTTATTCTGCTCTTTTAGGTAATACTATCTCCTTCAAAAAGACTCTGACATCATTTGAATCATCCCTCGTCATCAACCCCATTCCTAGTCATCACACATTCTGCTACAGAAATCAGGTCCTTGGTCCACCATTCTTATTGGCATACTAGCTGAAAGTGTCCCCAGATCTCAAGCAATGACATCCAAAAATAGACAATTATATTCTTAAATTAAGTGGGGCCAGGGAGGAGGGGATGAATTACTAGGTTTCTAGACCCAGTTTAAAAGCATATTTTTTTAGTTATATAAAGATACATACAAGTGTAAGCTCTAAATCAATTCATTTAAAGATGATCTTTATGAAGAGGAAAATTTTCTGCAAGTGGTAAGTTAAAACTTATGCTTTTCTTTACAATTCCTTCAGCTGCTATTGGATATATCTCAGCAGGCCTAGATACTTCAGTAGTAATTTAAACACAGAAAACAATGAGTACACTTTCTGGCAGTTGTGTTCAATGCAGGGTCTTCTCTTAGTATGTGAGTAAGCAGGTGCTGTATAATTTGAGGGAAAGTGTAATTTGAATATTTTATTCTAGATTTTAATTTCATATTAATATACCAAACCTTTTTCTAAGTCTTTGATGACTCAGATCCAATTAGGGATCATGGTAGTGTAAAAACTATATTAAGTATAAAAATTATAATTACAACAAATCATATATAAAAATAATCTATGACATCTAAATATAATTTAGACTTAGGACTTAATAGTTTATGGTTCACTTAGAAATGCATTCTTGCCAGGCGTGGTGGTACACACCTTTAATCCCAACACTCGGAGGCAGAGGCAGTGGATTTCTGAGTTTGAGGCCAGCATGGTTTACAAAGGGAGTTAAAGAAAAAAATGCATTCTGCATTATTATTATTATTTTTTTTTTTTTGGTTTTTCGAGAGAGACAGGGTTTCTCTGTAGAGCCCTGGCTGTCTTGGAACTCACTTTGTAGACCAGGCTGGCCTTGAACTCAAAAATCCGCCTGCCTCTGCCTCCTGAGTGCTGGGATTAAAGGCGTGCGCCACCACACCTGGCCAAAAATATGCATTCTTATAAGTTACAAAAGCAAGTATATTTTTCTTAATTTTAGAAGATATTTGGTGCAATTAATTTTAATCTCCAGTTTAGAAAATAATAAATAAATATTCAAAAGTAGGTCACACGGATACTCCTTTTTTACAACAAAGCATATTTAAAACCATCAATTTTATGTCAAATTTTAGAGATAATACTCATAAAATGTCATATTAACATTGCTAATGTTAGTATCAGTTGAAATTGTATTAGAATATATAGTCAGTAAAACATGTATGACTAAAAGATTTAAGGGTTGTAAAAGGAATGGAATACTAGCCAACACAATCAGGTAATGTCACAAGGAGAACCAGGGCATTAAATAAAGATTTAACACAATTTAAATGAAAAGTTATCCCAGGTATAGACACTAGCTGAAACTTGTATTATTGAATATAAATGATCATTTGTTATGAACTAACTGCAAAACTTTAGTATTTTATTCTGCTAGATATAAGTATTTCTTTAATGATTATACATCAGAAAGTCCATTTAAATGTGAGGAAATTTTCAATGTTAATGAATCTGTCTAGAGTATTATTTAATAACATTCTTCCTTTTCTGTTCTTTTTTTTTTTTTTTTGGTTCCATTTTCTAAGTAACTCTTAGTGTAAACAAGAAAACTGCTCTGGGGTTCTGTATTTAAGTATGAGACATCATTTCTAACCATTTTATGAGCACATCTTAAAACAAAACTCCAAACATCTCCCTTCCTTCCTCTTCTTTCTCTCCTTTTTGTAGTGTGCAAGATGTTAGAACTTTGACATTAACATGTTTCTTGAGCATTTCTGTAAAGAACAGTTAAAATACAACATGTTCCTGAATTTTATGTCATTTCTATTAGTCTACTACAAGCAAATACAAGCATAACCAACTTAATTCTTGAGATGCTCTGTAGAAGCAATGCTTTAAAACGACAGAATAAGATGAAAGGTCTCCCATGTATATGACTTAACTCCGGCATTCAGAAAATTTTAGAGTGCATGAATAGCTTGCTCTATACACTCTTATACTTGAGTGGAGCTTATGGAAACCTGTAAGGGACAACTTTCTACTAGCTGTCAGTTTGAGAAAGAAAAATCGTGACTGTAAGCAATATGACAAAGAGCAGGAAAGCCAGGTTGCAAAGATTGGCTGTCAAGGCCACCTGCCACTCATGTAGGAAAGCCTTTTAGGTTCAATGCATCTGTGACAGTGTCAAGGATCAGGGTTATGGGTAGAAAAAGGGTAAATTTGATACCTGATATTTCAGTGGGAGAAAGAGGAGTATTATTTTAAGGTGTTTGAGGGGGACTCTGTGACCTTTGGGCAGCACTTGTGAGAGGCACGCTCTTTTCTGACTTTAGTCAAGTTCTCTAGGGAAGAAGATTGCAGACTTGAGGGGAATCTGCCAGCTTTATGAAGCCATTTTGTCCCTTCATCATGTATACAAATGCACAGGAGGACATTTCTACAGCTGCCTCCTGACCAAGAACAGGAAAAGGAGCTTTCAAATTAAAATAGTGAAGTAGTGGAGAAACTTAGAACATTTGCCTAATTGTGTAAGGTTCCTCTACTTACCCTGCTCTTACTGCTGGGGCATCAAGTAGAGAACCTCCAACACAGCAGGGGCATCCTGCTCTCTGGGAAGTCAAGCTACACATGAAATAATGAAGCATTGGGGTAAGATGAGTGATTGAGGCAATGATTAAATCCAGCAAACAGGAGCCATTAGAGATAAGTCTGAGGGAGAACTTCTGTGGAGAGACATCTGCAGAAGTTGACTCACTCCTAGGTTTACTTCAGTGTACTAAGGAGCTTAATTTTTACTCTTTTATTGGTAGAAAATTATCTTTTAGCTATAAAGAAAAACAAATAAAATCTTCCTATATTCAAGGGAAATAAATTAATGAATTTTATACATTTAAACAAACCTGTCATTTAGAATTCTTAAAGTTTTAAAAGAATAGTAGAGTTCCTGTCAATTCCACATCCATTTCCCAAGATGTGTGCCTCACACCAGTAAGGTGCATCTACCACAATAAGAGTGCCATGGACTCTCAGTCTTTAACTAAGGTTTTCATTTTTGTCATATTTTCTTAGTTTCTCAACATTCGTTTTTCTATTTCAAAATATCATACAGCAATCTTCATTGGTTTTAGTTGGTACATCTCTTCTACGACTAGAACAAATTTACAGACATTCCTGGTTTTTGATAACATTGATAGTTCTGTGTAGTCAGGTGTTATGCAGAATATGTTTCCAATGTAGTCTGTCCACATTTCTCAAGGTACAATCGTGGTGAGGAAAAACAATGAGGTCAATTCCATTTGCATAACATGATAACCATACTTTATGCAATAAAATCAGAGCTTCATTCATGACCTGAGGTTCACCAAGTTTGTACACTTCAGATTTCCTGACTATCCTCTTTTTTTTCACTCTTTGAAAAAAAAAAAAAAAACCCTCAATCTTCACAGTCAATTCCTGCAGAGTTTGAATCTAAAATGTCCCCAAAAGGCCCATATGCAAGAAACTTACATACCAGTCTGTACTATTTTTAAATAGTGGACCTTTTAAAGGGTGAAATGCAATGGGAAGAAGATAATTCATTAGTGTTTTGTCCTTTAAGGAGATGCTGGAACTCCAGTCTCTTCTCCATGCTCAAAATCAGATGAGCAGCCATCTAACCACCTTCTCTCATTGTGATGTCCTTTGTCTCTGTAGACCCACAGCCAGTAATACCAAGAAACCATTGACCCAAATCACAAATCAATGTAAGCTTTTCCCTCATAGGAATTGTTTATGGCAGGCTTTTTTTCATAGCAGTGAAAAATTTTCCAAGATAAATGATTCATAGTTGAATGCAGTTCTGAAGACTACAGAGTGGCAAGCTGAGTTCCTGCTGGATAGAGGGAGGGATAACTGTGGAAATGATACTGAAGTCTGCAGCACACTTACTACCTATGCTGTCTTACTGATTCATTAATCAATTAGTGTTTTTGTCAGCACATGCTTTTTATTTTTTTTTACAAGTTGATCACTTCATTTTACATTTTCTTGGATTACATTAATTGTAATTGCTTTTGTTATGTCCTGTCTGTTTCATTCACTGTTTAGAACCACCTGTTCTTCTAAAAAAAAATTGCCAGTATTAAAAATAAACTAAGGTGTGTGTTGAGTATGTTTTCTGCTTGTGAGTTTTAATTATATGCTCTCAGCCTTGAAAGGGAAATTGCGGATTTTGACCAATATGTACAGCTATACATATTGGCAAACATTTATATTTATATTTATATTAAGCTGGAGTTTATACTGTTGTGCTTTATTCTAACTCGCTTATATCTGGATCCTTCTAACCACCATCTCTCATAACTTTGAACTACCAGTTGGAACTTAGACCCTGATTATATTAGCTGTGCCATTGTAGTACATTTGTAAAAGGGTTAGCCTGTACCATTACATATACACTTGTGTTTATTATTCAATACTGATCTACTTGTTCTTAAATGTTTTAAAGGTCATTGATATGAAAATCACATAGGTTAACATGTCCAAAATTTAACTTATTTAATGAGGTTGTTTTACATGTTTGTGATATAGTTCAACCTACATTCTATTCAGGGTACTATTTTTATACAGGTTACTGGTTTTTGTTTTAAATTTGTGTGCCAATATAAATATATCTTTTCAGTGTCCATACACACCCGTGTATACACACACACACACACACACACACACACACACACACACACACACACACAGATTAGATAGAGATAGAGATAGAGATAGAGATAGAGATAGAGATAGAGATAGAGATAGAGATAGAGATAGAGATAGAGATGATATAGTTACATATTCATATATAATACAAAATAATTTCTCTAACATAAAAGTCATATGAGCTTTGCCTGTTTAACCCATTCTCTCCTCAGGCTCATAACAATAAATTTTCTCATCCTCTTTTTATTATACATTTCCCTAGTATAATATAAATGATGCAATGAGATGATTGTTGTTTTTCACAATGTTCTTCTTCACTTGGAAATACGTATCCATCCGTATCTCTGTGTATACTGGTAGTTCTTTATTCTCTTGGTGCGGAGCACCATCTCAATACACAAGACTTAATACCTCGATGTGTCCCTGTTTATTTCGTCATTGACACGCAGAAGGATATTTTACTTACTTGTTTCCATTTCTTGAGAATTATGAATAAAGCTGTTTTAAACATTCATATTTATTTTATTTTGTTCTGTTTCTGAGATGTGTATTTTCAAATCTAACAGACAGAGTTGCTTATTTACATGACAAGAGTTTTAGGAGATGCTGTAGCCTTTCTTCCAAAGAGGCTAAACCATTTTGTACCTAGATTATTCACAAATGGGAATTCCTGTTGCTTCATCTTTGTTTCATGGAGGACTACAAACCTGGGCAGGAGAAAACTTGCCTGATTACAAGAAGAGAAAAAAATTGTAATAAGCTACACTTTAAACATACAAATAAAGCTTTGGAGAGAGAAGAAATGTGAGAGAGGATTTCCGAAGGTTTCAGGACTTCAACTGAGTATATCTGAAAGAAAAAACAGTTTAAATAGAGAGCATCGTTTTCCTCTATATTCTTTCTATCACCCACAGACCCGGAGCACCTGTTTTAATTCATTTTCTTCTTACATGAAATATTCCTTCCAGAAGGGAAGGGGAGGTTCATGAGACTCAAGACATAAACAGAAGGTCACAAGTATGGGAAAACAAATTGAGAAGATCTCTAAGGCCCCTCTCATGAAGTATAAAAAAGAATAAATAATTGCTGTGGAGAGGAGATGGANAATAGCTAACTCATATCTCTAATGTTTTCTATTCTATCCCTGATCATGAAGGTCAACCATGCTTATTCTAAACATTCTTCATATGCAGTTCTGACATATAGAACTTGTGTTTGAACTTCAAAAATCATTTTGATGGTTTAGCAGAACAAATCAACATTTAGCTTCTATGTCTGAAATGGATAAATCCAAAAGATCCCAAAAAGTTATCTCCAAGGAGCTACTTCAGCAGAGCCCTTTGCCCAGGAAGTCCTTTATTGATTAGACATTGCTCTTTCCAGCACTCTTGTACCTACTGGGATAGTATAATCCCATGTAGAATGCTACTCCATTCTCTGCATCTCTCTCTGCTAGTAGAGGATTGTGATTGCCACAAGCACTAAAGGAATGCTATATGGAGACTGTTTGCAAAGCAACCAGTAATCACTTGATTCTTTCCTATTACTCTTAATTTGTTTATTTGCTTATTATGTATTTTACTTTTGAGATTATAATATAATCGCATCACTCCCCCCTTTGCTTTCCTTTCTCTGAATTTTCTGTATACCTTTCCTTATTTCTTACACACATCCATGACCATATATATATATATATATATATATATATATATATATATATATATATTCTTAAACAAAACCTGCTTAGTCTGTTCAATGTTACTTTTATGTATGTTTTCAACCTGACTACTTGATAATAGGCAAGTAGTTAGTGTGTTTTTCTCTATGGACTTCTACCCTAAGTAGAGCTTATTTTCTGTATTTTTATGTGCAAGACTGAAAAATTAAACATATCCAGTCATGTTGGTAAGAAATTATGAATGGAACTCCTGACATTATTAGGAGACACAATCTCACAGCAACCCCCCTGATCCCCTGGCTTTTACAGGTTGTTTTGTTGTTTTGGTTTGGTTTGGTTCGGTTTGGTGTTTTGTTTTGTTTTGTTTTGGTTTGGTTTGGTTTGGTTTGGTTTGGTTTGGTTTGGTTTGATTTTTTGTTTTGTTTTTTGTTTTGTTTTTATTTGTTTTGTGCCCTTCTCTATAATGTTCCCTTTACCTTAGGTATGGCAGTTGTGTTGTAGATGTGTCCACTGGGACTAGTCTCCTCAAATCAGTATTTTGATTGGTTGTGGTTTTCTGTAATGGTCTTTATCTGTTGTAAAGTGGCTTAATTGATGGTGGTGGGGTGGAGCACTATACTTACCTGTGGGTGTAAGAACAGATAGAATTAGGGATTATGATACTTTAGTAAAGTGACAACTGTAGATTCTCCTCCAAGATTACTATCTCTGTGTAGATGGTTAAATTTCCAGTATGTGGCATGTTTTCTCCATTGTTGAGTGTATCTTAAGTCTAATTAGAGAGCTGTTGGTTATCAAAAAGTTATGTGCTCCATTTCTACACCCAACTGTTACCATATGATGCTAGTGTATTGTTACCATTGCTGAATAGAGTTGTTTACTTTCCATCTGTGGAAGCTTTTATGGTGGTTTGGTACCATGAAAGCCAAACCTCATGGAGGAGGAATGTACCATCCTGTTAATTAAAAAAAAAAAAAAAAAAGAAAGAAATGCATGTATTTGTTTTCCAAGCAAAGACTCTGTCTGTCTGTATGTCTGTCTGTCTGTCTGTCTCTCTCTTTGTCTGTCTCTCTGTCTGTCTCTCTCTCTCTCTCTCTGTATGCACATGTGTGCATGTCTTATTCTTAAAGTGTAAAAAAATAAATAAAAGTAGATTAACTGAACTAACTTTTATTTCAAAATCAAATGTATAGTAATACTATAATTTTATCCCATAAATAAGAAAGTAATCATCTTGTTCTAAATAATTCATAATTTCTGATGATAGGTGACTTTAAATAGTGATATGAACTTCAATTTTTAAATTTTCTGAATTCAAATTAATGTGAATTTTCAAGATCAAAACTTATCTTTAAAATTATCCTTAAAATTCATAAATGTATAAAATTTAAAAATCAAATATTTTTCTAACATTGGCTTATAAAATTTGCTGTGAAAATTAAAATATAAAGGACCAATTATAAAAGCTATTTACATATAAGAAAAGACATGAGATTTTTAACATGAGATTTTAGAGCAAATATATTTTTAGCCAGAACTGCTTAACATATAAATCGATTATTATTAAGATCTATAGCTAAGAGGACCTCTGTTCAACTCCACAGATAAATCTGTGTCCTCTGTATTTTTATCTTTCATAACTTAAATCTTAAAAGTTTTCTTAGAAGTCTGTGAGATCAATCTCACTGTGACTATTACTCTGAATATGAAGTAAAATGTGTAATTGATTTTTTTTTTAAGGATGTGCAATAGAATGCTCATCCAGGGAGTCAGGTTCTCCCTCCTATTCTCCAATTCCACCCCTTTGTAGCAGATCACTTGCTGTGGTCTCTATATCTTTTCTGCCTCTGTTCCTAGGAACCTATGCATATCCTAGTGGTACACCCAACTTTCCTTCTGGCTATGGAAACTCTCAGTCCAACCTTCAAGAAAATAATCATTCCTTAGTGTCAGCTCCCAAAACAAAGAAACAATTTCTATCAGGAACCTCCAGTAGCCACACATGGCAGTATCTCATTAACATTTCCTGCCAGACAACCCCCAATCACTAGCTTTTCCTAAGAACCAGGGAGGGCAGTAGAGAACAAGAAACAAAGCACCTACCTAAAAAGGCAATAGCTGGTGTCTGAACCTAGAATTACAACCATTCAAAATCCAGATGCCTAGTTACCAGCTTAAGAACACAATTAAGAACCTCCAGGCAAATTGTGTTTCCCTTACCATCTAACAGCCCTATTATAGTACACCCTGACAAATGCAATACAGCTGAATAACAAGACAAAATAGCTAGTGTGACTTGTTTAAGGTCCTTAAGGAAGACATAAGTCCATAACAATATCACAGAAACATAATTGGTGCAAAAAAATGAATAAAACAGTTTAAGACATGAGAGTGAAAATAGAATCAATAAAGTAAGTCCAAATCAAGAAAAATTTTAAAATGAAAAATTTAATAAGTAAAACATGAACCACAGAAGCAAGAGTCACAAACAGAATACAAGAGAAGGAAGAGAGGATCTTGAGCATTGGAGACAAGATAAAACTGGATAATTCAGTCTAGGAAAATATTAAATTTATAACATTCAGACACAAAATAGCAAGAAAACTTAGATTTGAAGACCAAATCTAAGAATAATAAGAGTAGGGGAGGAAGAAGTAACATACGTCAAAATAGAGAAAATGTTTTCAACAAAACCATAGAAGAAAATTTCCCCAACCTAAAGAATGAAGTGCCTAAGGTACAAGGATCCTTAAAACAAGGATAGAAAACAGCAAATATACTAGACAAAAAATGTAAATTTTCCACTTCACATAATAATTAAAATACTACATATACAAAACAAAAAACATATTAAAATCTGCAAGGGAAAAAAGGAAATAACATGTAAAGGCAGACCTATGAGAATTACACTTGATTTGTCCATGGAGATTCTAAAACCAGAAGGGTTCAGAGAGATGTTCTACAAAATGTAAGAGACTATGGATGCAAGACCAGAAAGCTATGGTCAACAATATCATATTTTTTCAATAACAATAAGTGAAGAAAGAAGACATTATACAATAAAATGAAATTTAAGGAGAATATATCTGCAAATACAGCTAAACAAAATGTGCTAAAAAGAAAACTTTAATCTGAAGAGATTAACAACACCCAAGACAACACAAAGAATAAATAATATCAGATCTGCATGTTGCAAGAGTGTGGAAGAAACAAAAACTACCACAAGAAAATAAGAAAATATTGAGAATCAACAAACAGGGGTTATTCGTAACTCTAAACATTAATAATCCCAATTTCCCAATGTAAAGACAGACTAAAAGATGGATTTGAAAACTGGATCAATACTTCTGTTAGATACCATCTCGTAGTAAAAGTATGATAAAAGAGTCTAAGTAAATGGTCTCAAGAAGCAAGAAGTTTTTAGCAGTTTTAAATATGACAGAATAGATATCAAACCAAAACTAACAAGAAGAAATCGGGAAGGATACTCCACTATCATAAAAGGAAAAATCCACCAGGAGGATACCACAATTCTAAACATCTATGCACCAAGCACAAGAGCAAACAGGTTCATAAAACAAACACTTATATAGCTTAAATCTCATATTGACCATCAAAGGGTGATGATGGGTATAGTCATAAGAAGAAGAATGGTAATGGTAAACTCATATGTTTCAATTCATAGTCACCAGAGTGTGGAACTATTTGGTAGGATTACAAGAATCAGGCAGTATGGCCTTGTTGGTGGAAATGTGTCACTAAGGGTGGGTTTTGAAGTTTCTAATATCCATGCAAAGTGCTCTCTCTCTCTCTCTCTCTCTCTCTCTCTCTCTCTCTCTCTCTCTCTCTCTCTTTCCCCTCTCTTTCCTTGCCTGTGGATTATTGTGTAAAATTCCCAGCTATCACATTAGCACCATATCTTCCTATATGCTGCCATGCTCCAAGCCATAATAATGAACTAAGCCACAGAAACTGTTAGCAAGCCCACAATTAAATGTTTTCTTTTTAATAAGAATAGTTTTATATTGGTCATGGTGTCTCTTCACAGGAACAGACCAGTGAATAAGGCAGTAGATGACCTCAATAACCCCTCTTCCTAATAGACAGGTCATTTAAAAAAAAAGAAGAAATAATTAGAAATGTTAGTGCTAATGATGCCATAAACTAAACAAACAGAATATAACCAAATATGAATGGAATACTTAACCAAAACTACCCCCCCCAAATGCAACATCTTCTTACCACCTCATGAAACCTTCTCCAAGATGGACCATATAATTAGTTGGACACAGAGCAAGTCTAAAATATAAGAACCTTAAAATAATAACGTGTATTGTATCTGACTATCACAGAATAAGTCTGGATATCAACAACAAATATAGCAGAAATCTTACAAACTCATGGAAAGTGAACAATTCATGGCTAAATAAAAAATGAGGGCAAGACAAAAGATAGGAAAGGAATTAAAAATGTTTTAGGATTAAATGAAAATGAAAACACAGCATACACAAACTTATGAGACGCAACCTCAGAATTTCTGCCCACAATCCAATATCCAATTATGAATAAATGCCTAGATCATATGCTTTGGCTAGTTTCCCGACTATCTCCTAATTTACTTACTCATTTATTATGTATATGGCTGGTTTCTTCTTTTGAGTTTCATATATCTGGGTCCTCCAAGTCCAGGGCAAATCTTCCATAGACTGTTTATTTCCCCAAATTACAATCTGTCTACCAGAACATCCACCATCCATTTTCTGCATTTTTATAATAGACCATCCAATTTTTGTAAACAGGTGATGCTTTACACAATATATAAGAGATTCTCTCTATATTTTCCCCTTTAGTCCAATAAAAGGCTCTTTTTCTAAGATCAATAAATTATATACAATAAGAATAATTATAAAAACTATCAGGTAAGAATTTCATTCACAATGTCAAATCCAAATGCATTTGGAAACTTTGGAGAAAATTCTCTATCATCTATTTTCTCTTGGCGGGTTCATAATTCTGTACCTAAGTTATTTTCTATCATTAATTGCATTTCATAAACTTAAGAATATACTCTTAGACCTTAAGTCATTTTCATGAATCTTAAACAACTTGAGTTTAATTTCCAGTCTTCATCTCCATCAGAGATATAATAAGGAAATATTACCTTAGCAAATAGGAAGTACAGAACAAGCAGCTTCCAAAATTATAAAAATGAGAGAGGTCGCTAGGTACCTAGGCAGTCACTGTGTTTTCAGAGCATCATATTTGGCCTTCTTGGCACAGAATATCTGACATACATATATATCAGGAACTATAAAGGACTTGCCTACCTTGTCCTTTCAAAGTCCAGCAGGTGACTTCCCTGTATGCCATTTGTTCAGTTTGGACAGAATGTTGCCTGAAGTTGAAGCAAGGGTAGTATTATGTCCAGTAGCTAATTTGCCACATAGAAGCAAACTCCATGTTGAGGTTATCAATGCTCATCATTTTTGAAGTTTTATGGGCATGCTGCCAGGAGCAGACATGTTTCACTATCATGGAAAACCTTATGTTAATAAAACATCTTTAAAGGCTCTATTCTGTAGCTCTCTCAATTTTTAAAGACCATACACTCTCTGTAGTATATTTTAATAGGCAATATTGCTTGTTTATAGCTATTTATTGCCTCTTTAACCTAAAATTATGTTTCTGTAATTAACTATATTTCTATCTAACATGACCATAAGTTTGATTAGTTACCAACTTTCATTTTTTCAGTTATCCTCAACAGTTTGTAATAGTAGATTTCAAAAGGATTAGATGTTAATATTGCATATTTTAAAAATTATATAGATAAAATGCCTTAAAAGAGTTGAAACACACACACACACATCTTAAATTTGTATCACTATGTAAAGTTCATGCCAAATGGAAAATATTTGGCTTGTTGATGTTCTTTGGTCTAAAAGAAGATTCAATAATCTAGCTTTTAATCCTATTAATCTCATTATTTCTATATCCCACATTCTTCTTTTTATACTTTCTCTCCACCTTTCCTTTGATATTTGAAAGAATGATAGAGAAAAAAAAGAGAAAATGAAATCCCTGTATCTATTCCCTTATTTTGTTTCCTCCCTGTTCAAGGCTATTAACAACTTGTAACCAATCCTCCATAAATTATAACAAACATCCATCATTTAATGAATAACCAAAATCCATCTACCCCACCTCTTTGGAATGGGAGCATTGTTCTTTTAAAATTGCTTTCTGCTAACTGGAGGCATCATTTTCTTTTAGGGGCCCAAAGAAAATTGGGATACTAGCCAGTCTTAAGAAAACAGCATGCAGCATTTGTTGTCGAGTTTCTGTGTCCTGTGAAAGAGCAAGGATTAAATGAAGTCCGGCCTGCCTCAGTCTGTGATGCTAGAAGGATCTAGACAACTGTTTTGAAATTATCTTGGATGCTGGTTTTTTAAAAGAAGCTTCATTGAAGTAGTCTGAGGTAGGATCAGGTAGGATGCTGGAATAAATTTGTGTCAGCATCTCAGCATCCTTTACAGCATCTTCAAAGTAGTCTTGTACGGGAAGCTTTTCATTCATTGGTGTTTATCAACACCTTTACAAGTAATATACATTTCTGCATCATCATATGTGTGGAATGTGTGGTATTCACAATCAGCTAAAGATGATTCTTTGCCTTCAGTTTCTAATCTCAAGCACTTTCTTTCCTTCAGAAACTTTATTTCTTATTTTCAAACTTAATATTCCTTTCTATGGTTTATTATATACAGTTTCTTTTCTCTTTTATGGGTGTCAAACTTAATACCTTCTTGGTTAAGAAATTTGGGGCTCCTTAGTTATACCACAGCCTCAGGAAAATACTTATTCTGCCCTTTTGTGGGTATGCAGGCTCCTCATGCCAGCATCTGTAGCTGGTGTGCACCTCAGTTTAGCAGTCTTAGCAGGCTGATGACTGCTTCATCTCTCAACCATAACTGCTTTGATTGGCTCAAACATACAGAAATATTTTGTATGGGGTCTCTGACCCAGGGAAGCATGTATGCTACATACATACACCCCTTGTGGCTCTGCACCCATGTGTCCCTTGGTCATCTGTGTCAGTATGTCCCCTGACCAAACGCTTTCCAACCGTTCTGCGAAACCATCTATTGGGAGAAGTACTGGTAGAAGATCTAGCTTTTCTTTTCTTTCTTTATTATTCTTATTTTTTATTAGATATTTTCTTCATTTACATTTCAAATGCTATCCTCTTTCCTAGTTTCCTCTCTGAAATTCCCCTATACCCTCCCTTCCCTGCCCTGCTCCCCAACCCACCCACTCCTGCTCCATGGCCCTGGCATTCCCCTGTACTGGGGCATATAATCTTCGCAAGACCAAGTGCTTCTCCCATTGATGGCTGACAAGGCCATCCTCTGCTACATATGCAACTAGAAACACAAGCTCTGGGGGGTACTGGTTAGTTCATATTGTTGTTCCTCCTATAAGATCTATCTTTTCTATTCAGCAAGATTTTTTTTTTTTTAATGCACTGCCTCTCTGAAATTTTCCGTATCAGGAAATTGTCTTTTAGGAGTTCTCAGGCTCAGTATAATCTAGCGATTTTCTACCCACACTTCAGTTCCCAAGTAATGAGCCATAAGCTTTTGCTTGTTCTCCTATTGGCTCCTAACTTATTAACCCACTGATTCTAAGCTGAGTTGAGCTACATGGCTGATTTCTTCTCCTTCATTTTATAGGTACACTTCCCCTGAGTCTGGGGCAAATCTTCCTATATCTGACTATCTTCTAGAGTTCAAATCTCTCTTTCAGAACTCTCACCTTTTAATTCCTACCTTTTGCTTATAGGCCATCAGTTCTTTGTTGAAAGTGATACTTCTACACTATACACAAGAGATTCTCCCTACAGTGAGACACAGTGAAGGTGATTCTAAGAGGAAAGTTCATAGCACTAAGGAGTAAGCCCATAACACTAAGTGCCTACACAATACCAAAAAATATTTTGAAGAAACTCATACTATTAATTGACACCATATCTGAAAAGTCTTAATTGAATAACACTGAAAATGAGTAGATAGCAAAAAATAATGAATCACAGAGTTGAAAATAATAAAAGATAAATCTTAACAAATCCAAAATCAATATAAAGATCCAATGAAAAACAGAGTTGCTTTTTTGACAAAACTGATAATTTGACAAACCCTTTGCCAAATTGAATAAAAGGTGAGTAAAAATATCCAAATAAACAAAGTTATAGATAAAAGGGAATATAACAACAGATACAAAGGAAATCTAGAGACATACTTTAAATTCAAATATATATATATATATATATATATATATATATATATATATATATATATATTTGTAATATATATATATATATATATATATATATATATCCTAAAAATTAAATCTGGATTTAATAAATAATTGAAACAGACCCATGAGGCATAGTGAAGTAGACACAGTGATCAAATGTCTCTAAGCCTCCCAAACCCCAGTGCTGCTGGGTTAGCTCAGAATTTTGCCAGAATTTCAAAGACCATGTAAATATTTGTTCCTTGTGCTCTTTCTTTGTCTCCTTCTACTGTTTTTTGCTTTGTCATATTCGTATTTGTTTGTTCTCCTTTTTCTGTTTTTTCACTTTATTATTATTCTTTAGGAGCCCATTGGCTTTCTTCTTTTTTCCAGTAACAAAATGTTTTGCATTTATTTTCTTTAAGTTTTATATTTTACACAGCATGGGTTGCAATATCATCCATGTTAGAAGTTGAAAACATCTTTTTCTTGTTATTTCTGGTACACTATGCACTCTGTTTTCATAGTCTAACAGTAAAAGACATGTAGGTGCAGGCTTTAGAAAGCCCATTGTTTTCCTAATGAGAGACAAACAGGGTGTGGATTTGTATGTGGAGAGAAATAGGGAGGAACTTGCAAGAATATGGGGGAGGGGAAACAGTTAAAAATATTGTATGAATCTAATCTATTTTTGATAAAAAAAAAAAATAGAAAAGAATACAGATTTTAGAATGTATAATTGAGTGAGGCAGCCTGTGCACAATTTTATGTTTATGAGATATTTGAAATATAAAATCATTACCACAGGTAAAACATGGAAACAACAAGCAAAGAAGAGAAAACATAATTATAATTATAACAAAATTCAGTGATGTAGGAGAAGTACAGAAGAGAATAAAGAGAAAGTCAAACTAGTTACTCTCCAGCCAGAGACCCATTGCCCAATAGATGACCACTGTGGTTGCTATGAGGCACACCATTATTGGGCTTGCAGGGATATTAAGGGAAGCATCTTCCAGGACTTTAGTCTCTTGAGATGGAGTGGGTATTAACAATGTCTGTGCTATTGTTGTTTCTTTTGAACAAGTTATACAACCATTCACACACACCCATTACTAAGCACAATAAGTGTGTTAAAAATGTATTGTATATATAATAAGTATCTCAACTCCTCAATCAATTAACTTATGATTATTATTCTTTTGGAAATCTAATGGCTCAGTTTTAGAAGTCATAGAATTAAGAAAACAAACAATACCTCCTCCAATTTATGGGCGTTTATACAACGTAATCCTTAGTTTTTCTTTGTTTTGATCTTTTTCTCTATTTTGCTGTTGTTACTAGTAAATGGCTCTTTTATAAACCTTTAAATATTTATAATATGTGCTGGGTTGGTAAACAAACACTACTGCTCAGAACACAAATTTATCTCCAAATACAGAGAGTAGAAAGAAGAGATATGTAATACTTTCTGTCATGCAACTTATTATGACAGAGAAGCCGTTTTCTATGGATCTTCAATGGGATAAACAAAGCCACACATGTTCTGGGAACAACCGATGTCTGCAAGGCTCTAGATACACCAGAGACTATTCATAGCACTGGCAGTATTCTCGGTTTAAATTGAGTCACAGTATCATTATGTTTAACCTCATTTATGTACAAAAGACATATGTATTATGAAAAATTAAACACACACATAAATATGTATAGTTTTCAGACTGGTAAGCTAAGCCAAAATTCTCATTCAAATCACTTTCTAAGGACCAAAATCTCACTTTTGTGCAAACAGGCTCTCCAGTACAGACTTGAGTGTAAAAGCACAAGAGAGAGCCATCACGCTGCAGGCTAAGTGGAACTCAGATGTTGCTGCCTGCAGAGGTGGACCTAGTGGCCATTCACACTCTATACCTTGTATATGGAGCAAGCTGGCTTATACATTGTAAGTTATTCTTTTTCTTTTTTCTTTTTTTCTTTTTTCTTTTTTTTTCATGCACCACATCTGGCTATTCTTGCCAGAGCACAAGAGACACTGGGTAGGAAAAAGAGTGACATAGTGATTCAATGTTGACTTCCATGACCATTGGACAGAAATATACTTTTTACTAAAATTTAGGCAAGGTTATATTTGCTATACTGGTTAAAAGTCACATACAAAAGAATACATTCTCTATTAATTCTTTTTTTTATTTAAAACAACTTTGTGAACATGTTTAATTTCTTTTAGGTGACAATGGCAGAGAAAACAAAACATATTTTCATCACTTGGGAATGGCTTGCTATATCATGAGAACTATTCTTGCTATTTTTCAATGTAGAAATGCTTTAAAAGTTGAAAATGATTCAAAATAGCTAACAATTATTTATGTCTTCACCTTTTAAAGGAATGACTAGGATAGAAACAAATAGAAAGATTAATGTAAAGTATAGCATGAACTGTCCCAAAGATCCCTTTCTATCAGTTATCTCCTTATTTTATTCCTTTACTATTGGATAGTGAGTTAATTTGCTTTTACCTATTTAAAAAATGGCATCAGGTCTTATATAAATTAGATTTGTATGGACAAACAAAAATTTAATAACTACATTAAGAAAAAATTTATAAATATGATTTTGTATTCCCTAGTAGATTATTATTTCACTATTTTGAACGCTTGATTTTATTTTTACCTTTAAAATGTAAAATCATATTAACACAGTTCCATAATAAAAACTTAATTAATAAATATATAATGATAATTTCAGTAAAATATTTAATATCTGATAGACCAGTAGTGACAGTTTAAATGATTATGCACAATGTCTGACAGGGTCCATGCTACAAAAGTTTGTATCATTTCAAATAAACTCAGGCTATGAACAGAACTTGAACATGTTAAAAAAAAATTCAAGACAGCAGTAAAACTGCTTACTTTATCATGATAAATAGCTATGTCACATCCTGTCATAACCTTAAAGGGTTGGTAGCTACAAAGAAATGTATCATTTTTATCCCCTTTATATTAAACTTGACATTCGAGAAGTAGCAAATATATCTTTCATGTGAAAACTATGATGGCAAAGATTTTCCATCATGAAATGAGTGTGATATTGACACTGCTATTTCTTTTGAAAGAATAAATGCCATCTGTTTGTTTGGATACAGCAAATGTTAAGATGCTAAGAGAGAAGTCACAGACGCAACTGACAAATGGCTAGATGATGTCTTCTCAGCCAAGTGCACAGAGTAGATTTGAAATCAGAGGTATTGTAGCATGGAAGTATCCAGATGAAAATCCAAGAATACTGAAGTTAAATAACTCCTTCTCATCAAGAAAATAACAACAACAAGAAAATAATAATTGTTCATTTTTCATTCTCTAGGAGACTCTTAGAGGGACACAGAAGTATCTGAGATAGAGCATGGACTATAGCTAGATATGCCCACCATTCTTTCTTGACCCATACTTTGTGATGGTTGTCTTTGCTTACCTCATGGTTTCAGGCATGTCACTGGGTGCTTAATTACTATCCTGGGCATTCAACAGCGAAATCTAATTTATTATTAAGACATTCAACCCGAGAATTTCATGGAATCTCAATTAAATAGATGCCATGGTAAGTGAACCCAAGAAGAACAAAATCCATGGAATAAAAAAACAGAGAAAGAAGAATGTTAGGATCAAATTATGATTGAATGTATTTGGTTCATAGACTCATGTCCTTATAAAATTCAACTTATATGTTACTGCTGTTGACACTGTATATGCCATTGTTTTCTTCTTATTTTATATTTATAAGACTATCATTCAATTTTATAGTTATAAATGTCATTCATTTATAATATAGATAATTTTGTACCTACACATATCAAAACAAGTTAAGTTTATCAGAATTCTTGCTTCATGAAAATTTCTTGATAATTTTAGCAGAACTAATATTCAGAATCCAATTTCAATACAGAAATATTGATGTGGTAATTGAGCTCAATTTCATAAGCATTCTTAGAAGCTTGTTTTATCAGAAAGAGGTCAACCATAATATGGCTTTTTGCCTTATTAATTGAGCAAATGTGCATTTCATCCTATTCCTTATCAGGAAACACAGACTCTGAGGATATGGAATCATAAAATACACCTTTTACAGAACCTTGGTCTACACTGATATTAAACTATCTATAGTAAGTTTTCTATTTTCTTGATTCTGTGTTAGATATTACAGAAAACTTATGGACTTGGAGGTTATGGAAACAGTGACTAACAGATTTTTCCTTTCATATTCCTATTATTTTAAATATTTCCTCACAAATTCCCTACTATATTCACTTACATAAAACTCATATGTTATCCTTTATTTATGATCTATTGTCTACATTTTGCCCTTCTCATAAATGTCATTCATGTCTTCTGCTTTGATATGCTATTATTGATAGAGTTGAATTATTTTAACTAGTTCAACAAATACATGGACTACTCAGCTCTCTACCTAAAAGGATTCCCAATATCAATTCATCAACAAGCTACTGGTATTACAAGATTTTTGATCTGTTTTCAGAAAAATTTCCCAAATCTTTATTTGAAAATGTTAAGCCGGGCGTCGTGGTGCATGCCTTTAATCCCAGCACTCGGGAGGCAGAGACAGGAGGATTTCTGAGTTCAAGGCCAGCCTGGTCTACAGAGTGAGTTCCAGGACATCCAGGGCTATACAGAGAAACCCTGTCTCGAAAAACAAAAAAAAAGAAAGAAAGAAAGAAAGAAAGAAAGAAGGAAGGAAGGAAGGAAGGAAGGAAGGAAGGAAAGAAAGAAAGAAAGAAAGAAAGAAAGAAAGAAAGAAAGAAAGAAAGAAAGAAGAAAATGTTAACAGTTCTGTTGACACATCTGTGGTGCATAAGAATATGGTTTTCATACGTGATATATAGAAAACTGGTTTAGTCTAGAGAAAATGTGCCAAACAGACATTATCTATTCAAGGTTATTTCTTAATGAAATATATGAAAAAGGTTAGCCCTGATGTTTTCATGGATAAACTCAATTTTCTATCTTCAGAGAACTTTTTATTCCTGTCAAATTTATTACCTATATGTTTCTCTTGTTGCATGTGCTACCAGGACACTGAAAAGTCATAGACCCTCCCTGTATCTTTCTGTGATATTACTAAAGAATTTGATTAACTAGGTTGAAAATGCACTGATACATATATCCCACCGACTGAGTCTTTGGAACTGTTCCACAGGAAAATCACCTTTGTGATTATTCAATGATAGAAGGTATTCATATGCCTTCTGGGAGATCAGTTTTAGTGTATTCCTGTTTGTTGTATTTCTCTTCAGTAATTACATTTGTATAGCTGTTTATATCTGGAGATTTAGTTGCTAAATACTTTTTACACAATTTCTAACAGAGTATCAAGAAATTAGAGAATTTACCATAGTTTGATATCACTATAGATGAAGGTTTTTTAAAAGAAGTTTTCAGCCAAGCGTGGTTGCACATGCCTTTAATCCAAAGCACTCGGGAGGCAGAGGCAGGCAAATTTCTGAGTTCGAGGCCAGCCTGGTCTACAAAGTGAGTTCCAGGACAGCAAGGGCTTTACAGAGAAACCCTGTCTTGATAACAAACAAACAAACAAACAAACAAACAAACAAAAAAGCAAAAACAAAAACAAAAAGACATTTTCAAAGATTCCATATAACTTTAGAGTAAACATACTGATGGACACCAAAGAATGAAAGTGTATTCAAACATGTTGTGGCACATAAACATCTTTGTGTAAATGTGTAGGTATATGCTTGTGATTAATATCTATGTCATACAATGTGTACTTAGTAGTTATGTAGTTGACATATGATAAGGTCTTAAAATGAGTCAAAGAACAATTGGTGTTTGTGTGTGTGTGTGTGTGTGTGTGTGTGTTTGTATGTGTGTGTATATGTGTGTAGCTGGAATGAATGTGATTTGCATTAGCTGCATGAGTTTCAATTTCACTAGAATAAAGTTATGTATATTTCTGGTCTACAAGTTTGCTGTAAAATTTTCTCTCCTAGAAATAACAATGAAGTTATACCCATGAGAATTTACCAGTATGGTTAACTAAGTAAGAACTAAACAATGACAATATTAATAGACATGCTAACTCTGAGGGTGGAAATCTCATTTCAAACCCAAGAGCTACAGGCAACTAATGAGTTCTAAAAGACAGAATGAGCCTATCTAAGAAAGGTAGTCAACTTGGAAATCAAATACACAAGAAATAAAAATGGACTCTGGGGGATATATATATATATATATATATATATATATATATATATATGTCACAATAATAATAAAAAAGAGGCCATCAATTTAAGGAGTAGAGAAATATATGGGAGAAGTTAAGGCAATGGAGATAGATATTCTGTTTGAAAAAGTTATTTGCAGTGTTGGAAACAGAATGTCCTGAAGAGGTTATTATTTCATTTTCCCCCCTCCCCCATTATTTCATTTTTTTAAACTTAACTTGGTATTTAAAAAGTATATTTTTCTGGTCATATAGATTAAAGATCAGATTATTGCAAACTCTAGAATTCAGAAAAGAATATCTCTGACAAACCTCTTGTGAATATAATAAAACAACTTAACATTTTGCCATGTTCTTCAATTTGATTTGCAGGTATTTTGTTGAAAATGTTTTGTATCTATTTTCACTGAGGAACTGTGTAAATAATGTTATTGCTCCATTATGCCCTTATGTGGTTTGAGTTTCCTTATTATACTGACTTTAGTAAAATCATTATTTTCTTTATTTATGGATTGTTTTATTTAACATGCTAAATATTGTCCTGTTTCCAGTCTCCCCTCTGCAAACCCCCCATCCCAGCCCTCTCCACAATACCTCTAAGAGAGTACTTCCTACAAACCTACCTACCCACCCACTCCTGCCTGCCTCACCCCTCTAGCATCTCCCATCTCTGAGGTAACAAGACTCTCCAGGACCAAGTTCCTTTTCTCCCATTGATGCCGGATAAGGCAGTCCTTTGTTACATATGTAGTGTTAGCTATGGACTCATCCATGCATACTCTTTAGTTGGTGGTTTAGTCCCTGTGAGTTCTGAGGGGTCTGTTTATTTGATATTGTTGTTCTTTCTATGGGGTTGCATTCTCCTTCAGCTCTTCATTCCTTTCCTAATGCTTCCATTGGTGTCCCTGGGATCATACCAATGGTTTGCTGTGAGTGTCTGTATCTCTCTTAATAAGGTGCTGGCAAAGCCTCTCAGAAGACAACTATACGAGCCTCCTGTCTCCAAACACTTCTTGGAATTAGCAATAATATAGGTTGTTTGTTTGTTTGTTTGTTTGTTTTGCAGATAAGATGGATCCCAGGCTTGGGCAGTCTCTGGATAACCTTTTCTTCAGTTTGCTCCATGTGTACTCTTTTGTTTAGTGGTCCACCTCTGTATTTGTCAAGTTCTGGCGGAGCCTCTCAGTAGACAGCTATATTAGGCTTCTGTCAGCAATCACTTGTTGACATCCACAATAGTGTCTGGGTTTGGAAACTGTATGAGATGTATTCCCAGGTGGGGCAGTCTCTAGATGGCCTTTCCTTCAGTCTCTGCTCCACCCTTCATCTCTGTATCTCCTCATGTGGGTATTTTGTTCCCCTTCTAAAAAGGACCGAAGTATCCACACTTTGGTCTTCCTTCTTCTTGAGCTTCATGTGGTCTATGAATTGTATCTTGAGTATTCCAAGTTCTTGGGCTAATATCCACTTATCAGTGAATGCATACCTTGTGTGGATTTTTGTCACTGGGTTACCTCAATCAGGATGATATTTTCTCATTCCATCCATTTGCCTAAGAATTTCACAAAGTCATTGTTTTTAATAGCTGAGTAGTAATCCTCAGTGTAAATGTACCACATTTTTTTTAATCCATTCATCTGTTGAAAGACATCTGGGTTCTTTCCAGTTTCTTTGTGTGCATTAGTGTATACTGTGCATGTGTTTAATTATAACATCTTTTTCATTGGTTGTTCTAATAATACTTATGAAACCTCCTTCATCATTTCTCAGTTTCCTTGATGTAAAGTATTTTTTAACATTTAAACAGTGATATTTTCTTGAAATATCACTTTCAATTATGTCACCCTAAATTTGTGTCTGTCTTTGGTGAGAAGGTGTGGTTTACAAATACATGGATTTGTTTACTAATGCAACAGGCTAATCTGTTCCTTCTTAGAAGTAATTGAGACCATTAATATTCAGACTCACTATTGAAAGCTGGGTATTGATTCCTGTCACTGGATTGATTTTTTCTTGCTTTGTATTTTCTATTTCCTCACTCATGTAACTGCTGTCCTAGGATGCTTTACTCTTTCCTGTACGATTTCCTCACTTGTGTAACTGCTGTCCTAGCATGCTTAATTCTTTCCTGTACCATTTCCTCACTCATGTAACTGCTGTCCTAGCATGCTTTTGTCTTTCCCGCACTATTTCCTCACTCATGTAACTGCTGTCCTAGCATGCTTTATTTTTTTCCTGTACTATTTCCTCACTTGTGTAACTGCTGTCCTAGGATAATTTATTCTTTCCTGTACTATTTCCTCACTCATGTAACTGCTGTCCTAGCATGCTTTATTTTTTCCTGTACTATTTCCTCACTTGTGTAACTGCTGTCCAAGCTTGTTTTACTCTTTCCTGTACTATTTATTCACTCGTGCAACTGCTGTCCTACCATGCTTTTGTCTTTCCCATTCTATTTCCTCACTGTGTAACTGCTGTCTTAGCATGCTTTATTCTTTCCTGTACTATTTCCTTATTCATTTTGCTTCTGTCCTAGAATGTTTTATTCTTTCCTCTTCTATTCCCTCATTTATGTAACTGCAATTCAATCATGCTTTCTTCTTTTCTGTTCTATTTCCTCACTTGTATATCTGCTGCCATAGCATGCTTTATTCTTTCTTGTTCTATTTTCTCACTTTTGTAGCTACTGCCCTAACATGCATTATTCTTTCCTGTATATTTGTAGAATGAAATGTCAAAACAGTCATTTACCTGGATTAAGTTATCTTGATCCCTGAGATGTAGAGACTGTGTATTTACTGACATAAATACAGACACATAGATTGGTAGAATAGATAAGTGAAACCAGATATATATCTATGTATATAAAGTCATCTGCTTTTTTGAAAAAAAAAGTGTCAAGAAAATAAATTTAACAAAAGGCCCCTAAAAATTTTAATGTAAAAGCTGAATATCCAAAATTATAGTGAAATCAGATCTCATAATATGACCCTGTATAAATTCAATACCTAACAGCTTAAATGCCGTAGTATAAGTTTTGCAAGTCTGGAATAGTAAGCAATTTGTAATAAAGACAATTCAAAGTAGATACATAGGCAAGAGTATTTTAAATGGACTCTAATCACCAAGAAAATAGTGCCAAAAGTTGACAAAAAAAGATCTAACAAAATTAAAAATCATCTCCATTGTAGATATATTGAATGAAGAAATAACCCAAACAATGGGAGAAAAGTCTCTGCTATCTATAAATCTGTCTGAAGATTAATAAAGAGAATATACAAAGAATTAGAAATAAATAAATTGTAAGGCATAAATTCACCCAGTTAGTAAATGGAGTAATCAAGTAAATATGGAATTTTCAAAAGGTGAAGTATAGATAACTAATAAACATATGAAAAATATTAACCCAACCTAGCTATTAGGGAAAAGCAAATTACCACTGCCTTGAAGATGTATCTAACTCAATCAGCTTGGGAGTTATTAAAAACCTAACCTTTAGCAGCTGCACTTCAAAAAAGGAACTAGTACCCAGCATTGGCAAAGAATGGCAGAAATGAAATACCAAGAAAAGACAATTGCCAGTCAACCAATGAATTGGAAATTTAACAGAATAGTCAGTTTACAAGAAATAGAATGGTCAGTAACTATTCTAATAGGTGTTCAATATCCTTAGCTAGTAAGGAAATGCAAATTAAAACTACTCTGACATACCCCTTCATCCCAGCTAGAAAGGCTTTCATCAACAAATCTTACAACAGATATTAGAGAACATATGAAGAGAGAGGAATTCTTATTAAATGTTGGTGGAGGTGAAAATTAGTACAGCCATTAGGGGAACTATTTTGGAGATTTTTTCAGAATTAAAAAAAAGTTGACCAGCCAAATGTATAATGAATTTTTCACTCATAAGCATTTATCTAGAGAACTCCATATCCTATCATAGGCACATTTGTACTGCTGCATTTATCGCAGCTTTAATCACTACAGTCAAGATTTAGGATCAACTTAGTTTTTCAAGAACATTTGAACATATAATAAAAAGTGCTAATATTTTATGAATATACAGATAAGATAGATAGATAGATAGATAGATAGATAGATAGATAGATAGATAGATAATAGGCAGATTTTAGGGAAAATGGGTAAATTTTGAATGTATAATTAAGCAAAATCACATAATTTCTGAAAGAAAAAAAGCTACATTTTTCTTTGATGTGCAAAATCTAGCCAATACTACATGATAACAAATATATAGCTGGGTACACAATAATGTGAAGAAAACAGATCAGGAAAGACTAAATATAAGAGGATAAGAGGAAACTGAATTTAGGCAAAAGACACTGGAAATTAAAGAGGATATGAAGATAATGATTTTCTAGTTCTAATCATTTCATGGACTGTTTGAGGTGGTTGGTGTATAATTTCAGAAAGTATATTTGACACTGAAAGTATAAAATTTAATGTGATACTCCATAGTTTCCATTAAGAATTTATTTTTAAATGTATAGAAATTCCTCACATTATATAGATTTTGAATTTGATTATTGTTAGTGTATGATGGTAGTTTTTTTTTTAGCAAGTTTTTCAATAGATATAAATAGTATATTTTGAAATGAAAATAACTACTACTGACTGCCATGAAAGACAAAAAGGAACTTTACAAACACTGCTGGTGGGAATCTAACTAGTATAGCCAGTATGGAAATCAGTATGAATGTTGCTCTAAAAACTAAAAAAAGAAAAACAGTATATTATACAAGCCAAGTATACCACTCTTGAATTCATACCCAAAGAAATCCAAGTCAATATAGTGCACAGATACTTACTTCTGAGTGTGATTGTACCAAGAGTCATTAGGTCTGTGTTATATAATGAACTTACAGTGTTCAGTATCAGAGAAGCAATGAAGAAAATGTTGTGTATTCACACAGTGAATTTATTTCAATGGGACAAACA
Organism: Mus minutoides; assembly: GCA_902729485.2. Lineage (NCBI taxonomy): Eukaryota > Metazoa > Chordata > Mammalia > Rodentia > Muridae > Mus > Mus minutoides. The sequence goes on from LR750000.1 coordinate 424,437, forward strand.
AAGTTATGTCAGGTAGAGGAAAATGGATAGAACACATAGTAAAATAAGTTAATATCAGTAAACAAGTCAGGCTAAGGAAGGCAAATAACATTTGTATTCTTTCATTTGTAGCACATACATGTTGTGTATATATACTCTTTATAACATAAAACTATATACTATGTTAAAATATAATATATCAAAATATGTGTACATGACATGAAAATAGAAATGAAACCATGAGTGATACATGGAAACTAAGATGATGGTGGAAGGCTAAACTGGAAGATTGGGTTAATATGGGAAAAATAGTCTCAATATTCATTGTATGCTTGAATGAAAATGCTGTTATATGTTTCAGTGCCATAGATATGCACTAAAACAAACTAAAAATAGCTTATAAAATGGAAAATCCAGAGCAAGTATCATGCAGAGTTACAGGGGTCCATAAATGCCTAAAGTCATTCATTTTATTAAGTGTGAGCCAGTGTGGCAATGGAGAGCCTACAGGGAGTTTTCATGTGGAGTGAAGCATGTCCTTCAGGAGAACTGAGATTCCTATCAAAGTAACATATATAGAAATAATCTCACCCAGTGATGTCTGGGAGACTCATCCATCTCAGCCTTTACCTTGAATGAAGAAGGGTGAATGATCTCCTGTGAAAAATAATGCTGCTAGTCATGCCTTGTCAGAGTATAGAGAGCATATCTATGATGCTTGCATGTTTTTAACAGAGAGGAAAACAAAAGACAATCAGAATAAACTTATCAGTGTAAACTCGTTCCAAGTTAGCATTTCCATGTGTGACTAATTGATGAAAAACTAAAATGCATACCTTCTTAAACCATTGTACAAAGTATTACAACAGAAAACATATGGAATGCATTAATTCAGCCCATGTACAAGATATAAAAACAGTTGTGACACTCTGCAAGAGCTGTAAAGTTAGCCTGTTAAAAATAAGCAAGTTTTGAAGTTGTGAGATGCTAAACAATACACAAACTTTGTATACTTTAACATTGATAGAGAATATATAAACGTTATCAGTGAGCAACAGTTTGAGATGTCTCAAAAAATGAACAGTCACAAAAAGAAATGCATCTTGAAAAGAACATAAAAGAATTGATATCTTCCAAATAGAGCTGTTTTAGAAATGTCTCGTGTTTTTCTGAAATCTGAAAGGAGAGCTGTCCAATGTAATGCTTAAGGGATGGATGATGCGGCCATTAATGATATGGCAAGAAGAGGGAAATATTTCTTATACCTTTTTTGGTTATTAGTGGTTTGGGTTTTGTTTGTTTGTTTGTTTGTTTTGTTTTGTTTTTCTTTTTCCTTTCTATTTTATTGGGCTTAGAGGTCTCAACATACTAGCACAGTCCAAATGAAAGCCATATTGAAGTATCATATTAGTCACCATGGAATGGCATACTAAAGAAAGGAAGCAAGGAAGAAAAGACAAGAAGAAGAGAAGGAGGCAAAACCCATCATAGATCAACAGAACTTGATGACTCGGTTCTGAGGGCCTAAATTTTGGGAAAGTTCTTTTCCTTCCAGAGCTAAAGGCAAAATAGAAGTTTCATACAGAAAAGAGTCTTACCAGGAGATTGAGCACAGGAGATAGAGATATGCTGGTGCCAATGTGCCAGCCCAATTGGGGTTACATAAATATTGCATAATTTTTTATTTTCCACACTTACTGGTCTATGTTTTTATTATAAAATTATATTTGGGTACTTTTTATATAAAAGAGTTTTTAAGATCCAAAAATATATAGGTGCTAACATTAAAGAAATAAATATTTTATCATATTTGCCATTTCAAAGTACTAACAGCATTTATCTGTCAAATAACTGAAACTACAGAGGGTCCAAATAGCATACCTACATATCTGATTCAGCAAGAAATTAAATTGCTTTCTATAAGATCATAAAAATACACATATTCATTACTTATAATCATTATGTACTCCATACTAAATTTAATGACAAATGATATGGTTCCTTAAAAACAGCATTTGTATTAACAAATAGAAATGTGACGAGCCAATTCTTTGTTATGCTATTCATTTATAGGAACCTCAGTATTTGAGTAGAAAACAACTAAGAACACAAACCTTTAAGACATAAAATTTTTAAAAATGAGATTGTTTCAATAGGAGGAAATTTCATGTCTAGTACTAGAGAAATGGTCAAAAGCTGAGAGCTGGACAGTCACAGAGTAGAACCTGCTTTGTTATTTTTCTAAGTGTTCACACTGCTGAATTGTTTGTGCATGTACTTATAGACTTGAGATCTTTTCTTTTTAAAAAAAAAATTATTAGAGATTTCCTTCACTTAAATTTCAAATGCTACCCTGAAAGACCCCTATACCATCCTCCCCCTGCCATGCTCCCCTACCCACCCACCCCCACTTCTTGGCCCTGGCATTCCCATGTACTGGGGCATATAAAGTCTGTAAGACCAAGGGACCTCTCTTCCAAAAGATGGCCGACTAGGTCATCTTCTGCTACATATGCAGCTGGAGACATGAGCTCTGGGGGTACTGATAAGTTCATATTGTTGTTCCACCTATAGGGTTGCAGACCCCTTCAGCTCCTCAGGTACTTTCTCTAGCTCCACCATTGGAGATCCTATGATCTATCCTATAGATGACTGTGAGAATTCACTTCTGTATTTGGCAGGCACTGGCATAACCTCACAAGAGACAGCTATATCATGGTCCTGTCAGCAAAATCTTGCTGGCATATGCAATCATATCTGCATTTGGTGGCTGATTATGGGATGGATCCCTGGGTGTGGCAGTCTCTGGATGGTCCATCCTTTCGTCTTAGCTCCAAACTTTGTCTCTGTAACTCCTTCCATGGGTATGTTGTTCCCAATTCTAAGGAGGAATGAAATATCCACACATAGGTCTTTCTTCTTCTTAATTGTCTTGTGTTTTGCAAATTGTATCATGGGTATTCTAAGTTTCTGGAAAATATCCACTTATCACTGGGTGCATATCAAGTGACTTCTTTTGTGATTGAGATACCTCACTCAGGATGATACCTTCCAGATACATGCATTTGCCTAAGAATTTAATAAATTCATAGTTTTTAATATCTGAGTAGTACTCTATTGTGTAAATCTACCACATTTTCTGTATCCATTCCTCTGTTGGGGGACATCTGGAATCTTTCCAGCTTCTGGCTATAATAAATAAGTCTCCTATGAACTGAGTGGAGCATGTGTCTTTATTACCAGTTGGAACATCTTCTGGGTATATGCCCAGGAGAGGTATTGCTGGATCTTCCGGTAGTATTATGCCCAATTTTCTGAGGAATCGCCAGACTGATTTCAGTGTAGTTGTACCAGCATTCAATCCCACCAGAAATAGAGGAGTGTTCCTCTTTCTTCACATCTTTGCCAGCATCTGCTGTCATCTGAATTTTTGATCTTAGCCATTCTGACTGGTGTGAGGTTGAATCTCAAGGTTGTTTTGATTTGCCTTTCCCTGATGATTAAGGATGTTGAACATTTTTTTCAAGTGTTTCTCAGCCCTTCAGTATTCCTCAGTGGAGAATTCTCTGTTTAGCTCTGTAACTCATTTTAATGGGGTTATTTGAATTTCTGGAGTCCAGCTTTTTGAGCTCTTTTTATATATTGGATATTGGTCGTCTATCAGATTTACAATTTGTAAAAATTTTTCCCAATCTGTTGGTGGCCCTTTTTGTCTTACTGACAGTATCTTTTGCCTTACAGAAGCTTTGCAATTTTGTGAGGTCCCATTTGATCTTACAGCACTAGCCATTGCTGTTCTGTTCAGGAATTTTTTTCCCTGTGCCCATATCTTCGAGGCTTTTCCCCACTTTATTGTCTATAAATTTCAGTGTCTCTGGTTTTAAGTGGAGTTCTTTGATACACTTAAACTTGAGCTTTGTATAAGGAGATAAGAATGGATCAATTTGCATTCTTCTACATGATAGTTACCAGTTGTGCCAGCACCATTTGTTGAAAATGCTGCCAGTTTTCCACTGGATGGGTTTACCTCCCTTGTCAAAGGTTAAGTGACCATAGATGTGTGGGTTCATTTCTGGGTCTTCAATTCTATTCCATTAATCTACCTGTCTGTCACTGTAACAGTAACATACAGTTTCTATCACAAATGTTCTGTAGTAAAGCTTGAGGTCAGGCATGGTGATTCACCCAGAGATTCTTTTATTATTGAGAATGGTATTGGTTATCTTAGATTTTGGGTATTACAGATGAATTTGCAAATTTCCCTTTCTAACTCAGTGAAGAATTGACTTGGAATTTTGATGGGAATTGCATTGAATTTGTAGATTGCTTTCAGCAAGATAGCCATTTTGACTATATTAAATCTGCCAGTCCATGAGGATGGGAGATCTTTCCATATTCTGAGATCTTCTTCAATTTCTTTCTTCAGAGTCTTGAAGTTCTTGTCATATAGATCTTTCACTTCCTTTGTTAGAGTTACACCAAGGTATTTTATATTATTTGTGACTATTGTGAAGGGTTTTATTTTCCTAATTTCTTTCTCCTATTTTGTGGAATCATTTGAGAAGAGTTGAAATTATGTCTTCTTTGATGGTCTGATAGAACTCTGCACTAAATCCATCTGGTATTGGGCTTTTTTTGGTAGGGAGACTATTAATGACTGCTTCTATTTATTTAGGGGAAATGGAACTGTTTGGATCTTTAATCTGATCCTAACTTAACTTTGGTACCTGGTATCTGTCTAGGAAGTTGTCCATTTCATCCAGTTTATCTAGTTCTATAGAGTATAGCTTTTGGTAGTAGGATCTGATGATGTTTTAGATTTCCTCAGGATCTGTTGTTATGTCTCCTTTTTCATTTCTGATTTTGTTAATTAGGATACTGTCCCTGTGCCCTGTAGTTAATGTGGCTAAGGTTCTACCTATGTTGTTGATTTTCTCAAAGAACCAGCTCCTGGTTTGGTTTATATTTGAATAGTTCTTTTTGTTTCCACTTGGTTGATTTCAGCTCTGAGTTTGATTGTTTCCTGCCATCTTCTCCTTTTGGGTGAATTTGCTTCCTTTCATTCTAGAGCTTCTATGTTTTCTGTCAGGCTGCTAATGTATGCTCTCTCTAGTTTCTTTTCGGAGACACGCAGGGCTATGAATTTTCCTCTTAGGACTGCTTTCATTTTGTCCCATAAGTTTGGGTACATTGTGGCTTCATTTTCATTAAACTCTAAAAAGTCTTTAATTTCTTTTTTTTTTTTATTTCTTCCTTGACCAAATTATCATTGATTAGAGTGTTGTTCAGTTTCCATGTGAATTTTGGCTTTCGATTATTTATGCACTTATTGAAGATTGGCCTTAGTGCATGATGATCTGATAGTATAAATGGGATAATTTAAATATTTTTATACCTGTTGAGCCTTATTTTGTGACCAATTATATGGTCAATTTTGGAGGAGGTACCATGAGGTGCTGAGAAGTCATATCTTTTTGTTTTAGGATAAATTGTTTTGTAGATATCTGTTCAATTCATTTGTTTCATAACTTCTGTTAGTGTCCATGTGTCTCTGTTTATTTTCTGTTTCCAGGATCTGTCCATTGGTAAGAGTGGGGTGTTGAAGTCTCTCACTATTATTGTGTGAGATGCAATGTGTGCTTTGAGCTTTACTAAAGTTTCTTTAATGAATGTGGCTGCCCTTACATTTGGAGCATAGATATTTAGAATTAAGAGTTCCTTTTTGGTGGATTTTGCCTTTGATGAGTATGAAGTGCCCCTCCTTGTCTTTTTTGATAACTTTGGGTTGGAAGTCAATTTTATTCAATATTAGAATGGCTAGTCCTGCTTGTTTCTTCGAGCCATTTGCTTGGAAAATTGTTTTCCAGCCTTTTACTCTAAGGTAGTGTCTGTCTTTGTCTCTGAGGTGGGTTTCCTGTAAGCAGCAAAATGTTGGGTCTTGTTTGTGTAGCCAGTCTGTTAGTCTATGCCTTTTTATTGGGGAATTGAGACCATTGATGTTAAAAGAAATCAAAGAAAAGTTAGTGTTACTTCCTGTCATTTTTTATGTTAAAGATGGGAGTCTGTTCTTGTGGCTGTCTTCTTTTAGTTTTGTTAAAGGATTACTTTCTTATTTTTTTCTAGGGTGTAGTTTCCATCTTTGAGTTGGTGTTTTCCCGTTATTATCCTTTGAAGGGCTGGATTCGTGGAAAGATATTGTGTGAATCTAGTTTTGTCATGGAAAACTTTGGTTTCTCCATCTATGGTAATTGACAGTTTACTGGGTATAGTAGCCTGGGCTGGCATTTGTGTTCTCTTCGTGTCTGTATAACATCTGTCCAGGATCTTTTTTTGGCTTTCATAGTCTCTGGTGAGAAATCTGGAGTGATTCTAATAGGCCTGCCTTTATATTTTACTTGACCTTTTTCCCTTACTGCTTTCAATATTCTGTCTTTATTTAGTGCATTTGTTGCTCTGATTATTATGTGTCGAGAGGAATTTCTTTTCTGGTCCAGTCTGTTTGGAGTTCTGTAGGCTTCTTGTATGTTCATGGACATCTCTTTCTTTAGGTATGGGAAGTTTTCTTCTATGATTTTGTTGAAGATATTTGCTGGCCCTTTAAGTTGAGAATCTTCATTCTCAGCTACTCCTATTATCCGAATGGATGCTGTGTCTTCTGATGTGTGGGGCAATGGACTATGCACAGACAGCCTAGTCTCCAGTCATGCTGAGGTCATGAACCCCAGTAGGACCGAGTGGTGATAATTGTTACCTACTTGGGACAGAAGGCATTCCCTCATGTCTCCTGGACCCCTGGCTCCTGTCAAAGTTATTGTCCCCACAGCCCCCTCAGAAGTGTGTGGCTAACAGTCAAGTAGACTTAGACTATGTCCCAAGCTTCTGACCTTCAGGTTAGACTCCTCCCAGTTACCTAGCAACAGCAAGATAACAATCCCACTATAAGTGGGCCTGCTTGGCCTCACTTCGCTCTCTTGCTATTATTCTTAATCTCTCTCTCTCTCTCTCTCTCTCTCTCTCTCTCTCTCTCTCTCAGCTTTTACCTCTCTCTTTTTAAGCTTTCTTACTCTCCAGCCTTTCTTCTCTCTCTCTCTCCTTTCCCCCCTTCTCTCCTCTTGGCCATGGCCAATCTCTCTCTCTCTCTTTCTACCTTTTCTCTTCCCCCCTGCCTTTCTACAATAAAGCTCTAAAACCATAGACTGTCTCTGTTCATCAAGGCCTGGACTAAGGACTCTCACCTGCATGGGAACCTCTCTCCCTCTGCCCTCTTCCTGTATCTCCAAGGCCCAGAGTGTCACCCTGGGGCTCCTATTCTGTTCTCAGCTTCTCTGCCTCATCCAGTGTGGGATACCAGAGACTGAGAACCTCGTAATGGGGATCTGCCCCTTGTCCAACCCCTGCCATGTGAGGTCAGTGGCTTTACACAGCCAGATGCCCACCACAGGCCAGGTTGTAAGCGTCTGGTAGAGCTCCTGCATCTACCTGCCCAGAGCACAGGAACTCTGGCTGGATGTGGGCTCTCTCCATTCCCCCTCTTCCCCTACACCCACATCCCTGCACTGGTAGGATTACCTTACTAATAGATGACCAAGTGCCCATGCATATATCAACCGTACATATCAAAAACCAAACAAAACATCAGACATTGAGTTAAGAAGAAGGGCAATAACTGTTTAAAAGGAGAGCTGTATGGGAAAAAGAAGCAGTGGATCATGTTTCATTGTATAACTGGATGGATTTCTCAAGAATCAAGACAATTTAAAAAATAAGTTTAAAAAGTATTGGGTACTCTTGTTTAGATTGCTATGTATATTGTTTAAGAGAGATTCAAAAGCATGCCAGAAATACACTTGAGTAAAAAAGTAATGACTGGGCAAGCCAAAGAATAAGTAGCATTATCTCAGGTCAGTGAAAATATCTGGCTCAATGCATTTCATAGCTGTCTCTTCTCTATTCAGCCCTTTTCTAACAGATGAAACTCATTTCCATGACCCACTTTCTAGACCAATATAAGTGTCATACCCATCTGCTCAGGAATACTGATCTCATCTGTCTTAGACATGTTTAGCACTCAGCCTCAATGCTGGTTCAGCATATTCAAAACTCGCAGGGATAAAGACATCTCGGAGTCATGTGCTGCAGAAATTAAAGTACACAGTCCCAAAAATTAGTGATCCAGGAAAAGTGTGGTTACTTTATATGAAATTATTTGACAATCCACAGGTTTTGTAGTAGTTGTTGTTGTTACTTTCCAGAGTAATTATATAAACATAAACATCACACTATTGGATATATGTGCTGTAATGTGCTTCTGCTTAAAATTATGATTGCCTGGCACTACATTTTAAAACACACAGACCCTGAAACCAGTTTCACATAAAGTTTGTCTCATTGCATTTTAATTGACCAGAACACTCATTAATGAGGACACTAAGCTATTTCTTGTTCATAATATTTGGTTATTCCTTGAAGATATCAAATCTGAGAGTGAAACCACTTTGTGATAGTCATTCATAAACCATGCATTGTGTCTAGTTTTACAGATCATGTTTTCATGATCAGCAGAGAGAGAGTCTATTAAGCCACAGTTTACTCATGTCAATCTATCTTATCCTAGCTTGATATTTACACTAACCCTAACCCTATCACGATCTGGATCAATCCTCAATACTAATTCCCAGCTATATTATTTTCCTCTAGTCTTTCTGTTTGTCTAGAGAAACACATCAACCAGAAATGCACCTTTATACATGTCATTAGACCATTTCCTTTTACATATTTACTTTCCAAATCTCCATCATATAATGCATTTCTTTTTGAAGATGTTACTCTGATATATAATTCTTTACTTGCAAAATTATAATACAATACCTTGAAGAAAAATATGGATGATCTACTTAGTTATTAAGGGCAGAATTTTCCAACATATTCTAAGAGGACGTTATATGGATAATATCAACTGAGTAATTTCCATATAGCCACAATTCACAACTGTAGTCTCTAGTTGGGTGTCTACTTCAGGAAGCCAGATAATGTATTGAAAATTCTAATGGTTGTTCTAAGAATTAAAACTTGGAAATAAAAATTTGGTCCTCCATTATAACTAAGACTTCCTTGAAAGTATGAGAAATGTTTAATTTTGTGTTTTATATAAATTTGCTGACATTTGTAAATGAGAATTTGTCTTCTCAATAACATCTGAGACATTGCACTGAGGCATATGTGCAATTATTTTCTGAGTGGTGAACTAGTAGCCAAGACCTCACTGCAGGAAATGATAATAGATCATGAGTTGGCAGATTATGGCTTATAGTGGTGATCAACAGGACACTAGAAAAATTTCTAACACAGAGTCCACAAAGGTTCAGCAATGCCAGCGCATACAGGGAGACTAAGTGCACCCTGCCACCTAATAAAACAAACTTAACCCAACTGATATTAAAAAAGTAACAACTAATATGTCAAGGAAGTGGCTTCATGTAAACAAAAGTGCTGGCCTACTCCCCTCACCTTCCTCATTAGAACCACTAACTGTATGGAACGATACATTTGGACCCCTTTATTGCCACACTGAGTAAAAAAAAAAAAAACAGTTTTGAAAGGTCAATAGAAACACAAAGGTTCTACCCATTCAACAGAAAGACTGAGCAGATTTATTTTTGAAACCTACTCTTTTTAAGGATTTTGTCCTTTCCTGTAGTTCACACACTGAAATGAAAAATAGAGCATACTTGTTCCCTGGGCACATAGTCTCCTTACCAGTTACACAGTTTAACTTTCACGGCTGGAGAAACGATTGTGCATGTCTGGGTGGCAAAGCCTTTGAAAGAATTGATTGACTTGCTCATATTACCTCATATTATATATGGGATATATATTTCCATCCCTGTACCAAGATTCACCAACATCTTTCCTTCTTTGACATATTTTTCTTGAGCAGTGGTTGTTTTAACAATTTGGATTGGTGTAGACAGCCTATTTTAGAATTGATCTCCATTGAATGAATGAATGAATGTAAATGAATGCAGTGACTGTATGTTTCTTTTTTAAAGGTGTCCTTTAAAACCTAAAGCAGTCTACTAACTTTCAAGGACAATGTCTATAGAATAAATATATTGTGAGACTGGATTTTCCATAATTCATTATGCATTTATAAGTGTCACTGTGCTGCTGGTAATTAATTTCTCCTACATACATTTGTAAATTATCCTAATAAAGTCATATCTAATGAGTAGTGCCGTTCACAGAAGAGATTATGTTGGTAATGCCATGCAAATCTCTAAGCTTTACAAGGCAGCTATCATGAACACTGCATATTTGAATCACCAAATTATTCAGGTTGTGATACAAAGTTGTATGCATCAACCATAAAACTATAGCCAGCAATCCTACTACTTGAGCTGAAGTTTTACAATGCATCTGAGAGAATACAGTCACTGTGCTGAGTAAAGTAAAAGTGTACAACATGTAAAAAAATTTTTAGAATTTTACAATTGCATAGGAAGTAGCTTATGCAGTAGATGGTATTTATTATGTCCATATTTTTTGGTAATCACAATTTTTAACATTTTATAAGTTACTAACTTGTTTAAATTCCACAACAGCTGAATAACATGAGGACTACTTTATCAGCAGCCCTTCATCGGGGAAAAAAAAAAAAACAGTATTCAGATTACTTTTATAGTTTACTCAATCTAGTGAGTGATGTAGCATAGCTTTGACCTGAGTTGCCTGATGCCTGAGCTCTATTTCTATACACCTACTTCCTCTGCTGTGTTCCTTTAGAATACTTTGTTTAGAGCTCCTAGGCCTACCTGCCTACCAGTAGGGTTTCCCATTATAATAAAAAAGGAAAACCTTCCCTGCTGAACTGTGTCAGGCAAAGGAATGATTAATACTTTGTTGTTCCTGTTGTACACTTTAATTACACATCAATGATGCCATGTATAAACAGAAGGAATCACCAAAAATTGAAATAGGTCTGTTGATAAAGGATGTGTGCTGTTGGGTGGTAATACTGAAGACAAAAAAAAAAAAAAAAAAAAAAAAACATTCTGAGTGGAAAAACATTTGGTCTTAATATTTTGTCAGAGCAGGAAAGCACCATCCAGGGAATAATGGAGCTTCAACTATAATATCTATGAAGGAACACGACCACTGTGAGTAGATATGAAGGGTGATTCAAGGTGAGATTCCGTAAGACTGGACACATGTAATTAGTGGTCTTAATCATAAGTTTCTCTAGCCTTGTTCTGATATAAATTCTCTTTAAAAGAATATTTATTGATTTGCTAAATTGTGTGTGTGTGTGTGTGTGTGTGTATGAGTGTGTGTGTGTGTGTGTGTGTGTGTGTGTGCGCGCGCAGGGGGAGCACTCATTTGCACAACTGCAAGAAGTGTGCTTGTGCATTTTGAATGCTTGCAGATACACACCATGCATGGTTCATGTAGAAGACCAAGGATAACTACCATGAGTTTTTCTCCCATGCTGCCTTGTGGGATCCAAAGATGAAACTCAGGGCTTTTCTGGGGACCCAAGAACCAGAACATTCTTCTCTTTTCTTTTCTTTTCTTTTCTTTTCTTTTCTTTTCTTTTCTTTTCTTTTCTTTTCTTTTCTTTTCTTTTCTCTTTCTTTCTTTCTTTCTTTCTTTCTTTCTTTCTTTCTTTCTTTCTTTCTTTCTTTCTTTCTTTCTTTCTTTCCATTTTCATGCCCTAAACCCTCATAGACATTTTAATATATCATAGGGCATGGCTGTTTTCAAAAAGATTCTGTTAGACCACAGATCACATCAATATATTGATGTTTTAGGAATAATACTATACCACAGATGGAAGTTATTGGTGTTATGTAGCACCAGAAAGGGAGAATTACACAAGACTCAGTGAATGGCATGGAAAATCCAGAGGAAGGTATATAAAAAAAGTAGAAAGAAGCATTCAATTCACAAAGTATCAGGGTGGAGTTGTCTTCTGCATGGGGAGAGTATTGCATTCAATATCTTTGGTAAGGCAGTTTTTTAACTTAGTAATTTGGTTCTATTTTTTCCTACTGAAATATTCACATTATCTAAATCTTTTATGTATTAGTGAATTCTTGCTTCTCTCCAGCATCCACTTGTGTGGTTTATGCAAATAGAGAGGGTATGAATTCACTCAAAATGTACTTTAAATGTAACCAAAATATCTCTCTTTCTCTATCCCTCTTTCTCCATCTCCTCTCTTCTCTCTCTAAAATGTCTGTCTTGCACAAGAAATCTCATGTTTTCAAGTAAGCAGTAGTCATACTTACTTGAACTTGTCTCTCCCAGGGGCACCAAATCTATATTACCTGACTGAAGCGTAAGCAGTCAGTTCACCCCTGATGACTTACAGCTGCCAAGGGAGCTGGGAGGTAAAGGTTTTTGTAAACAGTTTTTATCTCTGTGATCTCCTAAGTTTCTGTAACTTCTAATTCTGTAACAGAATTGATTAGTCCTCACTCTGAGAGCTCTGCATTAACACCTCTGCAGCAGCTTTACTCAGCACCTGACTTGCTATTAGTCAGGCTGTCATGGGACTCGCAAGTTCCAGAGACTAATTGCCAGAGAACATTTAATACATGACCTACCTTGGATTAATTCAGCTGAGTATGTCACAGTTTTAATAGTACAACTTAGCAAAAACTGTTTCTCAGACTTGAAAACCATGCTTAAAATGGAGTAAAGAGAAAATATTCAGAACTTCTTGTTTCAGATAACATTTCTTAGGCAGGCCCTGAAAAAAGTATCATAAATATGACAGAGGGGAAGATCTGGATGCAAAAGCACGGGGAAAAACAAGTATGCAGAACTGCCTGGATGGTGGTACAGCAGTCTTTCTATGCATTTTCAATTTTTTCACAAGTCTGAAAGAATTAGACCACCTCTCTCATTTACCAAGGCTTGACACTTTCATCCAGACCAATTCCCTCTAGAATCTCGCCACCCTTCTCTCTCCCACCATGTCCAATCCATCAAGAAATTCTCCTAGCTCTGCTTTCTGTGCATCCAAAATCCAAATATTTTTCATCACTCTCACTCAAAGTACTCTCAGCAGCCTGCTTGAACTCCAGCATGGATCCTGCCAACACTTCAAGAACCACTTTACCATACATACATCTTATTTTAGAATCTGTGACCTTTTAGAGTGCTTGAAAGTTTACATTTTATTACAATTATTATTATTCTCAATCTAACTGCTAAACTGTAAATTCCAAGTAGATAGTGATTTTTCTTTTTCCAAACCTTGCATATACTACAGAAGTCTAGCGTGCTCTTACAAGTACCTAGTTTTGCCTGGCACATATGAGTATAGAATAAAATAAATTCAATGTATATTTAAAAATTACTGACTTGTGCTTAGTTCTAGATTTTAAAAAAGTATTCTTATTCTTAAGAATTTGCCTACTGGACATCAGCTAGAGCTATCAACTGACATCATCTGTGTTAATTTTGAAACAATAGAAAGTGTTCATCTTCAGCCCAATCTCCCTTAATTGAATCAGCCTTATACAGTTGTCCTGAAGACTGAATAGTTCTACATAAATTGTGAGCTTGTGATATTCCAGAGCCAGGACTCAGACCCAAGGTATACTTCAGAGTCAGTTCCTCGAACTTCTTCACAGTAAAATGTAAGAAGTGGCATCTGGGTACTTCTTACTCTATGTTCCAAGAGTATAGTTTAAGAGAGTATTCACTAGAAATAGAGAACTTCACCACTACAACTCTGTCTTTGATTTGAAAGAATGTGTGCATTAGGAAACATGTTCAAGGTAGCTGGTTTTGGACATCGAACATGGCATTTCACAAGATGAAATAAGTCACCACACCATAGAGACCATAAAACTTGAACCAAACAGACTCTTGAATTAATTTATTCAGCTAGCACTGTTCTGATACTGCATAGAAACTGAGGCCAAACTGGCATTCAGCTCATTAAACTTCAGATAATCTGTAGTCTGACTACTCAGTAGTAACCTCATCTGACATCAAAACAGTAGAAGCCTAAAATAGTAGACAATAAAATAACAATCATTTCTAGTAAATGCATTCTCATTTATGATGTCTGTCAATTATCTTTAATAATTCACTTGGGGTTAGACTTTGTTGTTCTTATATTGCCTCAATTTCATGTTAACACTAAGGTATCTATTTAATTAGGTAATATTCTTAGACCCATGGTCTAGATGTGTATTTTCAACATGGGTTTTAGCCTCTATAGTAATAATTAGTGTCACTGTATTCTTTGCACTAGCCCATATACATCTTGTATTTATAAGATAGGGTTGTGTAAAAGGAGCTTGCTGGCAGAGAGGCCACCTATGTGAACAGCACAAAGCAACACAATGGCCTCACCCAGTTCCTTTTACCTTTCCACATTTCAAGATTCAGCCTGGATAAAACATTACTGAGAAAGAATTTCTCATCAGCAATAGAATAAGTGCCATTCACATTTGGAAACTCTCTTTTGATTATCTTCTTTGTGAAGATACACAATCACTGGACTAATAAGAACTTTGACCAGTGAAAGGAAAATTGTGACTGAATACACTGAAATTTTAATGCACAATGAATATTGCCTAGGAAAGAGTAAATATTCCATATCCTTTTTCTATGATTTGAAGCAGTTCTAGAATATATCATTGTCTATTTCATTGGCAGCATCTCTTCAGTTTACTAACTGTTGCTGTCAACAGATGATACAGATTTCCAAGTTATGATTTGAACAACTTCAACCCAAGGCAAAAAAAAAAAAAAAAAAAGTCAGAAAGTATTTTGTATAGCACGCAGAGATTTTCCTCATGGTTTTGGCCTTTCCTTGGTTCTGTTTCTTATCGAGAAAAATCCATCAAGGCATGAGAATCACCTGTCAAGTTGTGATGGCTCTGTCACCTCTGATAGGAATGAATGGCATTCACAATGATTTGAAGAGTTCAAGATCAAGCCTGTTTCCCCAATGCAATTTTAGTAGTCAAGCCAAAATGAGTCTTTTTGGGGAAAGGCTGGTATCACATTCTCAAATGCCTCGGCCCTCTCTGGATGTGACCTTGTGTGTTTTACTTTATTGGAGTGCCTAGGCTCCATATGCACTCAGAGACCTTTGCCTACAGATATTATAAATACTCCAAAGCTTATTAATTCTAAATTCTAACCTGAAAACCTAAAAGCAAATCAGCCTACACCATTTCAAAGAATTGAGTTGGTTAATTGCATAAAGCAAGAACTGGGGATTATGCCTACTTTCTATGGATTCTTGAACTTTAGACAGTGAAGAATAGCAATTTAAAAATCAATATGGATTTAGGCATGTTAACCAAATTAACATTGCACTCCTGTTCACACCTTCTCTTTAATGAGCCTTTTTATTTTCTACAAGACTGATCATTATAATTATTATGCTCTAATTAGTTAGATAAAGTGAATTGCTTTTGTTCAGTAGGTTAGATACTACAGTGAACTTGCATACCTAATAAATTATTCACCTGGTGTTCAGATTCAGATCACAAATAAATAACATTTTATTTAGAACACACATTTACTTTAAAGTTTCTAATTTATGGATTTCTTCCGAGTATCAACAACTTATGAAAATTCCCATTACTTTTATATTTAGTTTCTCATGCTCTTTCACTACTTTTCTGATATGTCCATGAAATAATTTTCAGCAGAAGAAAACCATGTTTTGCTGTGGATGTCTGTGTGACCACAGGAGATCTTGCCCAGTATTAAAATGTTTATATTTAGAGGACTTCAATATTTGACTATGTGATTAACAGATTTTACTATTAAATTGATTCCAGAGTCCACAGAGCCATGGATTTAGTTGGTCCTGGTTGACCTGACCTTCAACATACCCAATAATAACTTATACATAGATTTTAGTTAAAATGCTATTTTGTCTTTACTTTTTGCCTTTCAATTCCTTAAACACAAAACAAAAGGTTACCACTGAATTTCTTCATGTTAAAATAAAACTACTGTAGAATTTTGAAGACAACATGTTAACATTAAGTCATGACGCACTACTAGCGATGAACATGCCACAGCCAGTAACAGTGCTTTCTATAGAAATGGATCTTTTTCTATCAAGCTCATGTGTTAGTAGTTAAACAAGGGTTTTTCTTACTTAATATTCCTGCTATAATTGGTTATTGATTAAAAACTAAATTTCCCTTTGCCATCATTGCAAATATACCTTGAGGAGCCAAAGGATTATTGCTGGAGAAAATCTAATTAAGCTACATACTGTTTTCATATATTTAAAAACTTTGATACATTTATAGCATCAAGTCCCAGCCCTACCTTTGCTAATATTTACTGGATGTCTGTTATGACCATGAGAAAGCCCTCCAACACACACACACACACACACACACACACACACACACACACACACACACACACATTCAGTTGTCCAATTTTGAGAGCAGTGTCTGAGTTAGTATGAACCTAACCTCTTTTATTTTTATTTAGCACCATTATACTTTATTTTTGCATAGTCACACAGTAGTCTAAAGAAAGGTTCTTTGGACTCAGAACAAGATTTAATGTTTACAGCTGTAACATACACAAAAGAAGTTATTCTCAGTAGTATAAATTCTCAGCTATATTACCCAAGAACCTTCTTAAAAATTTTAATCAATGATGCTTTGGTAAATTACTGTAGGGCATTGAAGTAATTCAGGGTCTATAGGGATAGAGGACTAGAGTTTGTGTTTACATGTGTGGAAAGAGATCTATCCTAAGGAATTGGATTGTGCAGTTATAAGGAGCTATAGTTGGCATAATCACAGAAGTAAGTCTGTAGCTATTGACATGGGTAGCAAGGCCCAGATGAATTCTGAATGTGCTATGCTTGAGAAAGAAAGGAAATATTCTCAGATTTTCAACTGATGGGGATGTACTCTCACTCAAAGCTCTCCAAACTTAAAAGTCCCATTCAGTGGAGAAGTGTCCATCTTTCTTCACATTCTCACCAGCATCAGCTGTAAGTTGAGTTTTTTTATCTTAGCCATTCTGACTGGTGTGATGTGGAATATCAAGGTTGTTTTAATTTGCATTTATCTGATGACAAAGAATGTTAAACTTTTCATTAAATGCATCTCAGCCATGAGAGATTCCTCAGTTGAAAACTCAACCACTTTGAAAATCAGTTTGGTGGTTCCTCAGAAAGTTGGACAAAGCTATACCACTCCTGGGCATAGATCCAAAAGATGCTCCAACATATAACAAGGGCACATGCTCCACTATGTTCATAGCAGCCTTATTTATAATAGCCAGAAGCTGGAAATAACCCAGGTTCCCTTCAACAGAGGAATGGATACAGAAAATGTGGTACATTTACACAATGGAGTATTACCCAGCCATTAAAAACAATGACTTCATGAAATTCTTAGGCAAATGGGTAGAACTAGGAAATATAATCCTGAGTGAGGTAACACAGTCACAAAAGAACACACATGGTATGTACTCAATGATAAGTAGATATTAGGCAAAAAGCTCCTAATACCCATGATACAACTTACAGAGAAAATTAAGGTCAAGAAAAAGAAAGACCAAAGTATGGATTCCTTGGTTCTACTTAGAAGGGGGAACAAAATAATTACAGGTGGTAGAGGATGGATAGGACTTGGAGGGAAGAGAGGGTAGGGAGAGGAAAAATGGGAGGCAGGATCAGGTGTGGGAAGAGACAGGGGAGTTGTACAGAAAGGGTCAGGAAATTGGACAAAGGTGTGCAGCAATGGGGGATGGGGAACTGAGGGTAGCCAACAGAAAGTCCCAGATGCCAGAAAAACAAGAAGCTCCCAGGACCCAATGAGGATGGCTTTAGTGGTAATACCCAACAAACAGGAGAAAGAACCTGTGGAGACCATATACAGAGGTTAGGCATGGCCCCTCCTTCAGGGATGGTACTACCCACTCTTATCAAAAATTGCAATGCAGAATTGCTCTTTTCTAAAGGAAATACAGGGACAAAGTTTGGAGCAGAGCCTGAAGGAAAGGCGATCTGGGGACTACCCTACCTGAGGATCCATTCCATATGCAGCCACCAAACCCAGACACTATTGCGAATGCCATGAAGTGCTTGCTGACAGGAGCCTAATATGGATGTTTCCTGAAAGGCTTGGCCAGAACCTTACTGATATAGATGTGGATTCTTGAGCCAACCATCAGACTGAGCAGGAGGACCCCAATGGAGGAGTTAGGGGAAGGACTGGAGGAACTAAAGTGGTTTGTAACCCCACAGGAAGAACAAAAATATCAACCAGGCAGACCACTAGAGCTACCAAGGACTAAACCACCAACCAAAGAGTACACATGGAGGGATGCCTGGATCCAGCTGCCTATGTAGCAGAGGATAACCTTGTCTGGCATCAAAGGGAAGGGAGACCTTTGGTCCTGTGAAGGCTTGATGCCATACTGTAAGGGAATGCTAGGGTGGTGGGGCAGGAGTGGGTAGGTGGGTGCAGTAGTATCCTCAAAAAGTCATGGAGAAGGGAGGTAGGATGGGGGTTGAAGAAGAAATGAGGAAGTGGGATAATATTTGAAATGTAAATAAACAAAATAACCAATATTATTTTTTGAGTCCCATTCAAGTCACCTCCTTTTATTTGCTACACAGAATCTACTCACAATTCAATGTCTTGAATATGTGGCATGTAAGTGCATCTTCTTTAACTCTAACATGCTAACAAATACAATGACGATATCATGTTTGTACCTAACAGGCCACAGCCTAATTGTGCAAACCAGAAAAGCAGCAAAGTCCTTGTCTAATGGTTACACTTATTGATAAGCTGACACTTAAATATTTACTAAAGTTAACAATGCTGAAAGACTTTGGCATAAAGAAAACCCATCATCTAATGTAGGGTAAGATAAAAGAGAACAAAACCATTAAAAGTGAAAAATGAAATCAAAGCTTGATGACAAAATACTCCTTTAATAATAATGACAAAAGAAGACTTACAGTTAACATTCTTCTGTCTGGTCATATGCTATGTGGAGAGCAGATAAAGTCCTGAGTGAATATTTATGATTAACATAAGCATGATCATGTCAAGGAACCCAATAAAACAGACCAATGGAAGTAGCCAGGCCTTCCCCAGAAAAGGCTCTGAGGAGTTCCAAAAATATTACCATGGTGAAAATGTTGAAAAACAGTAGACATCTTTGGCTAAGAGAAGTGTATGCAGAAAGTTATCTACTACACCTTTCTCTTACTAGATGTTTTTTGTGTGTAGAAATGGTCAATTTTAGCTTCTTCCTCCTATATGATTGTAGCCTAAAGTTGCTAACCTATAAACGATTCTTACCAATCTTAGATAACCCTCCAATTCTACATTTGTGTTATATGTAACAAGCACACTGAGTTCCTAGGCTGCTGTTGAGTTGCCAATAGAGTGCACAGCCATGCTGATTCCCGCTTTTCTATATGACTGTCTATGGTTTTTCATTCCTACCACCCCAGTCATTTAATCCAAAAACTCTGTAGGGTGCTGTAATGACCACTGTTGGTATTTACAAGTAGTTTCTTTTATAGCATCTCTAAAGTTAACAGGCATCACTGCTGGCACTTGTCTTTTCTCTGGGGGTTGTAGGAAGAACAAGATGCACATACTAAATTACTAGGGATAACTGTCTTCACTTGAAGTAGTAAGAAGAAAGTTATCAGCATATATGAATCTTAAAATAGAATCCTATTATTCATTGCATTTAGGTTTCCAACTTCACTGGGTATGTCTCCTGTTAAGAGGTCAGACCTATAAATAGCAATGGTACTTATCTAAGGATTGTGGCTGTTCCAAGAAAACTCTTAGCCCTGTTGAATACAAATCTTATGCACTCTTACAAAATGGTCAGCTGTATCTCTGGTGTCCAATATAACAGTCTAATCTGCCTGAGTCTTTGAATCTCTTTCACTGTATCCAAGGAAAATGAACATTATGAATTTGCTTATAATACCTTAATCCTTAGTACATGTGTCCATGCTTCAGGAAGATGAACCAAAGCAGAGATCCCTTTCTCTTCTGTGCTTTACCATATATATGGAATTTGTGCTAATTTAGTCTGAATCCATAAAGTAGACATAGCCTATTGACATTCATTTTTCTGTTAACACATACCTGTCATACATGTTCCCACATGTATCACAAATTTTTGTCTGTACAAATATAGGAACTCCAATAGTTCTTTTGGAAGATAGCATGCCTCCTCCTGCACCATACTACAAATACGCTCTTTGGTATGTTACCCTTATCTGAATGTAGCTATAGGTCAATACGTGAGGAAGAGAAGGGTCCTGAGAAGCAATACCTTCTTAGAAGAAACTATTTAAAATTCCCTAAACAATCTTTGGTTTATATCTTCATGTAACTGTGGACCTCCTCCTTTTCTTGACAGATGACATCCCCAGAATTTATGAACTTTAGTATCTCTGGTTTAACAAGGTCTTACTGTGCTCATGTGTTTATGTTCCTTCCTTGTCCAGTGACATTCAAGAAAACATAAGACCTTATTATACTCATTTGGTAAGATATTTAAAAGTACCATATCTATGGGTTTTCACATTATCATTTTTGTGAGTATTTGATTGAGATAATAGAATGCTAAGAAATTTTGTTTCTTTTTGCCAGACAAAATCATGTTATGAAATAAATTCATCAGTATATTTAAATCTAATTAGATTAGAATATTTCAGAAACTCTATAATCCATTAAAATAATTTATCTCTACAATGTTGTTCCTTTGTAACCATCCTTGGTACTAAAATATATACTGGTTAAGGTTTCCCTGACAATCAGCATCAGTAAAAAATGTGTTTGTGTATAAAACAGGAGAAGTGGTAAGGAATAAGAAAGAGGCAGACAAAAAACCCAAAACTCATAATGAATGTACTTCTATAATTATAAATGCAATTATGTCTTAAAAATTTGCCATGGACTTGGTGTCTCTTCACAGCAATAAAATTCAAACTAAAATAATTACTTTTAACATCAAATAATCTATTGTCTCTGAATT
The DNA here is from genome assembly GCA_902729485.2 of Mus minutoides. Taxonomy (NCBI): domain Eukaryota; kingdom Metazoa; phylum Chordata; class Mammalia; order Rodentia; family Muridae; genus Mus; species Mus minutoides. The sequence continues at coordinate 445,452 of LR750000.1, forward strand.
ATGTTTTAACATAATATTTTTAGGAATAAATTCAGTAATTTAATATTCTTTTCTTCTCTTTAGAACAGAATTTAAATCGTTGTTATCTTCATAAAATGAAGAGAGTGTAATCATGTTCAGCACCTCTCAAGGAGTAGAGATGACATTTCTTTTATAAGAAATGTGAACTTCCCTCTTTTTGCAGTCAATAAGCTGTGTTATAAAAATACTTATTTATCAGAATGTAAAAAGGCAGAATTTATGTATATACATTGGTGCGTTAAGCTGACAGAACAGTGAGACATACAATTGAGAAGAATGTATTAGCATCTCAGGCAGAGTAAAAGAAAATAAATACTGCAGGCCCTCCAGCCATTGCCTCAAATCAAACAGCAGCTACTACACATTATCCACAGAGAGCTCTGGGTGGGAGCTCTCTCTCTGGAGAGGAGGTCTCAGTCTGGAGAGATCCATGAATGCTCTTCAGCAACAAATCTCCTGGATAGCAGTGGGTATGCTTTATCTAGTCCTGAGTAATACTACTTGTGCCTGGTGTATTGCCACTTTCCTAAACTTACATTATATCTAGCTGCATTCTGAATATTTATCTTTTTACCAGCAGATATGTAGAGTTTTCTCTCTTCATGAAAAGTTTCTATATGTCTATATCTATCTCTATCTCATCTATCTCTGTTATGCACACTCCAGAGAAGTCTGCTTGACAGGCAGAGAGGCCTGGAAGCACTCACGAGGCAAAGAGTTTCAAGGAAACTCAACCTCCTGGAACCTTGGCATTCTCATAACCCGTATACTCATGCCCTACCCCCGCATTAGTCTGGTGTGAATGGCAGTTGCTCCGGAATGACAGTTGCTCAGGAATGGCAGTTGCTCGGGAAAACCCGGACTCCCTCTTCAGGCCCTCCTCAGGCAATAGTCCCTCCCGAATGGGCAATATGCTAATGAGGTGTGGCTTGTGACACCAATGAATGGGCAATATGCTAATGGGTGTGGCTTGGTGCACCAAACCACAACCACTATGACACCCTCCCTGCTTCCCTGGGAGAGTATAAAAGCAGCAGCTCTTCTGCTCTCCTAGGTCCTGGGAATCTACTATCAAGGTGCTCCTGAATAAAGCTGACTGAGAAGATCTTGGTGGTGGCGTGACTTTTTTCTGGTCGAGGGAGGAGCGTCGCATATAATCTATATTTATTTTTCTTTTTTAAATTTTATTTTATTTTTAATTCATTTTTACACTCCACATTCCATTTCCCACCCTCCCCATCCAGCCTCTGACTGCTCCATGCCCCACAGCTCCTCCCTAGCCCACCCTGTCTCCATGTGAATGTCGCCCTCCCACCCCACCTGACCTTGAAACTCCCTGGGGCCTCCAGTCTCTTGAGGGTTAGGTGTATCATCTCTGAATGAACACAGACCTGACACTCCTCTGCTGTGTGTGTGTGTGTGTGTGTGTGTGTGTGTGTGTGTGTGTGTGTGTGTGTGTTTGTGTATGCTGCTTGTTTGGTGATCCAGGGTTTGAGAGATCTTGGGGGTCCAGATTAATTAGGACTGCTGGTCCTCCTACAGGGTCGTCCTGATATTTCACCAGAATGATATTCTCCTCAGCTTCTTTCAGCTTTCCCTAATTCAACAACAGGGATGAGCAGCTTCTGTCCTTTTTTGGGGTGCAAATATATTCATCTGACTCTTTCATTTGCTTGTTGAGTCTTTTGGAGAGCAGTCATGTTAGATTCCTTTTTGTGAGCACTCCATAGCCTCAGTAATAGTGTCAGGCCTTGGGACTTCCCATTGAACTTGATCCCACTTTGGCCTATTGCTGGATCTTCTTTTCCTCAGGCTCTTCTCCATTTCCATTCCTGTAATTCTTTCAAAAACAATTATGGGTCAGAGCTATGACTGTGGGATGGAAACCTCATCCCTCATTGATGTCCTGTCTTCCTGCTGGAGGTAGGGTCTGTAATTCCCTCTCCCTACTGTCAGGCATTTCATCTAAGGTCTGTGAGTGCTGGGAGTCTCTCACCTCCCAGGTCTCTGGTGCATTCTGGGGGGTCCCTGCAACCTCCTATTTCCTGAGGTTGCCTGTTTACATTCTTTCTGAAGGCCCTCAGGGCTTCAGTCCTTTTCCCTCACCCAATACCAGATCAGGTTCCCCTCTCACCCACAATCCCCCACCCTATCCACTTTCCATCCCAGGTTCCTCTTTTCCTCCCTCCCCACTTGTGATTGCTTTCCTCTCTCTCCCAAGTGGAACTGAGGTATCTTCATTTGGACAGTTCAGCTTTTGGATCTTTTTGAAATCTGTAGACTGTATCTTGTGTATTCTGTATTTTTTTTTTTTTGTAATATCCACTTATTAGTGAGTACATACCGTGCATGTTCTTTGGGGTCTGAGTTACCTCACCCAAGATGATATTTTCTAGTTCCATCCATTTGCCTGAAAAACTCAGGATGTCCTCACTCTTATTAGCTGAGTAGTATTCTATTGTGTAAATGAAGCACATTTCCTGTATAAATTCTTCTGTTGTGGGACATCTAGGTTGTTTCCAGATTCTGGCTATCACATATAAAGCCACTATGAACTTAGTGGGACACTGTGGGGCAATGGGCTGCTCACAGATAGCCTAGTCTGTCGAGCATAGGTCTTGAACACTTGGGGGGACCCGGTGGGTGGTGATATTTTATGTGATGGTGACCTGCCCATGATAGAAAAGAGGAGAAGCACTTGTCCAATGGCCTATTTGGCTTTGAGAAATTCCACAGAGGTTCAAAAAACTAAGGCTTCTCCCAAATATAAGAACTGGAAGCCACCCTGTGGCTTTTAAGTGGCTGCTGAGTTACCAAGTTTTCTTTTTGTTTTAAGGAGAAGTTAGAGAGTCTTTGCAAACACTTTTTGCAGGATGTTGGAATTTATGCAGAGGCCCGAGGGACCTTGAGCCAACACCAGAGAGTAGCTATGGCCAGAAGGCTTCAGTTGCCCATTTAGTTTATCTATATCTACTTGATGGCACTGACCAAAAGCACAATAGGAACAGACAGACTGTTTCCAGAGGTGTGGGGGTTCACCTTCCTGCAGTATCCATTCGGTGCTGTCCTGTCTGTTAGAGCCCCACATTGAGAGCCAGATGTGAGTCTGGGTACCAGAGGTTTTTCATGGAGATCTCTGGCCAGGCCTGGTGTGAGGATTTCAGTGAAGGGAAGTGAGTGCAGGCAGAGAGAAGTCTCTGCCACGCCTTCCAGGTCGCTCTGTAACTCCGAGCCTTTCCGAACTGAGTCCTGTCAGGCTGGACCCTCAAAAAGCCAACAATCCAGTGAGGAGTGCAGCAGGGCCTCAGGTAGCTCTTCGGGAGAGAAGATCTCTTCCCAAGTGTTGCATACAGCTCTTGGAACAAAAGGTCAGACAAAGGAATAGTTCTCCCATACCTTTAATTCCCTGCATGGCTTTATATACAGTTCTGGGGGTGATTCAGGGTTTAACAGCAGGCACCTCTCATTGACTTGGACTGAGAGTTGGGGGAAACCTTATTTGCATGTGGGAAGACTTGGTGCTGTTCCTACATGACTGATAGCCACACACCCCTCCTGTGGGGGAATCTGGTGGCCGTAACTTCAATAGGAGCCAGGGGTCCAGGAGACATGATTGAATGCCTTCTGTCCCATGTAGGTGGAAATCACCACCCACTGGGTACCCCTGGGGTTCAAGACCTATGCTCTACTGAAGACCAGACTGTCTATATACAGCCCATTGCTCAACAGGACACGTGCCCCTGTCTATCTATAGATGATGGATGGATACATACATATTTACTTACTTACTTACTTACTTACTTACTTACTTACTTACTTACTTACTTAGAAACATAGATGCATAGAAACATAGATGCATAAATAGATAAAAATGTAAGAGGCCATGTGGGTCATGGGAGGAGTTGGATAGAGGAAGGATAGGACAATTAAATAAATATACTAGCTATATGTAGAATTCTCAAAAAAATATTTGAAGGATATAAAAAGATTATTAGCACTGCCCACTGTCACAGAAATTTCACAGGAAACAGGTAACACAGGGACATATCTACTAAGGGCAAAGGGAATGGCAACAATGTCCTCTACAGACACCCACATCTGCATCTCAGAACATGCTGGGCCCAACATCATTGTGTAGATTTTGGGGAACATTTCAAATCCAAACTACAGTGGCAACATGTATGTGAGGTTTGGGGTATGGATTTTGGAACTTTTAGGCAATTATAAGAGCAAAGAAGATTGGGATTCTTTGATTCATATTGGAGATTGCATTGAAAGCAAACAAATAATAAAACAGGAAGGAAACTTTTAAAGACACTGTTGGGCAGTTCACCTGAGGGTACTTGATGCAGAACACTATTGTTTTTTATTGGCTGTGATCTTAGTAATGAAAAAGGATGGTGAAAAGAGAAAGCAACAGGGACAAAGCACAGGATCTCAAAGTTCTATCACTTGTCACCTTGCAGTCCTTGCTATGTGCTACATAATGCATACATTTTCCACTGTAAGTTGCCATGTGCACAGATTATAGTCACTGATGATATTAGTGTACATGCCTCCTCTTCTATCAATTCTCCACGTTTTTGTGTAACTTATCAAATACATAGAACTTAATCTGATCTTCCCACAAATGTTTTCTAAATTTAATTAAATTTCTAAATTTTAGAAACCCTCAACAATATCTCCATGCTTATGTCATTACAAATGACTGCACTAATTTATTAATATTATTTATAGCTTAGAGATACAAAACACTTAGATTTTCAAAAAAACACTATTTAACATAAATTTATTTTGAATTCCATATTAGCTACTCAACTGAGTTATAAATGTGCAATTAATTTGAGAAGTTTCCAAGTTGTGTCAGGTGGTTCTGAATGGGGTACTCCAATCATCCAAACTTGAATTATCAAAACACTTCACAGCATCATAAAGTAGAGATAACACAGTTAGCCCTGTGCAAACGTTCACACTTAAACCATGAAAACCAAGCACTCAACGTCAACACCTGCACTCAACACACACACTATGCATGAGGAAAAAGAAACAGGACAGGTTGGAGAGTCAAAAGCACTGTGTGTAATAGAGATAAATTCAGTGCGAATTAACTGTGTCTCAATATTCCTCTAAAAAATTAATACAAGCAACTATATCATTGTCCTAGTTAGGGTTACTATTGCTGTGATGAAATATTATGACCAAAGAAACCTGGAAAGAAAAGAGTTTATCTGGCTTCTATGTCCATGTCACTGTTCAGCATTGCAGGAACTCAAGCAGAGCGGGAACCAGAGGTAGAAGCTGACACAGAAGCCATGGAAGGTGTCTGCTTCCTGACTTGCTCTCTATGGTTTGCCCAGCTTGCTTTCTGATAAAATCCATGACCACTAGTCCAGGGATGGTAGCACTTCCAATGAGCTGGGACCTCGCTCATCAATTACTCATTTAGAAAATGCCTTAAAGGCCTCCCTACATTCAGATTCTAAGGAGGTATTTTCATAATTAAGGTTCCGCTTATCAGATGACTTTAGCATGTGTAAAGTTGACAAAATACTATCCACACTACAGTGTTTAAAAATTGAAAGAATTAAAATGCATCCCATATCTTATCTCTAAAACAGATACATAATTTAATCTTTTGGTGAACTGTCCTCCAATGATGTAATATCTATTCTTCATCCCTTTCTTCTCGTCTTCCACTTCCTCCTCTGCTTGCTCCTCTACTTTATTCCTCCCTCTTCTTCTTTTTTATTTTACATTTGAATAAAAAGTGGCAACCACGTCCTTTTTAATCTTTTCCTTATTAAGTTGGACCAAGAGAATTTTGGTTTATTTCAACTAAGATAATATGACAATTTCCAAAGTGTTAAGCTTCTTTGATTTGAATTTATTTTCTCTGTGTGTCTCTGGTGTGTGTGTGTTTGTGTGTGAAATTTTTTATATTTTCTAGGAAATCAGCAGGGAAGACTGCTGTATCAGTTGTACAGTTGGCCTAGCTATGAGAGGCTGGAGGCATCTGAATATGCACAGCTCTGGTTGGAAATAGTATTATATTCACAGTTCCGTCAGGACTTCAGCAGCCCTCATTCCTTAGCACCTGTTAACTTGCGTCAAATTAATTCTAAAACTCATACCTGAAGTAAGTTGCATCTTCTCTATATTTCCCGACTGACATTTTATTTTTACATATTACATATTCTAGTTTTAATTAGAAACAGGAAGGTTTCTCTGACTACTCTTGTTTTATATACATGACATATATGAAACTTGAATAGAAACAGAAAACTTTTTCTTGCAGTTTTGTATTTTTGAGGCAGAATATTGCTATGTAGCTTAGCTATATGGGAACACCATTAAAATTTATTAGATATTTTCTTTATTTACACTTCAAATGTTATCTCCTTTCCTGGTTTCCCCTCCAAAAATCACCTATCCTCTCCCCCTGCCCCCTTCTCACCAGCCCACCCACTCCTGCTTCTCTGTCCTGACATTCCCCTACATTGAGGCATACAGCCTTCACAGGATCAAGGGCCTATCCTCTCACTGATGTCCGAATAGGCCATCCTCTGCTACATATGCAGCTGGAGCCATGAGTCCCACCATGTGTACTCTTTGATTGGTGGTTTAGTCACTGGAACACTGCGGGTACTGGCTAGTTCATATTGTTGTTCCTCCTATGGGACTGCAAAACCCTCAGCTCCTTCAGTCCTGTCTCTCCTTCATTGGCAATCCTGTGCTCAGTCCAATGACTGGCAGAGAGCATCCACCTCTGTATTTGTCAGGCACTGGCAGAGCCTCTAAGCAGACAGCAATACCAGGCTCCTGTCAGCAAGCACTTGTTGGCATCCTGAAAATCCTAATGTAGTCCAAGCTGATCTTTAATTTGCAGTATCTTCCTACATCCACCTCCTAAGTGGTGGAATTTTGAGCATGTGCTACCATAATGTTTATGTTTCTAATATATAATGGGAAGATTTGGCTCTTTCAAAAAGTCTTTTGCTGAGGCAGCTAGTCTTCAGACAAGTCTTTTTTTCTGTTATGTGATATATGATATATAATGTAAAGAAATATATTCTGATTTATATTTTTCTTTTAATTTATTCTCTCATATATTACATCCTGACTGCAGTTTTTCCTCCTTTGCTCCCAGTCTTTCAACCCTCCACATTCACTCCTCCTCTGCTTCCTGTTAGGAAAGGGCAGGCCTCCCACGGGGAGCATAAACACAGCATATCAAGTTATAATAAGATTAGGTATCACCCCTCCTATTAAGTCTGGAAACCACAAACCTAAAAGAAAGCAAGGTTCCTAAAAAGCAGAAAAATGAATCAAAATCAGCCCCTTCCCACTCTTTTAGGTGGACACAAGGATACCAAGCTACACGACAACAACATACATACAGTGGCTCCCTGATTGTTGCTTCAGTTTGTTGATTCTCAGGGTTTATTTGTGGTGGCCTTGATCCTTTTGGCTTCTTCAAACTTTACTCTCCTTCTTCCACAGGATTCAGTGAGTTCTGTCTAATGTTGGGCTGTGGGTCTCTGCATTTGTTTCCATCAGTTGCTGTATGAGCCTTTCTGATGGTGATTACGTGAGGCTCCTGTCTATAAGTGTAGTAGAATATCATTAGGAATCATTTCTTGCCTCCCCATTCCCCAATGTATTTGATTCTATTCTAGGTCCCTTTGTGATCCAGCTTCTGATTTCTGGTTCTCTATACCTTGTCAATGGTGGGCTCCCTCCAGTGGTATGGATTCTTGCCAAAGAAAGCAAACAGTTAATAGTTCTATTCAGCTTTAACACATATGAACCACAGAACTGAATAGTATGGCAAGGTAGTTTTTGTTTTCTTAATTTTTTTTATTAGTTATTTTCTTTATTTACCTTTCAAATGTTATCCCCTTTCCTGGTTTTCCCTCTGTAAACCCCCTATCCAATTCCCTTATGCCTCTGCTTCTATGAGGATGTTCCCCCACCCACCTACCCATTCCAGCTTCCCCATCCTGGCATTCCCTTACACTGAGGAATCGAACCATCACAGGCCAAGAGACTCTCCTCCCACTGATGTGCTACAAGGCCATCCTCTGGAGCCATGGTCCCCTCTATGTGTACTCTTTGGTTTGTGGTTTAGTCCCTGGGAGCTCAAGGGTATTTGGTTGGTTGATACTGCTGTTCCTCCTATGGGTGACAAACCTCTTCAGCTGCTTCAGTCCTTCCTTCAGTCCTTTCTCTAATTCTTCCTTTGGGGACCCTATGCTCAGTCCAGTGGATGGTTGTGAGCATCCACCTATATATTTGTCAGGCTCTGGCAGAGCCTCTCAAGAGACAGCAATAACAAACTCCTGTCAGCAAGCACTTGTTGGCATCTACAATACTGTCTGAGTTTGGTAGCTGTATATGGAATGCATCCCCAGGTGGGGCAGTCTCTGTATGGCTTTTCCTTGAGTCTCTGATCCACACTTTTTCTCTGTATCTCCTCGTGTGGATATTTTGTTCCCCCTTCTTAAAAAAAAAAAAAAAATTAGATGTTTTCTTCATTTACATTCAAATGCTATTCCCTTTCCTAGTTTCCTCTCTGAAAATCTCCTATAACCTACCTGTGCTCCCCAACCCACCCACTCCCACTTCTTGGCCCTGGCATTCCCCTATACTGGGGCATAGAATCTTCGCAAGACCAAGGGCCTCTCCTCCCATTGATGGCTACATGCGCAGCTAGAGATACAAGCTCTGGTGGTACTAGTTAGTTCTTATTGTTGTTCCTCCTATATGGCTTCCTAGAAGGACTGAAATATCCACATTTTGGTCTTCTTGAGCTTCATTTGATCTGTGAATTGTATCTTGGGTATTCTGATCTTTTGGAGAGCCTGCACGATGCAGTACCTCATTGAATTCTGATATAGGAAAACAGTCTCATTATGAAAGGCTGTACACAGGATCCTAAGATCCAAAGTTAACTCAATCACTAAGCTTATGGCCTTCCAGACACAAAGTAGAGAGATAGGGTCTCATAAATGTGTCCTGTGTCTAGGCATACAAAATCGGGCAGAGTATTTTCCGAGAGTTTTTCTTATATTCTCTCAAAGTTCAAAATAAACTTTCTGCAAAATAGTATGTTTAGAGTGGCATATCTTACTGCCCTTTAAAACCATTAGTGTATAATTTCTTTTTTTTTAAAGATTTTATTTTTATTTTATTATATGTAAGTACACTGTAGCTGTCCTCAGACACTCCAGAAGAGGGAGCCAGATCTCATTACGGATGGTTGTGAGCCACCATGTGGTTGCTGGGATTTGAACTTATCACCTTCGGAAGAGCGGTCGGGTGCTCTTACCCACTGAGCCATCTCACCAGCCCCATAGTGTATAATTTCTTAAGGTACCTATGTAGACTATAGTCACAGCCAAATAGATGCACACACACACACACACACACACACACACACACACACACACACATATGCACACATATAAACAGTGTGAAAAATAACATGAACAGATCCATGAAGATAATTAATAAAAGGGTACATCAAATTTAGAAACATTTATATATTTACTTTTATGTATATTAATCAACTTTACTTTTCTTCCTACTAAATTGTTCTTTGTCGTCTATGTATCAGTGTTCTCTGTTGAAACTTACTTTTAAAATGTCTCGTGTATCTCTCTGGAGCAGAATAAAAAACTGCAGAAACTACAGAAATAAAAAAAAAATATTTGGGAAAGTTACTATGAGTTCATTTGTGACTCAAAATATGCATAAAATTGAACATAAAATATTTCACATTTATAGAACTGAACATTTACTGCATCAGGCCTCAAGTTACTCTCCCAGAAATTTATAAAGACAGTATATATTTGTTACTTAGAATATACTTTTTCTTAATTAGCACTGGATCCAATAGGAGATAAGGAGAAAATTCACTTTCCCCCTATTTCCCTTGTTCTAATTTTGTACATAGCAAAAGACAGGTTACTGAGAAAAAAAGAAGTACTATCTCATTAATAAATATGCATTATATGGACATGAGAGATACTCAGAAAAATGAATGACTTGGTCTCCAAAAAGAGTCTTGTTTTATCAGTTTTCTTAAAAGGGGTTGCTTTCTGTCAAGTTGGTCATAATCATGAAATTATCACAGCAAGGGAAGGAACATACATTCCCATGTTTCTCCCCCATGGAATGATCACGAGCTGACACAAACCAGATGCCAAGTGAACATCCTTTGTAATATAAAGATTAGTGCTGGATTCCACTTATATTACAGTAATACACTTCATTTCTTGAATTAATAATCATATCTGCCTATCACAGACAAAACCTGTTCTAAGTATTTATTTGAAATGAACATGGTAGAAAATCTTAAAGAAATACCAGGCACATCACTTGCTTATATTGATACCTCTGATAAAATAGCTGTAGTTTAGTATTTCAGGGGTTGCTATGGAGACTTCAGAATTAGTTTCATATGGTAAATACAGTGGTCTTTGACACATATCGAATTTACATTTAGAGACTTAATGTGTCTCACTCCTTCACCAATAGCTCTTGACTCTCAGACAGAGTGCATGCAGTCCACAACTTCTAATAAGACTGATCAAAATTTACTTGTCCAAAGGACAATTACATTGTTTTCCTTATAAAAGAACACATTATTCTCAGTCTTCATATGACTAACATACTATTATAGACCAAATATTCAAAAAATTAATTGAAATCCTATCGTAACAAACATTTTAAGTATGCAAGCAAAATAATACATTAAAGAGAACAGCTTCAGTCTTCCTTCCCCCCATAAGAATGAGCAATAATGCTCCCAAGCCTTCCTGTGTATTCAGAGCATGAGAATGATGCTCAGTAAAGCAAGAGGAACTGGGTACATGAGGAGCTAAGTAACAGGGAAGTCATTAGATCTAGGTAAAGAGAAACATGTGTATATTTATTAAAACATAAGGACAGACATCAGGTAAAAGGGCTGAACCTCCCATGTTTCAGGATCCACAGGAAACGGTTTACACTATGGATGATATGTCAGTCATGCCATTGGAGAAGCGACTCTGCATAGGAAGTTTTCATTTGTTTCCAGCTTGCTTGTGACTTTAAGCAATGACACACTGGGAACTCTTGCTGTGTTTGAAAATGCCGTATATTCATGCCAAAGAGAAGTATGCAATAAGAGGTTTTCAACCAACATCCATGCCTTTTAAATCTGAAATAATAAAAGGAGTGGTCTAGCTATTTGAAACTTGTAAAGATTTGGTTTATTTTAAGAAAGTTATATCTGATTTTCAAACTCTTTAACTGAAACTTTATTGCCTTCTCAGAGTTTAATTAGTCACCACATTAAAAAAAAAATTAAACTTACTTGTCTTAATTGAAAGAGATATTTTCTGATGATATAACTGTCTTGTAGGCAGTGTCTCTAATTTAACAGGAAAAAACTATTTTGCCACAAATATCAGGGGATGAGGGAGCTTTTAAGAACCAGAACATACCAAAATAATGGCCCTAATTTGTTATCATCTGAAATAACTAAAAGACCATTTCTCGAATAACATGTCACTTGTAGGAATATTTAGGATATATAGGCATAACTCTACAGTGAAAATAAACATTTCAGTTTCTGAGAAAAGTTAGGGCAGGAATATTTCTAAAACAGTCAAACAGGGTGAAGTAGCTAAGGTAGTAGCAAATACTGGGGAGTTATGTTCATAAGAAAAGGTAATGACTATTTAATTAATAAATGCTTTATTAATGAATTAATTAGTTAATTAAAGTCAGCATTCAAGATAGAAAGGCAATGTAGCCCATTGATATTGTGTTAATTTGATTTTGTCATAGAATACTTTGGTTTTTCCATCTATGGTAATTAAAAGTTTTACTGGGTATAATAGTCTGGGCTGGCATTTGTGTTCTCTTAGTGTCTGCATAACATCTGTCCAGGATCTTCTCGCTTTCATAGCCTCTGGTAAGAAGTCTGGAGTAATTTTAATAGGTCTGCCTTTATATGTTATTTGACCTTTTTCCCTTTAGTGCTTTTAATATTCTATCTTTATTTAGTGCATTTGTTGTTTTGATTATTATGTGTCACGAGGAATTTCTTTTCTGGTCCATTCTATTTGGAGTTCTGTAGAGTTCTTGCATGTTCATGGAAGAACATGTTCATCTCTTTCTTTACTATGGAAAGATTTCTTCTATAATTTTGTTGAAGATATTTGCTGGCCCTTTAAGTTGAGAATCTTCATTCTCATCTACTCCTATAATATGTAGGTTTGGTCTTCTCATTTTTTTGTGGATTTCTTGGATATTTTGAGTTAGAATGATTTTGTATTTTGTATTTTCTTTGATTGTTGTGTCGATGTTCCCTATGGAATCTTCTGCACCTGAGATTCTCTCTTCCATCTCTTGTGCTCTGTTGCTGATGCTCGCATTTATGGTTCCTGATTTCTTTCCTAGGGTTTCTATCTCCAGAGTTGTCTCCCTTTGAGTTTTCTTCATTGTTTCTACTTCTATTTTTAGATCTTGTATGGTATTGTTAAATTCCATCCCCTATTTGGTTGTGTTTTCCTGAAATTCTTTATGGGATTTTTGTGTTTCTTCTACCTGTTTATTTGTGTTTGCCTGTAGTTCTTTAAGGGCTTCTATCTGTTTAACACTGTTCTCCTGTGGTTACTTGAGAGATTTTTGTATTTCCTCTTTAAGGGATTCTACCTGTTTAGCAGTGTTCTCCTGTATTTCTTTAAGTGAATTATTAATGCCCTTCTTAAAATCTTCTACCACCATCATGAGATATGTTTTAAAATCTGCATCTTGCTTTTCAGGCATGTTGAGGTATCCAGGATTTGTTGCAGTGGGCATACTGTGTTCTGATGATGTCCAGTGTTCTTGGTTTATTTTAGTTAGATTCTTATGTTTGCCTTTCGCCATCTGGAAATCTCTGATGTTAATGTTCAAGCTGTCTCTGGTTGGAGCTTGATCCTCCTGTGATTCTGTTAGCCTCTGTCAGCACTTCTGTGAATCTTAACTCTCACCTGAGTTCCAGTGGTCAGAGCACTCTCTGCAGGCAAGCTCTTCTCTTGCAGGGCAGGTGTCCAACAGTCAGGAGTTCCTAGGTGTGGTAGGGGTCCTGTGATCCCGAGGTCTTGTGGTGTGGAGAGCACTCTGTAGGCCTTAGTGGCCTCAGCTGGGCTCAGAAGGAAGATGGCAGGGGTGGCCCCGGCTGGAAGAGGTCCCAGCCTCTGGTCGAGCGGGGTTCCTTTGTCCCTGTTCCTGCTGCCACAAGACCCTCTGAAATTCTTGAAGCGGTGCTGCATTCGTCCCACTCACCATTGATCCTGAGGTGATCCTGACGGCCTCTGGTGTGGAGAGCACTCCAGAGTCCTCTGTAGCCTCTGCTGGGCTCAGAAGGAAGATCCCATCCATTGTTTTTATGCATAGAAAGCAAAAAGATTACATGAACATACCAAGATGATACAGTTTATAGACATGAAAATAATATATAAGAATTAACAGATCAAAACTAATCATGATTCTTAGAGATGGTCAAACCTTCAAAGGAATTAATTTTTAGAGAGATAGTAAGTGTAAAGGCATGAACAGATAAATAAAATATAAAACATAAACTTAGTAATATAGCTCTAACTAGTTATAATCAGCAAGCTGAATCAAAAAGGCAGAGAAAAAAAAGACAAGAAGAGACATAGAGAGGATTGAGAAAGTAGAGGAGAAAATATTTATTTAATGACACAATAGACAAAGAAGCAAGAGATTTGTAGGGAATTAGGGATGTCTTTGCTCCAGCCTTCCAAATTCTTCAGTGAAGCTACTACCCTGAAGAGTTGCATGAGGCAGATTAACAATAATAGATATCCTTTTAATAATAAATGCATGGAGGATTGAGAATGTACAGAAGTCCAAGAGTACCTTCTGTCTACTCAGGGTCTTATCACTGAGGAGAGACAGCTTCTTCTTCTATAAGAAGGAATGGGTGATTTTGTCTCTGAGTGATGGATGCATGCATTATGCAAAATGAGAGTAAGGAGAGGCATAAGTCCATGGGGAGTATATGTCTTATTCTTCAGCTAAATGGGAGGCATTTAAGGGTGAACCTTGTAGAGAGTGGAGGATCCCTTACCTTTTGGCCTGTATTTGGTGAAAATGGGTCATAAGGAGGCAATAAATAACAACTGAATCCCCATTGGATAATCTATGTAGACAAAGAGACCGACAGAATGTTTTTACCTACTTTTTCACCAGAGACCTCAGCTTGAACCACCAGCTCACCACAGCAATTATCACAGGATGGCTTTTCTTTAAGTGCTCTAGAGTAGTTGGAAATGGGCATGGGTCATCAGAAATGATGCAATCTGGAAAATAAAGAGGTACCAATTTAAGAAATGTGAATATAATGACATTGTACTACCAGCATGAGAAGAGGGCTCTAGATTCAGCACTAGCCAACACCTGCAGAGCTTCCTGCACATATCCATATCTAATGAAACAAGAAACAGAAGAGTGTCAAGGCACAATGCATTGTTTAAATGTTCAATACTTCATTTACTGAGCTCCATGTCGAAAAAGAGCCAACTCATCAGATTTTCATTCACAAAGAAAGAGCTTATTTTGCAAGTTTTATTTTTAAATGTTCAGCCTTGAAATGCAACAGTTAGGAGGTTACTTTATAGCATATCTCATTATGTAAAATTTTCCCTCTTCGGAAGGTTATAAAATATTTGATTACACCATTGAAACCATCATATGCCCATTACATCTTCTCAAAGACAATAACTTTTTTCTTTGCACTAAACAGAGCAGGTAAATATGCAAGAGAATAAAACTGTTACAAAACCAAGGGCAAATCTGGAGAATAATAAGGACTGGAGCTGAGCAAAGAGACATTACTTTATTTCTGAACATAAAAGGACAGTCAAGACATAAGTATCCAATTGGGTTTCCTTTTTTCTTTATTTGCCCAGTTTTAAAAGATGGTGCCATGTTACATCTAAAATCTCATCTTATATTGACAAGAATTGCTTTATAAGCATATCTTGATTGTTCATGCTTGCTGTAGGCAGAGGGAAAAGACAGAAAAGCATCCTTGCAGTTGAGAAAATCTAAGCTTGAAAATCAATCTGACTATGAAAGTAAGAGAATCTTATTAATTCCTTCCATGGCTTTATACATCTTTCCCATAGGCCTGTTCTTGATCTCTGAGATGAGACCTTTAGAAAGCACAGCCCAGTCATATGTCATGGGTCACTTGTCTTAGCCAAGCAAGGTGGAACAGCCTGGAATCCTAGCAGCCTGGAATCCTAGTAGGTTTTTGAGCTTGGCAGAGCCTGGACTACATAATGACATTCTGTTTTTTTGTTTGTTTGTTTGTTTGTTTGTTTTTTGTTTTGTTTTGTTTTTTAACAATTATAAAAATACTTGTTCTATGAAAGTTAATTATTTTAGATATTTCATTATATCCAACAATAGAGAATTAATAGAGACATTAGAATTGTAACAACAAGTTACTTAAACCTGTGGAAGAAACATGATAATACACTCACAGGAGAATTTTAAGGACAGGCTATAGAAAGGTTAGCATTGCTCTAAAATGCTTTAAGTAGACATTTCTGGGTGAGTTTGTTGGAGGTGCAAAGACTGTAATGGTGAAGAGAATGGGAACAAGAAAGGCTAGACTGATGAAATTTGGGGCATGAGAGGAGTGTTTTCTGATGTGATATAATTTTCCTGTAAATATCTGATTTGAAGTTAGGAAATAGTGCACTATAATCTTTTAAATATCTTCAGTTGGAGTCAGGCTCTCTTATACTAGGAGAACCTCAAGAAAGTGAGGTATTTTAATGGTTTGCAAGGCAAATGTGTTAGGGAATACCTCAGAGTTTTATGTAGACTCTGGAGTAATGATTGTATTGCCTTGCTAAGTTATCATGTGACCCTGGGCAATCACAGAAAAGGAAACAGTAAAGAGGAAAGTCTAGTGACTTGAACCACCTCAACAACGCAGGAAAGAGTATGACACACTTTAGAATGGATGCTCCAGGGCTAGCTAAGTAGAAAAACTATTCAGAATAGTATTCCACATATCAAGCCTTTTAAGGCAATATAAAACAAAATTAGCTCTCCAGTAACTGCTTTGATATTTTTTCTATCAATATTAAAAAATAATATGAGAAAAGTTAGAAATTGTGTCTTTTTGAAATAAAGCAAATTTATAAAATACTATTACCAGATAATTTACAGATAAGAAATCCCAGATAATTAGGCTTTCCCTCCTGCTCCACTGCATCAATAAAGAGGAATTTAATGGAAATTTAGAGGGGAAAAAAATACAGAAAAAGTTTAATCAATGGGGATAATTGGGTAGAGGTGTAGATACAGCAGCCCAGTAACTTCCAGCCTGTTACTATGCATTGAAGTGAGTTTTAGGTTTAAATAGAGAAAAAAGTGACTAGGCTCCCTAAAAGTATGCATGACAGCAACCCTGGCTGAGGTATGCACTGACCGTTAGTGTCACAGTTCTGGTTCTGTAGGGTTACTTAAGGAGCCTCTTTTTCTTGAGAGTAATCTGTTTTCCACAAAATAGTCCTGTTTCAAGATTCAGTCTCACAACAATAGACAGCTGCCTGTATTTGCAAGGGCATCTGCCCAAAAGACCCTATTGCATTGGAATCCAAGGCTACTATAGATTCAGGACAATGTTTTAGTGTTGTAGCAACCCTAGAGGAAATTATATTTTTTTTAAAAAAAAGAGTACTCCATTCCCCTTACCATTGTTCCTTTAAACTTTAGGGAGATAACACAGAATAGGTATCATTGTATTTTACACAAGCATTTTTGAGAAAGTGGTGTGTGTGTGTATGTGTGTGTGTGTGTGTGTGTGTGTGTGTGTGTGTGTGTGTGTGTGTGCGCACGCACACACTGGTGGCAAGTGACCAGAAGTAAAAGACACAGATATAAAATGAAGCTAGAGATGCCAAGTGTTCATCCTGGCAAAGTAGGAGTCAATGCTTTGTAGAAAAAATATGTCTATTTATCTATAATAATAATGTTGTTACACAAGTAGATTCAAAATAGACTCTGTATGACTCTGAAATCAACGTGGTGCTCTAACTTAAGTTTTAGTACTATGCTTTCTGTGTTAGGTCAATACTGATGTTCTAATTACTACAAATGATACTGACTCAAGACAGAAAATAGTTCTTTGAAACTGATGGTATGGACCTTTAATTCCAACACTGGGGACGCAGAAGCAGGTAGATCTCTGTCAGTTTGAAATAAGTCTTGTCTAGTAAGTCTAGAGTTCTAGGTTAGCTGTACAATGAGATGAAGAGAGGAAGGAAAGAAGGAAGGAAGGAAGGAAGGAAGGAAGGAAGGAAGGAAGGAAGGAAGGAAGGAAGGAAGGAAGGAAGGAAAGAGGGAAAGAGGGAAAGAAGGAAAGAAGGAAAGAAGGAAAGAAGGAAGGAAAAGGGGAAAGAAAGAAGAAAATAAGGATGAGCAAAAATTTTGGTGCAAAAATCTATTTGATGATGCTTTTAGTCAAGAATATCTTAGTTCACTTCAGTCTCAGAGCAGGTGCTAGAGGACAGTGTTGAGACAAACCCAACTGCTTAAACATTTTTAGCCCATTCTAAGATTTTAATTATGAATACATTTTAGTACTTTAAGATTTGTTTTAAAATATAATTATAGCATCATGTCATTACTTGTATACATCTGTGCATGTGGTTTTTGGTGTAGTATTTTCTAACTATGTAGAAATTTTTGTGCATTCCCCTGCTATTCTCATTTTCAAATGAAGAAAAGGAAGAAAGGGAGGAAGGAAATAAAACCTTGTCTTGCTCTCTTATTGTGTTCTTAGTATGTAAAAGATGCATTAAGGAAAAAAAGAATAAGCTACAGAGCTTTTGAAAACAGTATACAGTTTGCTTTCAGGGCATGTGCCAGATTAACTCTGCTTGCTTCATTGCTGACAGGTAGATGATTGATTGCATTATAAGTTAAAGGGATTCTTGGGAATCATTCTGAACCTTTGGATTTGGGCTCTATTTAAGTCAGATCAATTATATTTGTCATTATTTTTGTAGTTATTGATTTTTTTCTGATTGACTCATCTGTCAATTATTTATAGAAAAGTTAAAAATCCTTCATAATTATGATCAAGTATTAAGTTTTATTTAATTTGAGGCAATCTTATCAGATACCAAAAAAGCTAGAACAACATTCTCGTTATTATATTTCTCTCACTGACATATTTCACAGTAAGTTTCTCACTTAGGAAGCTACATTGATATTTTCTGTAATGTGTATTTTCCTATCCTGGAGCTTGCTGATCCCCAAGAGCGTGAACAAGTTTCTGAGTACCTCCTAAACCCATTCTGCCTAGACAGTTGTTTCAAAGACAGAGACTGAAGAAGAGACATAACTCAGATCCTTCCACCTAACCTGGAGAGGGAGTCTTTATTTCTCCTTTTCTTAGAAACTATGAATACATAATTCATCTAGGTTTTTATCTAATGTTTTCAGCAGGAAAAAAATCTTTAAAAACAACTCATTTTGCCATTCCTTGGAGCAGATTTTTGTCTGAATCAGCTTGATGTATTTGTTACAAAATGTTGTCTACATCATGGCTACTTTATTAATCAGGTTCCATTTTTTACACTTTAAAAGCTCTGTAAGAAATACAGCATGTACTTGGTTGTAATTGCCAACCAAAACATAAAAAACCTTTACCCCATTCAGTACTTAAATTTGTCCTACCTAAGCATGTGTGTTTGGGTAATTATTGGTGTAGGTGCTGATTACAGGTTTGGTCTTTCTAGGGAGGGTCTTTTGTTCCTTGGTTTCTGTTTCCTCTCTGAATTTTTAGGGAGTGGGATAGCTGTGTTTCCTGTGTTACTGACCTTCTCACTTACTGTGTTCACAGGGAATGCCTGTTGGTGTTGGAGACACAGTGAGAATGGGGAAGAGTGGTCAGGAGGGGATGGTCTGTGGGATCAACAGGAGTCATGGGCAAGAGTGAAAGGAGGCAGAGTGTAGGTGTCATTCTGCTGCAGTGATAGAGAAGAGACTGAGTGGTTGGGTCTGCAGAGGGAACAAAGAGAGCAGAGGATGTCTGCAGACACACTACCTGAGATCTTCTGGCAGGTGTGGGCTGTAGAAGAGCCAGTGTGTGTATTTTTCTTGAAGGTGTGGTCAGAGGCCTTCTAGCTGTGTGGCTCAGGTTCAGCCTGCTGGATGATCTCTGAGATTTCACGTCTCACATCTCTATAGCAGTGGTGACATATCTGTACTCTGGAATTCTGTAAACAGCCTCAATGTTAAATCTGTAGTTTCTCCTCCCAGACTGTGGTTAGAGCATGTGTGTTTCTAGTATCTCAGTGCCATTCTAAAAATGCCCTCAGAGCAGAACTGAAGGCTCCTTAGAGAAGCAGCATAAAGAGTCTTTAAATCCTGGGTCCCATCACATAGAAAGGCTCTTAGCCTTGGCTCTTTCCCTGGATGACTATAGGCAGAACAAAGGACCAGTAGGAAGAAAAAAATATCTTCCAGGGAGGGGATTGAATTAGAAACTTTCAAGCAGAGAAAAAACACTTACTTCCCCCTGGCCTTTATTCACAACTTGCCCTCCCAAAAACTTGATCCTGAGAAAGAATGTTGGATACTTTCTTAGTCTATCCATTTTTCTAAAGTTCTTACTGCTTGAAGTATGGGTCACAGACTAGCAGCTTCCACATCTCAAGCCTGTTAGTGGGAAATGTAGATTCCAGGGGTGCAGTCTAGATGATCTAAATCATAAAGCAAAGCTTTAAAATTCCTTAAGCGCCAAATGCGTGTGAAATCTGAAAAATTGTATCTCATCATATTCTGAATAATAACTCAACTTGGTTACTATATTTGCTTTGCACAGTTTTTCAGATCCAGGTGTTACATATCAAGATACTCTCTCAAAGGCCTTTTTTTATTTTTAATCACAGAACAGAAAAAAAAAAAATCTTTTTGGTGTCACATCCTCAGAGACAATACCTTTTTGCTGTTTTTTTTTTTTTCATTTCTGATATGAGACTTGTGTTAATCAGAGTCAAGTAGAAAAGAGAAGTCAGAAGAAAATAAATATTTAAAGGGAAACTAGCTTGCTATCTACAAAGTCTATAGAGCAGGTAAACTGGAAGCAGAGGCTACAGTTTGTCTCCAAACAAAGGATTGTGTGAATCTCAGAGATTCACAGGATCTGCACCTAAAACTCCTCAAATTATTCAATAAAGCTTATAACAATTACTTAGGAAGATTATGGAGTATAGCCTTTAACTACTTCCACATAACATTTCTCAGCAACAGCAGAGACATTCCTGAGTTGTACATACCTTAATAAACCTTCTCTGGTGCTTGCATACCTTCATCAATGGATTATTATCTAGCATAAATATGCAGAAGACCCATAAGCCATGTTAGATATTTCTTCAATCTCAGCATTCAGTAGTTTGAAGCAGAAGATTCCAACCGCAAGACCTGACTAGGCCACATAGCAAAACCTTGTCTCATAAAACAACCCAAAATATGAAGAAAAATGTCTGTGTAATTGAACTGTTATTGAGCAGAATATTAAAGTACAAATCCGAACAGAAATATATGTGTATTAATTGATTGAACATTTTACTAAACATATTCAATGGGAACAGTGAAATTCGGTCACAATATTCTCCATCTTCCATGCACTGACTTCTGGTGGTCTTTCCAAGTATCAGGAGTCAGACAGAAAGGGATGCCAGGATGTCTGTTGTCCTTCACAGGTCCTGTGTCCCTGTGCATGTAACTATTGGTTCTCTTACTGTGAACACAATTGACTCTTCACACTATAATATTTTTTTTATTTTTAATTTTTTTATTTTATTAGATATTTTCCTTATTTACATTTCAAATGATATCCCAAAAGTTCCCTATACCCTACCCCTACCCTGTCCCACTCTGGCTTCTTGGCCCTGGCATTCCCCTGTACTGGGGCATATAAAGTTTGCAAGATCAAGGGGCCTCTCTTCCCAGTGATGGCCGATTAGGCCATCATCTGCTACATATGCAGCTAGAGAAACAAACTCTGGGGATACTGGTTAGATCATGTTGTTGTTCGGCCTATAGGATTTCAGACCCATTCAGATCCTTGGGTACTTTCTCTAGCTCTTCCATTGGGGGCCTGGTGTTCCACCCAATAGATAACTGTGAGCATCCACTTCTGTATTTGCCAGGCACTGGCATAGCCTCACAAAGAGACAGCTATATCAGGGTCCTTTCAGCAAAATCTTTCTGGCATATGCAATAGTGTCTGCATTAGGTGGCTGACTATGGGATGGATCCCCAGGTGAGGCAGTCTATGGATGTTACTTCTTCAGTCTAAGCTCCCTTGGCAAATATCAAGTGTCCATAGGTATGTGGATTAATTTCTGGGACTTCAATTCTATTCTATTGTTCTATCTGTCTGTCACTGTACCGGTACCATGCAGGATTTATTTATTTATTTATTTATTTATTTATTTATTTATTTATTATTAGAGAATTTCTTAATTTACATTTCAAGTGTTATCGCATAAGTCCCCTATACCCTCCCCCCTGCCCTGCTCCCCTACCCACCCACTCCCACTACTTGGCCCTGGCATTCCCTGTACTGGGGCATATAAACATTGTTAGACCAAGGGCCTTTCCTCCCCAGTAATGGCCAACTAGGCCATCTTCTAATACATATGCAGCTAGAGACATGAGCTTTGGGGGTTCTGATTAGTTCATATTGTTGTTCCATCCATAGGGTTGCAGAACCCTACAGCTCTTTTAATCAAAAATTGTTCTGTAGGACAGCTTAAGGTCAGGCATGGTGATTGCACCAAAGGTTCGTTTATTGTTGAGAATAGTTTTTGCTATCTTAGGTTATTTATTATTCCAGATGAATTTGCAAATTGCCCTTTCTATCTCAGTGAAGAATTGAGTAGGAACTTTGATGAGTATTGCATTGAATCTGTAGATTACTTTTGGCAGGATAGCCATTTTGACTTTATTGATCCTGCCAATCCATGAGCATGGGAGATCTTTCCATCTTCTGAGATCTTCTTCGATTTTATTCTTCAGAGACTTGAAGTTCTCATCATACAGATCATTCACTTCCTTAGTTAGAGTTACACCAAGGTATTTTATATTATTTTGACTATTTTGAAGGGTGTTGTTTCCCTAATTTGTTTCTCAGCCATTTATTCTTTGTGTAGAGAAAGGCCATTCATTTGTTTGAGTTAATTTTATATCCAGCTACTGCACTGAAACTGTTTATCAGGTTTAGGAGTTATCTGGTGGAATTTTTAGGGTCACTATTATATATTATCAAATCATCTGCAAATAGTGATATTTTGACTTCTTCCTTTCCAATTTGTATCCCCTTGATCTCCTTTTGTTGTTGTATTGCTCTGGCTAGGACTTCAAGTACTATATTGAATAGGTAGGGAGAAAGTGGGCATCTTTGTCTAGTATCTGATTTTAGTGGGATTGCTTTGAGGTTCTCTCCATTTAGTTTGATGTTGGCTACTGGTTTGCTGTAGATTACTTTTATTATGTTTAGGTATGGGCCTTAAATTCCTGATCTTTCCAAAACTTTGATAATGAATGGGTGTTGGAATTTGTCAAAAAATTCCTCAGCATCTAACAAGATGATCATGTGGTTTTTGTCTTTGAGTTCATTTATATAGTGAATTATGTTGATGGATTTCCGTATATTAAACCATCTCTGCATCACTGGGATGAAGCCTACTTAATCAGGATAAATGATCATTTTGATGTGTTCTTGGATTCCATTTACAAGGATTTTATTGAATATTTTTGCATTGATATTCATAAAGGAAATTGGTCTGAAGTTCTTTTTTTGTTGGATCTTTGTGTGGTTTAGGTATCAGAGTAATTGTGGCTACATAGAATGAATTGGGTAGAGTACCTTGTGCTTCTATTTTGTGGAACAGTTCGAGGAGTATTGGAATTAGGTCTACTTTGAAGGTCTGATAGAACTATGCACTAAACCCTTCTGGTCCTGGGCTTTTTTTGATTGAGAGACTATTGATGACTGCTTCTATTTCTTTAGGAGAAATGGGACTATTTAAATCATTAACCTGATCCAGATTTAACTTTGGTACCTGGTATCTGTCTAGGAAGTTTTCCATTTCATCCAAGTTTTCTAGTTTTGGTGAGTATAGCCTTTTGTAGTAGGATCTGATGAAGTTTTAGATTTCCTCGGGTTCTGTTGTCATGTTCCTTTTTCATTTCTGATTTTGTTAATTAGGATACTGTCCCTGTGCCCTCTAGTTAGTCTGGCTAAGGGTTTATCTATCTTGGTGGTTTTCTCAAAGAACCAGCTCCTCCTTTGGTTGATTCTTGAATAGTTCCTTTTGTTTCCACATGGTTGATTTCATCCCTACATTTGATTATTTCCTACAGTCTACTCCTCTTGGGTGAATTTGCTTCCTTTAGTTTTAGAGCTTCTAGGTGTGCTGTCAGGCTGCTAGGCTCTCTCTACTTTCTTTTTGGAGGCACTCATGGCTATGATTTTTCCTCATAGGACTGCTTTCATTGTTTCCAATAAGTTTCGGTATGTTGAGGCTTCATTTTTATTAAACTCTAAAAAGTCTTTAATTTTTTTCTTTATTTCATCCTTGACCAAGGAAACATTGAGTAGAGTGTTGTTCAGTTTCCATGTGAATGTTGGCTTTCTATTATTTATGCTGTTATGAAGATCAGCCTTAGTCCATGGTCATCAAATAGGATGCATGGGATAATTTCAATCTTTTTGTATCTGTGAGGCCCGTTTTGTGAACAATTATATGGTCAGTTTTGGAGGAGGCACCATGTGGTGCTGAGAAGAAGGTATGTCCTTTTGTTTTAGGATAGAATGTTCTGTAGATATCTATTAAATCCATCTCTTTCATACCTTCTGTTAGTGTCCATGTATCTCTGTTTAGTTTCTGTTTCCAGGATCTGGCCATTGGTGAGAGTAGGGTGTTGAAATCTCCCACTATTATTGTGTGAGGTGTAATGTGTGCTTTGAGGTTTACTAAAGTTTCTTTAATGAATGTGGTTGCCCTTGTATTTGGAGCATAGATATTCAGAATTGAGAGTTCATCTTGGTAGATTTTACCTTTGATGAGTATGAAGTGTCCCTCCTTGTCTTTTTTGATAACTTTGGGTTGGAAGTCAATTTTATTCGATATTAGAATGGCTACTGCAGCTTGTTTCATCAGACCATTTGCTTGGAAAATTGTTTTCCAGCCTTTCACTCTGAGGTAGTGTCTGTCTTTTTCCCTGAGGTGGGTTTCCTGTGAGCAGCAAAATGTTGGATTTTGTTTGTGTAGCCAGTCTGTTAGTCTATGTCTTTTAATTGGGGAATTGAGTCCATTGATGTTAAGAGAAATTAAAGAAAAGTAATTGTTGCTTCCCGCAATTTTTGTTAAAGTTGGGATTCTGTTCTTGTGCCTGTCTTCTTTTAGGTTTGTTGAAGAATTACTTTTTTGCTTTTTCTAGAGTGTATTTTCTGTCCTTGTGTTAGTGGTTTCCCTTTATTATCCTTTCAAGGGTTGGATTTGTGGAAAGATATTATGTGAATTTGATTTTATCATGGAAAATTCTGGTTTCTCCATCTATGGTAATTGAGAGTTTTGCTGGGTATAGTATAACCTCTGTCCAGGATCTTTTGGCATTCATCGTCTCTGGTGAGAAGTCTGGTGTAATTCTAATAGGCCTACCTTTATATGTTACTTGATATGTTTCCCTTACTGGTTTTAATATTCTCTCTTTATTTAGTGCATTTGTTTTTTTGATTATGTGTTGAGAGGAATTTCTTTCTGGTCCAGTCTATTTGGAGTTCTGTAGGCTTTGTGCATGTTCATGGGCATCTCTTTCTTTAGGTATGGGAAGTTTTCTTCTATAATTTTGTTGAAGATATTTGCTGGCCCTTTAAGTTGAAAATCTTCATTCTCATCTACTATTCTCCATATGTTTGGTCTTCTCATTGTGTCCTGGATTTCCTGGATGTTTTGAGTTAGGATCTTTTGCCTTTTGCATTTTCTTTGATTGTTGTGCCCATGTTCTCAATGGAATCTTCTGCACCTGAGATTCTCTCTTTCATCTCTTATATTCTGTTGCTGATGCCCGCATCTATGTTTCCTGATTTCTTTCCTAGGTTTTCTATCTCCTGAGTTGTCTCACTTTGGGTTTTCTTTATTGTTTACTTCCTCTTTTATGTCTTGGATGGTTTTGTTCAATTGCATCACCTGTTTGGCTGCGTTTTCCTGTGATTCTTTAAGGGCTTCTACCTGTTTAGCAGTGTTCTCCTGTATTTCTTTAATTGAGTTTTTAAGGCCCTTCTTAAAGTCCTCTACCAGCATCATGAAGTATGATTTTAATTCCAAGTCTTGCTTTTCGGGTATGTTGTGGTATCCAGGACTGGCTGAGGTGGAAGTGCTGCGTTCTGATAAAATAAGTGGACTTGTTTTTTGTTAGTAAGATTCTTATGTTTGTCTTTCACCATCTGGTAATCTCTGGTGTTAGTTGTCATAGTTGTCTTTGTTTGGAGCTTTTTCCTCTTGTGATTCTGTTAGCCTCTGTCAGCAGTCCTGGGAGTCCAGTTCTCTCCTGAGTCTCTGTGATCAGAGTACTCTCTGCAGGCAAGTTCTCCTCTTGCAGGGATGGTGCACAGAGGTCTGGCATTCAGACCTGCCTCCTGGGTGAAGATGAATGCCTGATACAGGGCCTGTCCCAGAAGATGTGTTGCCTCTGCAGTCTGCATGCTCACCTGCACAGACTGTTCTCTGAGGGACCCAGGACACAAAATGGCTCCCTCACGTGCTCCAGCACTCAGAGCCCTACCAATAGGGTTTTTTTTTTTTTAATACTTTATGAACAACAATAACAAAAAACTAAACAGAACCTTTCCATCATTTTCCATGTTTCTGTGGAAAGTATGATACTCCATACCCTGGTGGCTTATTGGTTGTATATTGTATATTGTATGCTTTAATTGTTGTATATTTAATATGCTGGATTGGTGTGTGTGTGTGTGTGTGTGTGTGTGTGTGTGTGTGTGTGTGTATGTGTGTGTGTGTGTGACAGAGAGAGACAGAGAGAGAGAGAGAGGGAGAGAGAGAGCAACAGAGACAGATACAGACACAGAGAGAGAAAAGACAGGGGAGGTAAGAGAATGGGAAGGATGGAGGAACAGAAGGAGGGAGATAGAGAAAAAGAGAAAATACTTGTAAAATTTAAGAATTTTACAGAACCTGTTTTCAGTCCTTTCAGTGTCCAGTGCTAACTTGTGCCAGCATTTAGATGCTACTAACTTTACACTGCTTTCATCAACTCTATCATTTTTTGCATCTTAATTTACCCTTTGTGCACACTTGCATAATTTATCTTCATTAATCACCATGAATTATATCAGGACATTTTATCATTCCAGTATTATATGTTAACATTGAAAGATACAATCTTCATCTTTGCCTTATAACCTATCATTGCAATTATAAAACATAAGTAGCCAAGGCTACTTATAAAAGAAAGCAATTAATTTGTGGCTTGTGGTTTCAGAGGATTGGATTCCATGACTATCATCGCAGGGAACATGGAGACAAGTATGCAGACAGGGCACTGGGACAGGAGCTGAGAAGTTACAACTTAAGACACAATTGTGAAGCAGAGAGAGAGGGACACTGGGAAGGGTATAAGCCTTTTGAGATCTCAGAGTCAACAACCAGTATCATACCTGCAAATCCATCCCGAAAGTTCTCCAAACTGTGGCCAAGTATTCAAATATATTAGGGCCATTCTCATTGAAACTACAATGCTTAATGACCATTTATGAAATCTATAACATAAGATAATATTTTTGTTTTGTTTTGTTTTTGAGACAGGGTTTCTCTGTATAGCCCTGGCTGTCTAATATATAGAGCAGGTCCCATGGAGAATATATCACTCAAATACACAAAAAGGCACATGTGTGTGTGTGTATAATTTTCTACATATAATAGGAGGAAATTTTACATATACAAATTGATTAACATATAAATATTAAAAACTAAGTCATGCTTCCAGTTTTCTTCTGCACCCAGAGCTGATCCTGTGCTACATCTCTAAATACCCATATTCCTCCTAGAGAGAGCTGGTCTCCCAGGATTGCTGAAACACCTGCGAGCAAATGTAATGCCGCCACTCCTGCTCAAATTCTTGGCCCAAGAGGGACCCATCCAGAGCCATCAGAACACAGGAACCAAGGACAGGAGTGTGAATTCACTTCTGATTGCATTTGATGTGTGAGTCCTTTAAATGGCAGAAGAGGTCACCAAGCTTCTCAGGCCTAATGTATAAACACATGGATGCTGTATATTGAAACCAACTACTCACAGCATTCTAACCTATCAAAGATATAACAACTGAATAGTCTCACATAGATGATGGATTTTCAGCATAGGAAGGAAACTGATGGTGACACCAGCATTGAGATAAAGGCAGACACTATGAGAACAAGAGCACAAAACCAGCTGTAGACAGAGGAATGAGACAATAATGCTGGGCTCAAGATTTCGGGGTTGGAATTAAATAGACAGCTTGGCAGTTTACCGTATATGTTGTTCCTTGCAGGGGATTCAATTAGGTTTCCAGCTACCACATGGGTCAGTTTACAAATTCTTTAATTCCAGCTCCCAGGGGGATTCTATACCTCTGGCCTCTGCTGGTGCATATAACCCTCCCCAACATATTCACAAAATTAGAACCAAATATTTTAAAAGATTTGGGTTTTATAAATGAACAAAAGAAATTCATCTGACAGCTTAAAATGAGGAGCAAAATAGAGAGTGTATTTTAGAAATAAACAAACATACAAAAGACAAATTAAACTTGTTTGGTAATATATTTCAGTGTAGAACTTGGGTGAAAATTATTACAAATAACAGGTAAAGGACCTAAAATCATATTAAAGGAAGTTTATCCAGTCTGGATTTTTTGAACTGTGTGACATTTATTTCCAATCTTCCTGTTTGCTTTTCCAAAGAAATGTGTCAGGAACACACAATCAAATCTGCTCGCTTGAAGAGGATTCAAGTCCTTGGGAAAAGGGGAAATGTGGTTTCCCGTGTCCCCTCTCTGCTGTATGCTCCCTTCCTGTCCACTATATTAATGATACTAGGTCTGGAATCCATTTGATGGCCTTGGCTTGGGGAATTTATCTTTAGCTTTCTGAACACCATGTATGGATAGTTGCAACACACTTTCCTAACACTTTTCTAATTGCTGAATAGCTGTTGCCTCCAAATTGATATGTTCCCTCCTGAAAGGGAGGAGGGAAGTTTACATGAAACACAAATTACATGAAATTCAGAGGGTTCAAGAGGCTCCTTGAAAATTAAAGCTTCACAAAGACCCTTTCCATGGTTACAAAAGCAGTTAAATATACAATTGCCAGAGAGAAAAGCATCTTGCACTGGCTGAGCTCCCTGAAAGTTGTGGGAGTTTCTACTGAGCAGAGGATCTTTGATGAGGCAGGATCCATGCTGGGATGGGATTTCTGCTGAAGCAGTCCTGCCTGTGAGTCTTCCATGTACCTGTAACTGAAGCCTTACTATGTTTCTCTAAGTAACTCCAATAAAAACTCACTAGTTACTCAGACCTGATATTGCTATAACTGTTTTTGTTTGTTTGTTTTTGGTCTGTCTTTGATGATCTTTCTGGTGCTATTAGGCTCTTGCTCATATTTACCCAGAAAGTTTCACATAATACTAAACTTGGGAAAATTAAATGAAAAGTAAATGAACATATACTATGTCTAGACCACTGTAATCTGTGGTCATTTTAATTTTTTCCCCTATGAGTCTAACCCATCTAATATAGGAGAGAATCCATAAATACCAAGAAGGAATCTCTTTAATAACTAAGCACAGAAAAACACCCACAAGATGAAAAATACCAGTGAAATAGCCACTTATGAGTGCTTAATAGCCCCAGAAATATTTAACTTCATTATCTTCTATTCCAGAACCAGGTACTATGAGCGATACAGTCTCCCTATCTGTTTCACCAGTAAGAAAAGTGAGCACAGACTTTAACTGAGTTAAAACTTGTTATATATAATTAACTCCAAGCACAATTTTAAAATCACATACTCACTTATTCCACAAATAGCCAAGGAAGGCCGGGTTTCACTGAGTTTTCAATCCAAAGAGAGTCTAAGCCTAGTTAATGCTCAAGCTTCTGGGTCATTTAGAGTGGAGAATTTACAGAGGTTAAGGAGCCTGCATCATGCCCATGGAGTGTAGAAATGTAAATCTTAAAGCAAAGCCATAAAGCAGGTGGGTCAATCCAAGGAAGAGTCAGTTCTTACCTTATTAGCATGTTAGTGGCAAGCTTTGCCTGCACTGTTCATAGTTCTGTAGCCATAGTCCTTTGTGGCTGATTTTCTCTTCTATACCTGTCAAGAAATGCCCAGGGACCACCTGACCTAGTCCTCCTTCTTAAAGCTGGAAGAAGAGAACAGAGTACCTGAAACAAAGACAGAGCATCTGTGGCCAGTCTGTCCTGAGAGACTCCTCTGTGATTTAACTTTCTTGGTACCCAGGCACTGAAGATATATCAGATAGTGGCCAGGTTCAGTGTCCCACACAACTGAGAAAGTGGCTGTCCTACAAAGAACATTTTCTTTTCTATAGTATCTGAGGTTAGACCCAGGGCCTTGTGCATTCCAGGCAGCTATGCTACCACTTTGCCACATTCCCAGTCCCCAAAGCTTTTCTAAATCATTTTTAAAAAGATTTACATATATAAGTGAATATGAATAAGGGAAGGTGGCCAAGGCCCCCAGAGGAGGGCAGCAGACCCACTGGATCTGAGGTTCTATGAGTTATGAGCTGTGCTGAGTGGATGATGTGAACAGAATGTAGACACTTTGGAAGAGCAGAACAACTGTTAATCTCTAAGGCAGTGGTTCTCAGCCTTCCTGATGCTTTGATCCTTTAATACAGTTCGTCATGTTGTAGTGATCCTTAACCATAAAATTATTTTTGTTGTTACTTCCACAACTGCAATTTTGCTACTTTCGTGAATCAATTGCTTCCCACAGGTTGAGAAGCATTACCATAAGTCATCTCTTAAGCTACTTCATAAGATAATTTTAAAAAATATATACTTCTACTTTAAAAGCAAAGTTCCTTAATTTTGCTAAAAGGTTTGTATTTTTAATTTTTCATTTAGTTTGTGACTGACTGACGTTTGTTCCTGCCTTCCCCACCCACAAGTGGGGCTGTCTGAATCTATCCTTTCCTCAGAATATGAAATTAGAAATAGGATGGCTCCTGATATGAGAGCAAGAGAGCTAGATGTGGAGCTAGGGAGGGGAGGAAAGATAGGAGAGTGTGTCTTGGGATGGGGGTGGATTGCCTGTGCTGATCTAGGTGAATTAAGACCACAGGATTTAACACTGGCTTGAGGCACTTAGCATCTAGCCCTCATTTGCTTCTATGAACAGAACTTCTATGTACTCCACTGATCATAAAGACCCAAGGATCCCCTTAGATTTGCAGAGTAAGTCTAAGTGGACATGATGGTATCTACACTTTTAGTTAGGAAGGGAAGCACGAAAGTTTCAATGGCCTCATTCTTCACTATACTTTCTCTGCTTTTGGGGAAGGTATATAATACGATATTTTTATTTTTGCCTTTTAAAATTATGATTATATGTTCAATTTTATCAAATAATTTTTCCATATCCATTGAGCTTACCATTTTTTTCTTATTGATTTGACTAGTACATATTTTAAAGCATCTATGTGCTAAAACATTTCACTCATCTTAAATTTTTACACAAATAGAGCATAGTAATGAATTGTAAGGTTTTTGTACATTTGCTCAGCTTGCTCATGTTTTCTTAACAGAATGTTGATCCCCTCATTTTTGGCAAAAATCATCTCACTTGAACATCCTTTGAAACCCACTCAATGGCCTGAATAGAGCACTTCAAAAAAAATTGAATGTGTCAAATGCACACACCAAGATATAAATAAGATGCTTTATTCCTGAGAGTGCCAAACTGACCCACCAAGTAATAAGCATGAGTAAATGGGACTGAGACTGTGGATTACTTAATCAAATCCCTTCTCATCATTCTTCCTAATAATCTCCATAGATAGAAATGGAGAGTCATTCCTGTATCATTTTCTGCTATTGAAAATGTAAGCTTTATAGTTCATGAACATAAAGGATGACTTTCATTATATTCTCATGATCTGTCAAGATCTACTTTCCAATTCAGCACAGAAACTTTGGTTCTATTAGTCTGCATATATACAAGAGCCAGAGTCATAGAATTGATTTTTTTTTACTTTCAAGTGTCTCTCCAAAGCATATCAGTTGATGAAGTAAAATACCACATTCAGTGACTTAAGAATACCAAGCAGATTGTTACAGAGAAGTCAACTGAAATGCAGGCATTACTGACAGGCTCTCTGAGGCTGGAAATATTTAATAAAAGCACAGTGGAGGGTGGTCTGCTGTGCTCTTTGTTTTATCGTTTCCAAATGAAGCTTAGTTTGTGCAGTTTCAGTAAAGTATCATGCAGCTCCCATTATAAGTTCCAATTCACAAGAATTTATACCACACCTCTGAGAGTTCAAGATGTATTCCAATTTCCACAGCAGCATTAGCCCAGGAGCATGTTTAAAGTGTTGCCTTTTTCTTATAGATTTCAAAAGAAAGGAAATATAGAATAGCAGTTTCTTTGACTGAATGTCTTTTTTTTCTGAAAAAAATATTCATGCCCTTATCTGAAAATATATGCCAGTATATTTAGTGCTGAATCAAAAGTCATGGCTGAGTATGTGTCCTCGAGGACCCTGGACTATGATGTCACAATAGTGGCTCAAAGAATAAGAAACTTGCATAATAACCTCAAAAATCTATCAAGAGAAAGAGCATGTATTCAATCCAACAGAGTAACCACTTGTAAAAAGTAAGATAAGGTGACATAATTATATATAGTACACTGAAGTTTCTTTATTATTGCTTTTTTTCAAAGATTTTAGTTAATATATAATACAGCAGGTTCATTATAACATTTCCATACACATCTGTAATTGTACTTTGCTCAAATATTGCCCCTCGTTACTTCACCTTGTCCATTCTACTCTCTCTAAAATTTCCCTACCATATTTATACTATATATCATATTTGTATTTGTATATATACATTCAAGGATGTATACCTTATACATCCTTATACCTAAGGAAAATATACATGTCTTCCTTTTTTCTCTGTTATTGTTTGACCCTTACATCTTCTCTATCAAAGTGCCCCTCTGTTTTTATATCACAGGCAAAATGTACTTATTTTTGTTTCTTAGGCTGCATTATCTCACTGTGACAATATCTACTTTCATGTTTTGCTGTAAGTGTCTTAATTTCAGGATTCATGGCTGAAGGAAATGCTAGTGTATACAGCACATTTTCTTTATCAACATGTTCATAGACATCAAGGATGGCTCCATATCTTGGCTATTATGAATACCAACACAATAAACACAAATGTACAAGGGTCTCCTTGGGGTATTGCCTTAAATTCCCTTTGATAAACATACAAGAGTGGTATAGATGAATTGTACAGTAGTTCTATTTTGCTTTTCTGGAGAACTAGTACCAGTTTCCCCAGTGTGTTTACCAGTTGGCAGTGCTACCAGCAGTGTGTAAGAAGTCTTTATGACCATTGGCTTTTTAGTATTTGTTGATTTAGTCTTGATGCTAATGGTTCTGACTTGGGTGAGATATAATCTTAAAATAGTTATAATTTTTATGATTTTTGCATCCAAATGATTTCATACAGATTTTCATATATTTACTAACCATTTGTCTTTTTATTTTTGAGAATTATTTAGTTCAGTAGCCAAACTTTTATTTGAAGATATTATTTGTGTATTTGTTGGATTTGATAGTTCTATATGTACTGTGGATACTAATATACCATCTATGTGTAGTTGGTAAATATTTTCTTTTATCTCATAATGTAATTCTTGAAAGAGTTAATTAATTGTATCTTTTGTCATGTAGGTGATTTTCCTTTTCTTTTTCTTTCTTTTATTTATTTTTTCCTTTTTTTTCCTTTTGTTCAGTCCCACTACCAAATCTTAGGACAACTGTTTTTGTTGTTGGAATCCTTTCAGAAAGTTCATCCTTATGTGCATATATTAGAGTATTTACTCTATGTTTTACTCTATAAGTTTCACAGTTTTGTCCTTCATTAAGGTCTAGGATCAGTTTAAGTTCTTTGGTACATTATAATAGAAATGAACCAACATTTTCTCTTCTATGTTTGTATGTTTTTATGTCCAGTTTATCTACTATCCTCTTTTGAATAACAGAAATAAGCTTAAATAAAATATTTAATTTCAAAGGCATTTTTTTTTAATTTCAACTGATCATGGAGTATCTAAACTGTGGTGCACTGCTTACAATTGTAATAAAACTAGGTTCAGAGAGATGAGACAACCAGACTTATATCAGTTTAGTGTTTGGATGCTATTGTCATGAAATTCATAGGAAAAGATGAAACCATCAAAATCTACTCCTTTTGTAAAATATCCTTCAAGTACT
Organism: Mus minutoides; assembly: GCA_902729485.2. Taxonomy (NCBI): domain Eukaryota; kingdom Metazoa; phylum Chordata; class Mammalia; order Rodentia; family Muridae; genus Mus; species Mus minutoides. Next base: position 479,114 of record LR750000.1, read on the forward strand.
TTAGCATTTGTGATAAGTATATCTTCTCGTATAAGATTTCATGCCTACTTTTAGATATTCATGAAATCACATACACCTTATAAATTTCTACTCATTAATCTGAGCTATGAAAGACCAGCACTCATGGATCTATTTGTCATCTTTATATTTGTCTGTTAAGTTGATGTCAAGTAATATTCATTTAAGTTGTTATGTTATCAGCATTACAAATAACATTTCTTGTACCATTTTTTTTTCCGAGATAGGGTTTCTCTGTGTAGCTCTGGCTGTCATGGAACTCACTTTGTAGACCAGGCTGGCCTTGAACTCAGAAATCTGCCTTACTCTGTCTCTGGAGTGCTGGGATTAAAGGCATGCACCACAACGCCTGGCTTTTGTACCAATTTTTATTAAGCATATCTTGCTTTCCTTTTCATCCTTTCTTTGTCATTTGTTCAGATGCTCTAAGTATATTGTTGAATAATCATGCTAATATGTTTAACCTTAATTGAAATGTATAAATGCTAATCCCAGCAAGATTGCTTCATGCTGAAATTTGTAGGTAATTTACATGGACTAATTTTGCTTAGCATCATTAGAAAAATGGAACTCAGAAAAAGTATTTATTTGTATCTAAGTAGTACTTGATAGAAATAAAATATATTGAATTTAGTTATTAAACAGTAAAACAAACATTGAAAATGTACATGTGTCCAAAGACATTGCAAGCAAATGTACCAGAATGATGTGCTCATAATACTTGGCCACTTGTTACATAGGCAAACAAATCAAATGTCAACAATTATGCATGTTTAGGTAAGTGGTTTATAGAGCTAAAACTCAATTTTAATTCTCAGTCCTATTTCCTTACAGTAGCATATTATCATACTATGTATCTCTAAATGATTAGTCAATTTTCTGTTTAAAATTATTTTCTATTTCTAAAACACTTTTTAATCATGATTAGTCAATTAGTATTTTCTGTTTAAAATTATTTTCTATTTCTAAAACACATTTTAATCTGGAAAGAACAGCATGACTATAGATACAGTCAGTGACTGTCTGTAATACTTAAAATGTTTTGTGAAATGGATGGAAGACATTGTATTTTTTCCCCTACAACAAGACATTGAAAAGGATGAAAACCTAAGTGGTGTTTGTAAAGCACTTTGGCTCTGGTCATGAGTGTGATAAAATGTTCTTCAATGCCATGGTAGATGAAAAACCAAGGTAAGTGAGCTGTAGCAGGAGAATTGGTAACCCCAGGGTATCATTTCATGGTCTGGAAAACACCATTTTTAAATGTTTCAAGATGAATAGTTTCCATCTGTACCAGGGCCATCAACTTGCTGTGGGTCATTCGTGTGCCTATCCCTCACAGGCTGACTGGGAAACCAGGGCCATCCTATGTGATAACAGTTCTTCCAATTGATTGAATATTCTCTTAGCCATTCTTATATGAACTGAAGAGAGAAAAACTTAGATGATTCTGGAGGCTCATATTTCCTAACATGGTGGTAACTTAGCAAAGGAATGGACCAGTGGATCTGAAGTAATTCACATTAACAGGCAAGTGAAAGCTGTGATTCATCCTATCTAATACGATCCTTCTTCTTAAGGGTTCTTTCCTCCCAGTATATACCACTGCCTTTGATTCAACTGGCAAATAGTACCTTCCCAGAGACGTTGGCCACCATTGTTTAAATTGTGCTCATCTTATGTATATATCTGATATTTTACACTATGTTTTAAGAAATTGAATTAAAAAGAACAAGCAAGTGATTATGTGTGTCTTAACTGCTTTTCTACTGCCATGACAAAGCACCATGAACATGCTAACTTATCAAAGACTTTAATATAGAGTTCATGTTCTCAGGGGATAATATAATTATGACTTTGATGTTAGGATTATCTTAAATTTGGAGCAGAGAGAGGTGGATGGGGAGGGGAGGGAGAGAGGGAAGGGCATGGGGAGAGGGAGAGGGGAAGAGGGAGGGGAAAGAGGGAGAGGG